>CM053410.1:26109706-26130884 GCA_028644305.1 Xerus rutilus | reverse complement strand
CAATGGATTCTACTATTAGGTATAACTATAATACCTGAATAAAAATTCATAAAATATATATTACATGTATGTGATGGGAATACATGTTAGATTAGCCTCTGCATGTTCAGATGTTTTTGATTGATGTGGTTTGTTAGGAAGTGTTTAGGAGCACGGGCTCTGGAGGCAGACTTTGTGGCCTTAATCTCAGCCCTACTGCTTAACATGGCATGTCCCACCATGAACTGAGTTTTCCATACCTGTGTGTACTCCTCTGTAAAATGGGCATAGCAGTAGTACTGATTTGGCATTGTTGTTGGGACAAAACAAGGTAAAATATATGGAGAGCAATGTGAACAGTTCCTGGCATCAAGTAGGTGCTACAAGAGTGCTGGCTATTGCAGGCCACGCATCACTTATCAGAAAATTCAATATCCAAACATTGAGCACCAAGATGATGTCATAAGGGGAAAATTCCACACCTGGCTTATGTGATGGTCATGATCACAACACATATAAACTAAAAATTTTGTATACAATTACCTGCAACCTATGTGTATATGGGAGACAAATTAATTTTGTGATGAAACATAGGACTCATCTCCAGGATATCTCATTATTATTTTGCTATGATTATCTTATTTTTTTCAGTGCCTGGGATTGAACTGTGGGAAGTTTTACAATGATGCTCCATCCCCACCCTTTGTATATTTTATTTTGAGACAGGGTCTCCCTATATTTCATAACCTGGCCTCAAAATTACTATCCTGCAGCCTCACCTCCTGAGTCTCTGGGATTACAGGTACATGCCACCATACCCAGCTCATTATGTGTATGTCAATATTCCAAAATCCAAAAATACCTGAAACCTGAAATATTCTAAGCATTTCAAATAAGTGATACTTAGCCCATATTCTTACAATGTAATCGGAAAACTATCCCCTGTCCCCACTCCAGTGTGTTAAGCAAAGCAATATTTTCATTCTGGCTGTGGAATCCAGCTAGGAGACCAGGACTTCTGAGTTGGTGATTTCTCCTTCCTCCCATCAGAATTATTCTACTAGATGTGAGGGCTGACTTAGTAGAGAGAAACTGCTCCGGAATCTGTAAGTCTTTGCACAGGTCAGGGCCAACCAAGTGCTTAGAGCATAGGTAATAAAATTTTTTGTAAACTTACTTTTCTAGGGTTGAATTTGAAAAGATCTGCAGAGAGGAGTCGAAACCAGTAGGATTAATGATAATGAGAGATGTGTCCATTGTGAAATCAGAATATATTCCAAGTGAGAAAACCATCTTGAGGATCCAAGATTTCCAGGAAGATAAGGAGCTCTTTAGATTCTGCACTCTCCCAGAGGTTAGAGACTGTTCTTCTTTGGGTTTCTCCTTCATAGCCAGCCTGCAGGTCTGCCCCAAGATCTACTGGTTGTCCAGGATCTAATTTCTTTCTACACATGGCGCTTAGAGTGGTGGGTCTCAGCTGGAGGTGGTTTTGCTCCTCAGTGGATATTGGTAATGTCTCAAGACTTTCCTGGTGATGGCAACAGCAGGGTAAGTTTGCTAGTGGCTCCTAGTGGGTAGGAGCCAAGGATGCTGCTAATGGTCCTGAGATCCCTATGAAGCCCTCTCCTCAAGGAATTATCCCACCCAAGATACAAATAGCACCAAGAATCAGAAGCACTGCTAGAAGTGTCCTAATTATCGTATTTTAGGAAAGAGGAATTCTGTGTTAAAGAGAAAGAGCCTTTCTAACACTCAATATCAACAGTGGTGAAATTGTGAGGTTGTTATTTGTAAATCTGTTGACTTTTTTCTGTTCATTTCATGAGTCTGGTTAGTAAAGTTTTGAATTCACTTTTAAATTTAAATTAGTTTTTAATTAACTTTTTTTATTTGTAGTGCTAAGAATTGAACTCTGGGGCACTTTATCACTGAACTACACTCTCAACCTTTTTATCCTTCATTTTGAGATGTGGGTCATGCTGTGGTCGAGACTGGCCTTGAACTTAGGATTTTCTTGCCTCCGCCTCTTGCACAGTTGGGATAACAGGCGTGCATCACTATGCCTTGCTTAAACTAGTTTTCTTTAAAAAATATACTTCTTTAATAGTAATTTATATTTCTAAAAACACCCAAGCAGATCAGAAGGGTACAAATTGAGAAACAGTCTCTCTCTACCTAGCCCTATTTGCTGTGACCCCATATGTTTGTACACTCTCACCTTTTAGCACCATGGTTTCCTAACCACTTATTTAAAATGGTTTTGAAAAAGACTTTCCAAATAGCACTTATGGAAAATCATAACCAGATGCTGTCAGAGTGTTTGATTCTTGAATACAGACTGCACAGGTAAATCACCTGTGATGTCCTGCCTAGCACCTTGGAGTGGAGGCCCAGGGAAAATGGTTCCCAACCATCAGCGCTTCTCACCTCTAGCACTGTGATGGGAATGGAAGTCTGCAGGGGGATCAAGATAGAACTTGAAGCCAGAACCATGTCATGGTGGATGAAGCACTACCATCCATGACGTTCAGATTTCCTACTTTCCTTTCTTCTCAGGAGACTTAAACTCCATGGAACAGGGACTCGCTTTTCTTATTCACTCTTGGGCTCCCTACTGGCCATTACTCTGCCTGTTTCATGGACTTTAGGGAAGAATTTGTTGAGAAAATGGCCCCACTTATTATTTTTTTTTAATTTTTTTTTCAGTTGTAGATGGACACAATATCTTTATTTATTTATTTTATGTGGTGCTGAGGATCGAACCCAGTACCTCACGCATGCGAGGCAAGCGCTCTACTACTGAGCCACAACCCCAGCCCATGGCCCCACTTATTGAAGGGTCTTCTGAGCCATGGTTCTACTTTCTACTGGGCTACTAGTGACAGCACAAAGTTATGGCCCTTTTTATGCAGGGTCTGCAAGGAGGAGAGAGACACTATCTTCTGTCTGGGCCACCCTCTGTGGCTTTGGTTAGCAGAAGAACTGATCCTGGGCTTCTGAGTTGATACCTCCTAGATACTCTTATCTTTCTTGTAGGGCAAAAGAAAAAGTTTACATTTCAAGTCTGTTCAAAAACATGCCATTGATGGGCTGAGTTTGTGGCTTGGTGGTAGAGCACTTGCCTAGCATGTGTGAGGCACTGGGTTTGATTCTCAGCACTGCATATAAATAAATAAAATAAAGGTTCATCCACAGCTAAAAAATTTTTAAAAATCTCATTGAGTTTGGAGTGTTGCAGTTTTAGAATGATTTCCAAGCACAAGATTTTCATGCTCTGTTGGCAATGTTGTGAAAAAGCAATTAGTGTTTACACTGTTGCAATTTTGATTCCTGTGTGAGTGGTTGCACTTTATGCTTCTTGCCTTTATTTCCCATTTCCAATGAGGTTTTGTTTTTCCCCCCTCTTTCTTCTCAATTTTCTTAGATTCTGAAGTATGTGGAGTGCTTCACTGGACCCAATATTATGGCCATGCACGCAATGCTGATAAACAAACCTCCAGATACTGGTAAAGGGCTCTTACTTGTCAAAAGAGACAAGAGAAAAGGATTGTTTAATTAACATAGGTAAAGTGGATATTCTACCCTGGTCATCTGTGTAACTGTCAAACTTTGAGGACTGAATGTGCATGCTTTTGTGTAAGTCTTAATAGCTTACGTTATATCAAATTTGAAATGGAAAAACGACTTTAGGTGTTGATTTTAGGGTTACTGTTAAATTTTCAGATGACTGGCTCCTTGAAAGTTAGTTTAAGAAATGTGACTGTTCTTATATCATAGACTTCTTCTATTCAACATCTCTGATCTTCACCAGCCATTCTTAGCCAGGATCACATGGATTCTGCATTCCTGATCTGAAGACATCATCATTACTAACAAGATGAAAGCACAGTCCCTGTGGTGCCTTATGCTTGCCAAATCCTAGCTTCTCAATCCTCACAGAGACACTGATTCCAAAGTAGATCCAAGGTGCATGCATTTTAATGCCCATCCCTAGAGAGTCTACTGCAGGTGGCTCTCTGATCACACCAAGAGATTTTTCTATACCAGCAGCAGAAATTGGCCATGAGAGGACTTTATCCTTTTCTACTTTTTATTCCTTCTGACAGCTGGGAGAGGTTTATGTCATAGGACTGAAGCTCAGAGTCACTAAATGTCTTTCCCTATGGATGTCCTACCTGGTGAGATGAGGTAGTCTGGGAACCAAGTTCCAACAGCAAAGCTGGGGAAAACGTTTGTATGGTCAGTGGTTCTGACTGGTCACTGATGATACACAGAACACCTATTGCTCTGTTTCTTATAAGGAAACTGTTTTTGGCATCCACCACTTTAAAAGGGACCTCAAATTTTACTCTGGAACATTCTCTTCATATTAATGCATCCAGCTTTTTTTGTTTTTAATCCTTACAGCATGCTAGCTAGCTCTATGCTAAATCCAGAGAGACAAAGGAATGAAGCCCAATAGAGACAATGGAGTATATGTGGTTTGCTAGAAAAGAGTGTAAGCTCCCACCACTAGTAACTCAGAAAAAAGTGTAGATTCCAAGCCCCATGTTGACTACTATTTCTGTTTGGTGCTGTTCTCTTGGGAATGATTTTCCATGGTGTTTGATGTGGTTGTTTTTTGCAGGGGAAGGTCAGTGCTTTGTTTTTTTAGGCATAGGATAAGAATTGTGAGACTCAAGCCCCTTTTGACAGCAGACTCATTTCAGGCAAGAAGACTTCCCGGCACCCCTTGCACCAGGATCTGCACTATTTCCCCTTCAGGCCCAGCAACCGCATTGTGTGTGCTTGGACCGCCATGGAGCACGTTGACCGCAACAACGGCTGTCTGGTTGTCCTCCCAGGCACCCACAAATGTCCCCTGAAGCCACACAGCTACCCCCAGTGGGAGGTAGGTCTGTTTTGCCACTGAGTCTGGATCAGAATCTCTTTCACTGTTGTTATTTCACATCAGGTGCAAAAAGCTTAGAAATGAGACTGCTTTCCTTTCTGAGCAGAGCATTGTCCTGACATTTGCAATTATATCAGGAGGAGTTTAAGGACATCAAATAAAATATTCATTTGATTTGTCCATTCAACATGTGCTTGAAAGCCAGCCAGTGTAGGGACTTGGATCAGAGGGGCCTAGGATCTGAGATGGAGAGGCCTAATGGTAGGAGTCAGACATAAGCCCTTCAACCCTGGTGTGTGTGAAGTGCCCACTGACTGAAGGCTCTCAGAGTAGATGAGAGGGATGGAGGGATTGTCTCCTTGCACCTGTGAAGACCAGGAGAGGCTCAGTGGTGGCAGATGGTGAATGAATTAAGCCTTGAAGAGCAAGGTAGAGTTTCCTGTCACAAAAAGATCCCTCTTGCTTTATGTGATGATGTGAAGCCTGTAATCCCAGAGGTACAGGAGACTGAGGCGGTATTATTGTGAGTTCAACGCTAGCCTCAGCAAGTTAGCGAGGCCCTAAGCAATTTAGAAAGACCCTGTCTGTATAAAATGGCTGGGGAGATGGCTCAGTGGTTAAGTGCCCTGGGTTCAATCCCTGGTATGAAAAACAAACACACACAAAAACCATCTACCTAGAGGCATGGAGATCTAGGCAAGCACAAACCTGGCTATGGAGCAGAAAAGACAGCAGGAGCTCACAGTTCAGATGGGCTGAGGACTGGCAGTACATTTTGGAGAGTAGAGAAAGAGGAGAGCCTGAAAAGGTACGTTAGGACCAGATTAAAGAGACTATAACACTGAATTTCCAGGTTATACGGGGACATTGGAGTCCTTTTGTTTTTTAGGAAGCTAAAGAGACTTACTTAGAAAAAAATTTTTTTAGCTATAAGTGTCATATAATAGATGATAAATTTTTGGAATGTATAATTTGATTATTTTGACACACACATGCATACACACAAATATACATACCTGGTAACATAATCACGAGAATCTGTTCCACCTCCTGCCCCAGACCATCACTCAGCTAATTTCAGTTCCTGCAGATTAGTTTGCATTTTATAAAATGTCATATAAGATATAAGTATAATCATGTGGCATACACTTTTTTTTTTGATGTGGCTTCTGTTGCTTAGCATGTTATTTTTATATCTCAATAGCTTTTTTCTTTCCATTGCTGGGTAGTATTCTGTGGCATGGCTGAACAATGGCTTGTTTATTCATTCAAATGTGATGCTGGGAAGCTATTAAGGTGCCTCTGCAGCCCTGAATGTCAAGGTCCAATTCATTCTTCAAGAACATGATCTCAGATCTGGGGCAGGACAAAAGGGAGGTGTAGGAGCCTAGTGCAGAAAAACAGGAGAGGAGATTCTTAGCCTTATTGGTGCAAGAGCAGAAGATCCTAGAATCCCTGATGATGGTCAGAATGGAAAGAACAGCTGTGGTGAGCAAGGAGACTGAGTCATGCTTCTGTAGGAAATGATGGATGTGGCTTCAAGGGCTTCTCTCTCAGAATTCTTGCACTACTGATTGTGTTCTGTGGAAATATTTGATTCTGAATCCTGACATGAAAGTGGAAATTGTGAAATTCATCAGTTAAGTTCAGGGAGAGGCAAGGGTTGGTGCAAGCATCAGAAGGAGGCTCTAGGGGCTGGAGTCGTGGCTCAGTGGTAGAGCGCTTGCCTAGCATGCGTGAGGCACTGGGTTCGATCCTCAGCACCACATATAAATAATAAATGAATAAAATAAAGATCCATCAACAACTAAAAAATAATTTAAAAAAAAAAAAGAAGAAGGAGGCTCTAGAGGGCTGATTGGGCGGAAGGGAATGTTGCCCAGGGCTTTGGGAGCAGACTGGTCTCTGAGATGCTACTGAGATTCACAGTAGTGGCATGGAAGGTCTGCTTAGCTTAGCGGGGGTCACATATCTGCCCCAGGAAAGAAGGGCACTGGGTCAGGGTCACAACATTGTGCAGTAGGACAGTGGTCATTCCCCAAAAGGATGCTCTTATCATGAGAAATGGGACACTTCTGCCCAGATGCATAAAGGCTCATCAACTGTAGTCACTTCTCACTTTGGTTTCTATAATACAGACATACACATGTCCTAGAGTTATGACTACTTTTGGAAATCGTTATCAACAGACACAATGTTTAAACTTACTATTCTCTTTTTACTCCGAGTATGACGTAAGTCCTTTGAGCTCAGAAAAATTGAGTCTTTTCACCATTCTATGTTGGGAGAATAATTAGCCTCTACAAGATTCCCTGAATAATACAAGAATGGTATGAACAAAATTCTAGGTGCAGAGAATGTCAGGCTGGGGCAAGGATGTTAAGATTCAGACTGGTGGGGCTGGGATTGTAGCTCAGCGGTAGAGCTCTTGCCTCGCATGTGTGGGGCCCTAGGTTCGATCCTCAGTACCACATGCAAAACAATAAAATGAAGACATTGTGCCCATCTACAACTAAAAATAAAAAAGAAAAGATTCAAGCTGGAAACGCCTAAGAGAAAGGTGTTCACCTGCATTCATCACAAGAGGCAAAGCTGATCTAATTGTTTATAATTCAATGAGAAAGGGTAGGTAAAGTTTCAAATTTTTCATTTGGTCAAAAATAAAAATCAATGATTTTAATATGAATATGTAGTTCATTTTTTGTGGTATTAGAAATCAAATCCAGGGCCCTGCACATGCTAGGCAATCCCTCCACCTTGGAGCTACATCTCCATCCTTTTGGAAAAATATTAATTTCAGATGGAGTCTTGATAAGTTTGCTTAGGTTGCCATGACCTTGTGATGCCTGTCCTCAGCCTCCGAGGTAGCTGGGATCACAGGTGTGTACCACTGTACCTACAGGTGTGACGTTCAAAAACCAGACATATGACAGACTTTTTTATTAATTTTAATTTAAGAAACTAATTTGATACATCTTTCTCTTGGAAGAAGTCAGTGACCCCATGCTGTCCCTGCCGAGTCATGCACAAAGTGTTCATTTTGGTGCTTCCCCCTCTGTAGACTTTGCCTGTCTTATGTGTTCCAGGGTGGAGTTAACATGATGTACCATGGCATCCAGGACTATGACCAAGACCATGCCCGAGTGCACCTTGTGATGGAGAAGGGAGACACTGTTTTCTTTCACCCTTTGCTCATCCATGGGTCTGGTCGGAACCGAAGTCAAGGATTCCGGAAAGTATGTGGCCATGTTGCTCCAGTTTTTAAAGATGAATGGGTTCAAAACAGAAAATCATAGGTATATTAGCATGTAAAAAATTTCTGACTGGTAGCTACACTGGACTTGTTTTTTTTTTTTTTTCCAATTTTCTTACCAGGAAGTATAGTTGCCTTCCTTGTGCTTATTTTCCTCTATTCAGTGAGAATCCAGCTGCCCTTAGAATTCTAAACCTGTTACTCATGAATCTTGGTCATTTGTGGAATTGCTTCAGAGCAGTATCTTACCTTGCAGTGCGCAGCCTCATGGCTGAAATACTAAAAGAACATGCTAAATTAGCCATTTTTCTATATTTTCAATGACTATAATGTTCTGGAAAAATACTCACCATTTTACATGGATGTAAAAGTGCACATTTTTCCTTTGGCCATGTGCCTGCTAAGCCTCTGCATGACACCAGAGCCTGCATAGGAAATGCAGTCTGTACTCTAGAAGTTTGAAATTTGGTGCAAAGTAGAAGGTCCTTCTGACAGGTCTGATCACCCTAAGATAACTAACTCATGACAAATAAGGTAGGTTTTAGCTATTGTTTCTCAGCTTAGATCTGTTTATACCTTTTTTCTGGAACAGGGAGAACCAAATAACCTCAGCCTTATCCTCAGCAGGAAACAAGCTGGGTAATAACGTCAATGTATTGACGCCTAAATGTCCTTTCTGATTGAGAGTTGTTCTATATTCCTTCTCAAGGTAATTTCAGTTTTCATATAAATTGCTGCTGCAGTGGTAACCTATCCCAAATTTGACTGGGTAACTAACTTTTATGACTAAGATGATGAACCACAGGGTTGTACATTTCTTTTTAGGACCTGGAGATATATACTTATTGGGAAAATTTAAACTGAAAAAATGTAAAGATCTGTTACTTAGGTACTTATGCTCCCTGTTCTATATATACATTTAAGAAATATCACAGCTGGGCTGGGGCTGTAGCTCAGTGATAAAGCGCTTGCCTTGCATGCATGAGGCACAGGGTTTGATCCTCAGCACCACATAAAAATAAACAAAGATATCGTGTCCATCTACAACTAAGAAAATATTTTAAATTTCTTAATTAGCATTTAGCTAGGAGGCTCTGGAGGGAGAGACTGACCTACCAAAAGAAAGATTTAGGTTGCCATGGAGGGACCTAGCAGTTTGGAAGTCAACTCCTGACTGGGCGCAGTGGCACACGCCTGTAATCTCAGGGACTCGGGATGCTGTGGCAGGAGGATCACAGGTTCAAAGCCAGCCTCAGCAGTGGCGAGCTGCTAAGCAACTCAGTGAGATCCTGTCTCTAAATAAAATGCAAAATAGGGCCAGGGATGTGGCTCAGTGGTTGACTGTTCCTGAGTTCAATCTCTGGCACCCCCTGACCCCTGCAAAAAATAAGTTGAATCTTGGATGTAAGAATTCACTCTCTGAAAGAAGAACTCCTAGCTTGCTTGTGGGCATTCATGGGATGCTTTTCTCCATTGTTCACTCTGCATAGGCGATTTCCTGCCATTTTGCCAGTGCCGATTGCCACTACATCGACGTGAAGGGCACCAGTCAAGAAAACATTGAGAAAGAAGTTATAGAAAGAGCCGAAAAATTCTATGGTGTGGGAAGTGGCTTAGACTTGAAGGTACACTTGCATGAAATAACCAAGTAAAGATATCTGAGGTTTCTTATCTTCAGATGCTTAGTTAACCCCTAATTTAATTTGAAATGAAGGATATGGGTAATTCTGAATACATAGGAGCAAACACAAAGGTTTAGGACTTTAATCAGGCCTCCTTTCTTGGTAAAGAATATTTCCACTAGGCAATTCAGTAAGATTCCAAAAAGCAATTCTGGGGTCAGTGTTGCTTTTGGTAAATTTGCATCTGGAGTTTTCTGAGAGGCATAATGTGCATGAGCAGAGATGAAGGATCACTATTGCTTATGGGTGAGGGACATTAGATGGTGTTTCATGTGCTTTCCTAATTGATGCACATCACTTGTAAAGTATTTGCTTTTAAGTAGTGGATATTCAATGCCCCTTATGAGCAACAGATAATATTAATCAAGGCAATTACATAAACATCTTCACTCTATAGAAAACACATATTTTAGGCTCTAAACTAAGAAGCTATTCCTATTTTATTTGTATGAGATAATGATAGTACATGCATGCCACTTCCTTTTACAGACTGAGGATGATAACTCTGGGTCCTCCGGGATGCTTTAGGTCACTGCCCACTAGTAAGATGGGCCTTTGGGAACCTTTGGAACAGCTTTCCAGGGTGGAGAGTCTTGCTTCTCCCTTTAAAACCTACAAATGTGTCCCTTGTCTGAAAATGCTCCAAAATTGGGGATTTGACCAACAGAATTATTGGTTTAAATTTAAACTATTAAAAGATAACTGCATTTGTACTGAACATGTACAGACATGTTTTAAATCCCTAACAATACAGCATATTTGAATAGTGTTTCCATTGTTCCAGGTGCTCTAAGTGATCTAGAGGAGATTTGAAGAATAAGGAAGGATGCACAGATGTTATTTTATTGGAGGGACTTAAGCATCCGTGGACTTTGGTATCTGAGGGGTCCTAGATGGTACATTACCTTTGCAGTTTATGAAGGTTGTGCTGAAGGAACACCTCTCATATTTATATAATTTACTTTATAAGTTAGAATTAATCAGGTGTACTTAGAATAATAATAGAATTACCATATCAACTTAGATAATTCTAATGTATAAAAACACTTCCATGTCTCTCATTTTCTTTACCAAAAACCAGCCAATAGTCTGTATAGTACCTGCTATAAAGGTAGAATTAGCATCTCAGAGACTGGCCTAAGTAACAGAGCTAGATTTCAGAGTCAGGCCTAATTCTGAAATAATGCTTTCCACAGTATCCTGCTGTTGCTCAAAAATAAGCAAGAGGGGCTGAGGCTGCAGCTCAGTGGCAGAGTGCTTGCCTAGAATGTGAAAGGCACTGGGTTCAATCCTTAGCACCACATAAAAATAAACACATAAAATAAAGGCATGCGGGCTGGGATTGTAGCTCAGCGGTAGAGCGCTTGCCTTGCATGCGTGAGGCCCTGAGTTCGATCCTCAGCACCACATACAAAGCAATAAAATAAAGACATTGTGTCCATCTACAACTAAAAAAATATTTAAAAAAAAATTTAAAATAATAAAATAAAATAAAGGCATGCTGTCCATCTACAACTACACCAAAATAAAATAAAATAAACAAGAAATAAGAACATCGCAATTGCATACTTAATTAATGAAGCAGGGGGCATTTTGGCACATGCCTGTAATCCCAGCTACTTCACAGCTTGGCCGAGGCAGGAGGATTGCAAGTGAGGCCAGCCTCAACAACTTAGTTAAGCCCTGTCTCAAAATGGAAAATAAAAAGGGCCGGGGATGGAGACCAGTGGAGATTGCCTCTGGGTTCCATCTCCAATACCCGCCTCCCCACACCCAAGCAAACCAGCACCCATGGCACCATTTTCACTGCTATAGTCTCATCAGAGTTGCACCCTCAAAGTGGTTCAGGCAAGTAAAGTAAAGATAAGCAGAGAGAAGGGTAGTGAACTGGTGTGACTTAGCATCACACCCCACTCTCCCTGGTGCATTACTTGTGATCAGCGAGGCTGACAGCTTGGGGATCCATTGACTTTGTGTGGTTAGCACTGATATTGGCAATGAATTAATGTTGGCATGAGAATTAAGTTTCAAAACTTGTTTTATTTACTAACTAATATAATTATAATAGCTTTTAAATACCTTTTTAAAAATAGCTTTGCTATCATATCATTTGTAGAGACTAGAAATCTCTTGTTTTGTGGAAAATAAGTCATTGGAAGTGTTCTATAAACTCATTCTGTTTGGATTATTTCCAGGATATTTTTAGGTTTCGAGCACGGCTTGTGAAAGGAGAAAGAACCAACCTTTGAAATAGCCCTTAATTTTAACTCTTTTAAAGGAAATCAGAAGAAACAAGGAATCTAAGGAAAATATTTTCATGTTGCGATGAAGTAATCTTTCCTATCACTCTTTAACAAAATCAAGAAATGTGTATTGGGGACTTTATTGTGTAGAGTTAATTTTGCATTGTAATGACCTAATGAAATATTAGTTTTTTCAGAAAAATAAATGATTTGGGTTTACAACTAATAAAGGTGGTAAATGATTTAAGCATATTCAATCAGCTCCTTTCATTGAATCAGCTCTTTATCCAGGAACAAATGTAATTTTTGAAACCCAGTGTGCGCTGAGGTAAGCATCCCTCTTCCAATAAACCCACTGCCCTTTCCTAGTAAATCCACCACATCCTGATTTCATGTCATGAGACAGTCCCGATCTAGAACCATGCGTAGTACATTCACATTTGGTGAAAGGTGTACAAAGGACATCATGCCACCAAAATAAGGATGGGTCCTCATTCTCTCACACAGGCTTCCTTCCAAGACTTCTTCCACCCGGCTACCCTCCTTCAAAAACAAAACATCTTTTTCCAATCTTTTGCTTTGTTTCTAAGGAATGTAGACAAGGGCATCTTCCCTTATATTTCCTGCTAAGCAGGGCAGCTGCAAGCCTTCAACATTTATGAACGAAATCTAAGCTGTTTTGAAGAACAGAGACGTTTTAAGATACTTTAGCCTGAATTGGGAGTGAGCCTGGACTGGGGATTTATTTAAGTATAACATTGTATTTTTATACCACTTGAGGGCAGCAAGGAGACAGTCCTTATTTTTAAAAATTCTGGTTAGGACTTCATTAAGCAAGAAACAACCAGTGCCTTTCTTGTCATCTGCTCAACACAGGTTTTCCTAAGTCTTGTGTTTCCATGTTTGTTATTTTCTTAGCCCCAGCTCGAAAGGAGCGAAGGCAAGAGAACCATGAAGAGGGTCTAAAGAAACTGGTCCTAGAATGACAGGACCTAAAATGTAAATAAGGAATGCCAGTGCGAACAGCATGCAGAAGGCACTGCTTTGATCTAGAATAAACTTTCCACTAGTTTCTACCTTAATTTGTTCCTCCCGCCTGGGCCTCCTGAGTTGTTATGATTACAACCACATGTGCAGGCACCCTACTCAACCTTGATTTGACAAACCGAAGTTCACCAGGGAAAACAGCATTGCTTTGTGAGTTCCCACATGCCTTTGTGAGTGAAAGCCAACTGTCTGTCAGGAACATGCATTTCTCATCTCATCTGTGTCCCTTCTATCCACTACTTCACATAGCATTTTGCAAACACCCGCTCTATAGCGGGAAGGGGAACGACAGCAGGCTGACGAGGGCTGCTCTTGACCCATGTGCACCCTGCTTGTGAGGAGTGGGGACAAACCTCTTCTGGAACATGAAGAGAAGGCACGACAATACTTTGGCAGAATGAGGAGAAGCCTGGCTGCTCGGTGGGAGGGGATGTGTCCTGGGCGGTTCATTTCACCAGAGAGTAATCCAAGAGTTTATGTTCAAAGCACAATATAAAACAATAACTTTTTCTAAGAATTTTGGAGCCGGGTGTGGTGGCGCATGCCTGTAATATGAGCATTTTTGGGAGGCTAAGACAGGAGAATTGAAAGTTCAAAGCCAGCCTCAGCCACAGCGAGGCACTAAGCAGCACAGTGAGACCCTGTCTCTACATAAAACACAAAACAGGGCTGGGGATGTGGCTCAGTGGTCGAGTGCCCCTGAGTTCAATCCCTGGTACCAAAAAAAAAAAAAAAAAAAGAATTTTGAACTTAGAGTTGTTAAAAGTCATGGGCCTGTAGCTTCTCCCCTTTACTCTTTTTAATATATAAAATTGAGATAAAATATGTATAACATAAAATGAGTCAGCTTACTGTTTTGTTTGTGTTTTTTGTCACTGGAGTTGAACCAGTACTCTACCACTTGGCAACATCCCTGGCCCTTTGCACTTTTATTTTGAGACATGCTCTTGCTAAATTGCCCAGGCTGTCCTGGAACTTGCAATCCTCCTGCCTCTGCCTGTAGGTAACCTGGATTATAGGCGTGTGCCATGTCCAGCAGTATCCTTCTTCCTGGGTGTGAGATGGTGTTGGGTTTGATACATTTGACCAAAATAACATCTGAAGCACAGACTTCTACAGACAATGGAAAGGTGAGCCTGACTTCACAATGACTCAGTGATGGAATCAGTTGGCGGCACAGTTAGATTTAAGCCTGGAGGTTTGGATAGACCTACAATTGACTTGGTGGTATGACTGGGAGACAATACGTCACAGAGCTGCCTTCCATGTGTACAAGGGCCACAGGTGGGATAAAGCAGGCCGGGCTTTGTTTCTCTAAGGCGAATGCCTTGTAAACAAAGCCTGGGACAATCCTGGTACCTCCCTGAAGGGCAGATGATCCTCCATGTGGATGCTTTGGATGGGAGTGTCTCCAGGGAAAGGTGGAAGGCCATTGCATTCTGGCTGTGCCTCTTCCTAGCACATTAACTTCTCTGAGCCTGTTTCCTCATCTATGAAACAGGAGCAATTGGGCTACCTGCTAGGATGATTGTAGGGAATCAACAGCACAGTATGCTGTGTTGGGCACCACTGCATGGCCCAGGTTCCTTTCAGGAAAAAAGAACATGTTCTCAGTGGCTGGAGGTGCTGTTGGTAGATAGCCTCCAGGCATAGCTTCAGCTTCAGAGCTACTCTCTGGCTATGAGTGTCCTAGTTTCTCCCAATTTCCTTGTGTTTGATTACCTTTACACAGGAATCAGGAGCTGAAACTCCTAACCTTGGTTCTTGTGTTCTAATCAAAGAAACTCTAAAGTCAAACAGCAAAAGTCATGCAAGAGAACTTTATTATAAGTGAAAGTGAGGTGAGAGGAAAGTAAAAGCAAAGTGAGGCTTAAGCAGAGAGCCATCTCAAGAGAGTGGGCTGTTTCTGAGCAGAGAACGACACAGGAGATAATGCTGTGTCTAAATTTATTACAGTTGGATGTTTACCAGGAGAACTGGGAACCACCTTCTGTACTCTTTGCCAATCAGAAGTTCAACTCCTCCTTCACATTGGGCAATGGAGTTTTTGACCTTAGTTGGTCCTCTCCTGAACGGTCATGGTGGCCATCCTATTTAGTGAGTCTTCAACTACAAGTCAATCCCATGTTAACATGGGCCCTGAGGTCAATAGCTGGTCAGAAGTTACCTTAGTGTCCCTGTGCTGCTAGAGGAATCTTCCTTCCCAGACAATTGGAGACACTTACAGCTGTAATTCCTAACTTCATATCAACCTCAGGGGATCCAGTCAAGAATTAGTCCCATTAATCCTTTTCTCTTGGTATGCTTTACAACAAATAGCTCCCTTGCTTTTGTTTTCTACAGATTAACTGCCACCATTTGATTTCTTAAGATCATTGAACAAGGAATCCTAAAGGATTTTAAAGAACACTCTGTGACCTTACCATGCATTTCACTGCTCATGCTAGCTACTACCCAACAATCTGCACAGGTAGTCCTCACCATGAATTTTTCTGATGTTTTCTGCATGATTATATTAGGGTAGTAAGTTTTGAGAGGGAGATGGGGAAGTGGCACTATCACAACATACTAAGGGTCCATATGTTCAACTTGACTTATCAGTATTGATTTTGACCTTGATTATCTGACTTAAGAGTTTCAGGCTCTTCCTGTAAATGTACTCCCCAGTCTCCATACTGTATCCTTTGTCAGGAATCATGAAGGAGTGAGGATTTATGTTCCCCTTCCTTAAGAATGGAAGGTCAGGAAATATTTGGAATTCTTCTGTAAAGGAGGTTTGTCTCCTTCCTCCATTTATTTATTTTTACATAATTTATTGACAATTCATTCCTTTAATCATATTTATATCAGCAAGGACTCAGGGATATATATTTTACACTTGGGTGTATAACATACTTTTAAATTTTTTAGTGTTTTTCAGTGCAAGAGATTCCACTCAGGGCTAGGAGCATGTTAGACAGGTGCTTGGCCATTGAGTTACATTCCCAGCTCCCTCCACTCTTTTTTGTGACAGGCTTCTGTCTGACTTTAGATTTTGTGCTATGGAGAACCCCAACCTGAAGTTTAGAGCTTCAGCTCCCCATTCTCCTGTGACACTGGGTCCTTCTGTGAGCAGGACTCTGGACTCTGGGACATAGGTAGATTGTCATGGGAAAGGCATAAGCACTCAAAGGTGAAGGCCAAGGGGCAGGTCATGATCCAGTGGCTGATGTTCCCTCTGAACAAACAGGAAATATCTGATGGGCTGATGGTCATGGTGCACTATGGCACTGTCACCAAATTATATAAAGACTCCATTAAAGACGTGATAACAAGTTCACAAGGAACAACATTCTGGAAGTAACTCTATGGTAAAGAAACAATGAAAAAATGAGGGGAAAAAGAGCAGATGCAATACCAATCGTCTGCAGGTCTTACAACAAGATGTTACAAAGAGATCTTACAAAAGAACTTTTAGTTCCGTAAAAAAATAAATAAATAAATTTTGTTAGACTTTATCACACTTTTCTGGGAGTCATTTTATACACTGAGGGGAAAAAAAAAAAAAAAGGAACAGCCAAACTAATATTTTGGGCTGGTTTTGCACGAAATTAAATCTCTTTTGAATAGCACAAACGATTTTTAGGAGTATTTAAATTTTACTGGTTTAGCAGTGGAAAGAACAGTCACGTGGATGGCTGTTGGTGGACTGAAGCTAGGAAATTAAGAGTGTTGCTCGGGTCCAGCGGGGAGAGTCCTTGTGGATTAGAAATAGGCCTCGAAAAGAAAACGCACAGGTGACAGGGGCCCGGAGCTGACCTGGTGGCCTAAGGCATCTCCCTAAACTGCCCCCCCACCAACACCCGCCGCAGGCGGAGCCGAGGAGGCGGGGCCCCTGCGCTTTCCCTCTCTTGCAGGGAGGCGGGGCGGCCCGGAAATGAAATGGAAAGCAGGCCCGGCCAGTTAGTGTCCCCGCCGCCGCCATGGAGCAGCAACGCGCCGCCGCTCGCCTGCGGATGGTTCTGGGGCACCTCCGCCGCTCCGCGGCCGAGGCAGTGGTATCCTTTGGGCTGAGCTGTGATTCGGCCAGATGGGGCACAAATGCCTAGGCCTTGGGGGTGGCCCCGGGCCCAGGTGGTGGCCTCCAGGACGCAGATGACCACTTTGCTTGCCCTTCGCGGTTCTCCGCGCCACTATCCCCGCAAAGGTTACATCCCAAACAGGTAGCCCCAAGCGGAGCGGTGTCTGGATCCCCAGGCGCTGGCGGTCCCCACGTCCCCAAAGGCCTCTTTCCAGACCACTGAGCTCGTGACTGTCCTGGTTTCTGTGGCTGCTATCGCATCGCCCCGCCTTTCTGGTGCTTCTTAGGCTCGCGGTTTCTGGCTTCGTGAAGAAGGGGACGATTAGGGTGCTAAAGGAGGCCTTGCCATAGTCAGCTGCCTTGTCATTTTCTGCACGCGGTGTGCACGACCTCTGCGGATGCCTGGATACCAAGAAATGCCCAAGGACAATCCCACTGTAAACAGGAGTCAGAGCTGCCAGGAAGGGACCTAGGGGACAGGCCACTGGAATCCTCTTTGGAGGGGATGCCAGTCCTCTGAGGGGGTGGAAGCTGGACACACTGGCGCTGCTCTGGGCCACCCCCTGGAGGTGGAACCTCTCTCAGCCTGTGCTTGGGCTGCTCCCCTTCCCAGGGGAGCTCTATGCTCTATGGCAGCCTCTGGGATCCTGCACTGGCATCTGGAAAAGGACTTAGAATCATGCGCATGCGTTGTCCTTGATTCTTCAGAAGTAAATCCCCAGAAGAAATGTGTGCCACGCTTGATGGGGAGGAGCAGACCCAGAAATGCCTTACTGTGAAAAGGACCCACTAATCAGATCGGTTCTTGAACTGCTTTTGCTTGCTCACTGTAGGCCTTAGCAATCAGGGAGTGCTTTTGGAAGCTCTGCAGGAAACTGCCTGGAGCTTTTCCTTAGGCCAATAGCCTCTCTTCTGCTTTATGTTACATCCTGACATCTCTGCTAAGGTTGGTTCTAATAGCTGTTTCTTGGACTTTCACTGTTGCTCTTGCCCCTGGGTTTCCAAGCAGCAACATGGGGAACATTGCAAGTTTAAACTTTGTCCATAGGATCATAAAAAGACCCCAGGTGAGGATGTCAGCTCATTTTACAGGTGAGAAACAGAGACCAGAAGAGATTAAAACTTAGGATCAGTCATTTAACTAAGCCAGTGTTTGTCAAAGTGTGGTCCATAAGCCAGTGTCATCTGCATCCCCTGGGAATTTGTCAGAACTTGTTAGAAAAGCACTTCTGCTCTGCAAGTGTAGCTCAGGGGGTTGAGCTTAGTGGTAGAGAGCTTGCCTAGTACTGCAGGGCCCTGGGTTTCATCCCAAGAGGGTGGGGAATGCAAATTATATGGCTCAGCTCAACTCAGACTGCAGAATCAGAATCTAGGGGTGGGGCCCTGAAGTCTCTTGTTTGTGATGCAGGCCTAATATTGAGAGTCACTGATACACTGGGACTGGATATATGTAGGAGTATAATTAGAGTTTCTTGGTGCAGTCTCTCAATGCTTTGTTATCCCTCCCTGCCATTCTGGGAATGGAACCCAAGGTGTGGTGCAAGCTAGGCAAGTGCTCTACTACTGAGCTAAACCCTAGCCCTCTCAATATTTTTTTAAAATTGGATTTTCTGACCCTGCTTGTTTTTATTACAACAGTGCTGAGCTTAGAGATTAGTCTTTTCATGAATTTTTTGCTTGTATCAGCACTGTTGAATATGGCTTTCTGCGATGATAGAATATTCTATGCCTGGACAACCCCAGCCACATGTGGCCATTGAGCCATTGAAGCAGGACCAGTGCAGTCGAAGGACTGCATTTTGACATTCAATTAATTTTAGCTTAAATAGCCAGAGGTGCCTAGTGGCTATGATCTTGGACAGCACTGGCCAAGATTTGTAGTGAATATTTCCTTTAGTCTTATATTTCTTGAAGTTTTGTGACAGTTTTTCTCCAGCTTTCACTGTTTCTTAGAATGGTATATGTTGGAATAAGGACTAATCACTTTTGAAGTATAAAATGCTGTGTGTGTGTGTGTGTGTGTGTGTGTGTGTGTGTGTGTGTGTGTGTAATGAAGTTAAGTTGGAAGGGGAATTTTTATTCTGCCAGTTACAAATCATGTGTAAACTTTTTAGTGTTTTCCTTTCATTTTCTTATCACTATGAAGACCCCTGATATTCCCACCACCTCCTTGGATTATTGTGACCATGAGACAAAGTGATATAAATGAAAGGACTTAAAGCAGCAGTGTGTACCTGTCAGGGTGATGTGGGAAACCTGAGCATCTGGTGTCTGTTTAGGGAACTCCTTTCCTGTGAGAATCGCCCCAGAGCAGGTGGTTGTTTCTAGACAAGTTTGACTCCAAATTTTCCTTTGTTTGCCTTAATTTACACCCTAGGTAGCTCACCCCACTTCAGGGCCTATTGTGCCTGCCAGTTTCCATCATCAGCAATTCCAGTAAGTAGATCTACTTTTAACTGGTATTCCAACTATGTATATAAATGCTTTTCCTGTGATAACTTGGATATGATATACAATTTAATATGTTGCCTGATTAAAATGTATTATACACAGTCTCTATTTCCAGGCTTTTTTCTAATTAGTAGAATTGTGGATGCTTTTGAAGACCTGGACTTTAATTTTCTGTATTTATTCTTAAATTCAGAAAGAAGGAAAAAATACCAGAAAATTCATAATCTGAGTTTTGAAAATGTAACCATGAGTTATCACAGTTAAATTAGTTTGTAGTTTGGTTAAACTGAAATATTAGCTATTTTTTTTGGTTTACATATATACAATTTCTCTCTTTTTTTTTCTTCTGCTTCTTCCTCTTCTTCTCCTTCTTTTTCTTTAAAAAAAGTTTTTTTTTTGAGTTGTGGATTTTGCTATCTTGGCCAGGTTGTTTTGTACTCTAGGGTTCAGGCAAGCTTCCTGAGTAGCTGGATTACAGATGTGTGTACTGCCATCCCTAGCAGGTTTATTATATTTTTTGGATTAAACCTATGGTGGTTTAGTACTGAGCTGCATCCCCAGTTCTTTTTATTTTTTTTTATTTTGAGACAGGGTCTAAGATGCTTAGGGCCTCCCTTAATTGCTACGGCTGGTTTAGACCTTGTCATCCTCCTTCTGTCTCTTGAATCTCTGGGATTACAAGCCTGAACCACTGTGCCTGTCTGGGTTTATTATCCAAAATCACCTTTAAAGGGAAGACCTTGACCTTCATAGATATTATTATAGCCAAATTTCTATCTTAAGAGATGGGTGATTTGTGTTTGCTTGTTTGTTATACTCTCATTTGTTTTTTGTTACTTTGATTACTTCTGAGAATATATTGGTTAAATTGAAAATATAAAATCTATTGGATTAGTTCCCCAGCTGAAAACCATATACATACACTCTCGAAAAAATTCAAAATTAGAAGTGCGGCACAGTGGCGTACCCCTGTAATCCCGGCACTTTGGGAGGCTGAGACAGAAGAATCACGAGTTCAAAGCCAGCCTCAGCAACGGCGAGGCACTAAGCAAGTAAGTGAGACCCTGTCTCTGCATAAATCACAAATAAAGGGCTGGGGATGTAGCTCAGTGGTGGAGTACCCCAGAGTTTAATCCCCAGTACAAAATAAAAACGAAAATCAAAATTAGAGAAATAGAGGGAACTTTAAAAAATTATCCATAATTCCATTATTCAAAGACAACAACTGTTTGGCAAAACGTTTTTTGTTTTGTTTTGTTTTTTTGGGTTTTTTTGGTGTGTTTCTCATCAGGCTTCTTTTCACAAATAGTGTCATGATCATATCATTGTAATCATATTTTATTGTAATTTGCATTTTCCACACTCTTGTGTCCTTCAGTTTTAATGCCTGAGTCATGTTCCATCAAGTAGATACAATGTCAGTAGTTAATTTTTCTTCTATCAATGTACATTTTGTGACAATTGTTAATGTTTTGGACCTGAAGTTTTTCAAGCATTTTAAGATCATTTTCTTAAAGACCTACAATTAGAAGTATCGGATCAGAGTATGAACATTTCTTGGGTTCTTGCTAC
>CM053410.1:26096868-26109606 GCA_028644305.1 Xerus rutilus | reverse complement strand
CAATGGATTCTACTATTAGGTATAACTATAATACCTGAATAAAAATTCATAAAATATATATTACATGTATGTGATGGGAATACATGTTAGATTAGCCTCTGCATGTTCAGATGTTTTTGATTGATGTGGTTTGTTAGGAAGTGTTTAGGAGCACGGGCTCTGGAGGCAGACTTTGTGGCCTTAATCTCAGCTCTGCTGCTTAACATGGCATGTCCCACCATGAACTGAGTTTTCCATACCTGTGTGTACTCCTCTGTAAAATGGGCATAGCAGTAGTACTGATTTGGCATTGTTGTTGGGACAAAACAAGGTAAATTATATGGAGAGCAATGTGAACAGTTCCTGGCATCAAGTGGGTGCTACAAGAGTGCTTGCTATTGCAGGCCACGCATCACTTATCAGAAAATTCAATATCCAAACATTGAGCACCAAGATGATGTCATAAGGGGAAAATTCCACACCTGGCTTATGTGATTGTCATGGTCACAATACAGATACACTAAAAACATTGTATAAATTACCTTCAGCCTGTGTCTATAAGGAGTAACAGAGACATAATGTAATTTTGTGATGAGACTTAGGTGTCATCTCCAGAACATCTCTTAATCATTTTTGTTATTAAGATTATTATTTGGGGGGCTGGAGCTGTAGCTCAGTGGAAGAGCGCTTGCCTAACATGCGTGAGGCCCTGGGTTTGATCCTCAGCACCACATATAAATAATAAATGAATAAAATAAAGATCCATCAACAACTAAAAAAAAATTGAAAAAAAAAAAGATTATTATTTGGGCTGGCAGAGGTTTGAAAGAGTGTGGTCAAGTAGCCTGAGTTCTTACATCCTGGTCCTTGTGGCTGCACCCTCAAAAAGCAAATCCCCAAGGTGTTTGTTGGGCGCATTGTGTCTGCAGTGGCCACCGCTGATCTCCAAGCCACTGTTCTCATTATAGGAAGAGATAGCAGCTCTGCTACAGCAGGTATACAGAACAGCCTGTGTTCAGACTATGAGCTTCGTGCTCTAGATGAAACTCAGCGACTGGCAAAGAGGAAAGCTGACCTTTATGATGAAACAAGATGAAAAGGACATATTGCTTGTGCAATATTTGGAAGATATGTGGGAGCAGAAATTCCTACAGTTAAACCTGGAGCTCGGATAACAGAAGCTAATTTAAAAAAATGACCGAACCTCATTGCACCAGAAGCTAGATAGGAACCTTATCCTGTTAGAGAGAAGCTTGGAGATGGAGTATTTGGATGCTGCCCCAGACATAGTCACAGCCTGGGAGACCCTCCAAGGGACAGCTGAGCAAACCTTGGCTGCACTCTCAGAAAACAACATTGAAGCCAAGTTCCTAGGAAATGCACCGTGTGGCCACTCCAAGTTCAAGTTCCCCCAGGCAGTATGGACAGAAAGTTAATCTTGGGGTGAAAGTATTCTTCTTCAAAGCACTACTACTAAGTGGGGACTTTTCCCAGACTGGGAAGAAAGGCCATGATGTGTGGGTCAGTAAGGAGGAGTTGAGTGACTCTTTGAAACCAAAATACCTGACCCAGGTTAGGAGATTTCTTTTGGACCACTGGTGGACTGAGCTGCCTGTGGACAATGCTCAGATAAGTCAGGGATTAGGGTTTTAAGAACATGTGTATGGTGGTCCCACATTTGCAGGGAATATTAAATAGCAAACTAAATTCTGAAAATTAAAAAAAAAGATTTTTATTATTATTAGCTGGGTGCAGTGGCACACACCTGTAATCCCAGCAGCTAGGGAGGCTGAGGCAGGAGGATTGAGAGTTCAAAGCCAGCCTCAGCAAAAGTGAGGTGCTAAGGAACTCAGTGAAACCCTGTCTCTAAATAAAATACAAAATGGGGATGGGGATGTGGCTCAGTGGGTGAGTGCCCCTGAGTTTAGTCTCCAGTACCCCAAAAAATCAATAAAAAGATTATTATTATTTTGAATACTTGGGATTAAACCCAGGAAAACTTTACTATGAAGTTTCATTCCCAGTCCTTTGTATATTTAATTTTGAGACAGTCTCAAAATTGAATAGGCTGGCCTCAAACTTATCCTGCAGCCTCACTTCGTGAGTCTCTGGGATTACAGGCATGCTCCACTACAACCAGCACATTATGTATATGTCAATATTCCAAAATCCAAAAATACCTGAAATCTGAAATATTCTAGTTCTAAGTATTTCAGATAAGGGATACTAAGCCTGTATTATTACAATGTAATCAGAAAAATATTACCCCTTTGCTGTGGTAAGCAAAGCAATATTTCCATTCTAGCAGTGAATTTCAGATGGGAGGCCACCATTTCTGAGTTGGTCATTTTCTCCTCCCTCCCCCTACTAGGAAACTGCTCCTGAATCTGCAAATATTTGCACAGATCAGGGCCAACCAGGTGTTTGGAGCAGAGGTCATAACATTGTAAATTTAATTTTCTAGGGTTGAATTTGAAAAGATCTGCAGAGAGGAGTTGAAACCAGCAGGACTAAGGGTAGTCAGAGATGTGTCCATTGTGAAATCAGAATATATTCCAAGTGAGAAAACAATCTCGAAGATCCAAGATTTCCAGGAAGATAAGGAGCTCTTTAGATTCTGCACTCTCCCAGAGGTTAGAGACTGCTCTTTTCTGGGTTTTTCCTTCATAGCCAGCCTGTATGTCTGGCCCAAAATCCACTGGTTGTGCTGGATCTAACCCTTTTCTACACATGGAGCTAGAGTGATGGGTCTCAGGTGGAGGTGATTTTGCCTCCCAGTCAATATAGGCAATGTATGAAGACTTGCTGGTGGTGGTAACCACACAGTGGGTACACTAGTGGCTTCTAGTGGGTAGGGACCAAGGATACTGGTAATGGGGCCCAAGATCCTATGATGCACAGAGGAGCTCTCTCCCCAAGAATCATCTCACCCAAAATATGAATAGCACCAAACTGAGAAGTGCTGCTGTGAAGGGTGCTAATTAGTTCTTTTGTTAAGAAAGATAGGCATTCTGGGTTAGAGAGGAACAGCCCTTTCAAGACTCAATATCAACAGGGATAAAAATGTGAGGCTGAATTTATAAATGTATTGATTTTTCTATTTGTTTTATAAATCAGGTCAGTTGAATGAATTTGCTTTTAAACTTAGATTAGTCTTTCCTTCCTTCCTTCCTTTCTTCTTTCTTCCTTCCTTCTTCCTTCTTCCCTCTATCCCCCCCCCCTCTCTCTCTCTCTCTCTCTCTCTCTCTCTTTCTTTCTTTTCTTTCTACGAAGGATTGAACTCTGGGGTACTTTATCACTCAACTATACTCCAAACCTTGCTTATTCTTTGCTTTGAGAAAGGGTCATGCTATGTTTGACCTAAGTTCAAGTTCAAGGCTGGCCTTGAACTTAGGATTTTCCTGCCTCAGCCTCCAGAGCAGATGAATAACAAGCATGTATCACTAG
The DNA here is from genome assembly GCA_028644305.1 of Xerus rutilus. NCBI lineage: Eukaryota > Metazoa > Chordata > Mammalia > Rodentia > Sciuridae > Xerus > Xerus rutilus. The sequence continues at coordinate 26,106,180 of CM053410.1, read as the reverse complement.
GCTTTGCTTAAATTAGGTTTTTTTTTTTTTAAATTATTCTTCTTTAAGAGTATTTCGTGTATATAAAAACACTCAAGCTGTGCAGAAGGGCACAACATGAGAAGCAGCCTCTCTCTACTCAAGTCCCACTTGCTGTGAGCTCTTTGTGCATTCTTCTGGAATTAGTTTATGCATCTTCAAGTGTGATTCTACTCTCCCACCTTTTAGCATCATGGTTTCCTAACCACTTGTTTAAAATGGTTTTGAAGGAGACTTTCCAAATAGCACTTATGGAAAACCATAACCAGATGCTGTCAGAGTGTTTGACTCCTGAAGACAGACTGCACAGGTAAATCACCTGTGATGTCCTGTCCAGCATCCTGGAGAGAAGGCCCAGGAAAAATGGCCCCCAACCATCAGTGCTTCCCACCTCTCGTACTGTATGAGAATGCAAGTCTGCAGGTGATCAGACAGCACTTGAAGCCAGAACCATCTCATGGTGAATAAAGCACTACCATCCATGATATTCAGATTTCCTATTTTCCTTTCTTCTCAAGGGACTAAAACTCCATGGGGACAGGAACCTTCTTTTCTTATTTATTCTTGGTCCCCCTCTAGCCATTGCTCTGCTTGGTTCATAAACCTTAGGGAAGAGTTGTTGAGGGAATGGTCACACTCATTGGATTACATGCTTAGTGTGCTCAAAAAAGTCCTATTTAATTTGTAATGTTGGAAATTTAGAATTATTTCCAACTCTGAGGTATGCATGCTTGGCAGGATTGCAAAATGCCAATTGGTATATATACTGTTGCCATTTTGGTTCTTGTGTGGACACTTTATACCTCTTGCCTATACTTCTGATTTCCCATGAGGTTGTTTTTCTTCTCCCTTTCCTCAGGTTCTGAAGTATGTGGAGTGTTTCACTGGACCCAATATTATGGCCATGCACACAATGCTGATAAACAAACCTCCAGATACTGGTAAAGGGCTCTTATTTGTTAAAGAGAGGCAAGAAAAAAAAGATTGTTGAATTGAAAACATGTAAAGTTGTTATTCTAGCCCTGGTCAGGTGTGTAACTGTCAAACTGGGTAAGTGAATATGAGTGCTTTTGTTTAAATCTTAAAACAGCTCATGTGGGCTGGGGTTGTGGCTCAGTGGTGGAGCGCTTGCCTCGCATGTGGGAGGCACTGGGTTTGATCCTCAGCACCACATATGAATAAATGAATAAATGGAGGTCAATCAACAACTAAAAAATTTTTTTTTAAAAAAACAGCTCAGGGCTGGGATCGTAGCTCAGCGGTAGAGCGCTTGCCTTGCATGCGTGAGGCCCTGGGTTCGATCCTCAGCACCACATACAAAGCAATGAAATAAAGACATTGTGTCCATCTACAACTAGAAAAAAAATTTAAAAAAAAAAAAAAACAAAAAAAAAAAACAGCTCATGTTATATCAACTTTGGAGTATAATAGTATTTTATATACGTTATTGCTAAATTTTCAGATGACTGGCTCTCTGAAATGGCAGTTTAAGAAATGTGACTGTTCTTTTATCATAAACTCCTTCTATTCAACATCTCTGATCTTCACCAAAAATTTTAGCCAGGATCACATGAATTCTACATTCTTGATCTGAAGACATCATTATTAGTAACAGGATGAAAGCTGTTACTATAAGTCACACTCAAGTCCTTGTGGTGCTTTATGCTTGCCAAACCTAGATTCTAAGTCCTTACAGAGACACTGATTCCAAAGTAGATCCAAGGTGTGTGCATTTTAATACCCATCCCCAGAAATTCTATTGCAGGTGGCTCTCAGACCACACAGAGAGATTTTTCTATAACAGTAGCAGAAATCAGCCATGAAATGGCTTTATTCTTTTCTACTTTTAGTTCCTTCTGACAGCTGGGAGATTTTTATGTGATAGGACTGAAGCTCAGAGTCACTAAATCTCTTCCTCCGTGGATATCCTGCCTGGTGAGGTGAGGTGGTTTGGGAACCAAGTTCCAAGATCAGACTTTGGAAAATGTCCCTGTGGTCAGTGATTCTGACTTGATGCCTACTGTACACAGGACGCCTATTGCTCTGTGAAGTAAGTCCCCTTAGGGAGCTATTTTTGGCATCAGGCATTTAGAAGAGGGCCTCAAATTTGACTCTGTAACATTCTCTTCATATTGATTCATCCAGATTTTTTTTTAATCCTTACTTCATGCTAGCTTTGTGCCAAATTCAGAGTGACAAAGCACAACAGAGACGATGAGGTATATGCAGCTCCCTAGAAAAGAGAGTAAGCACCCAGCAACCAGAAACTCAGAAGAAAGTGTAGATTCCAAGCCCCATGTTGACTGCTATTGCTCTTTGGTGCTGTTCTCTTCGGAATGATTTTCCATGGTGTTTTTGATGTGGTTGTTTTTTGCAGGGGAAGGTCAGTGCTTTCTTTATTTAGGCATAGGTAAGAATTGTGAGACTCAAGCCCCTTTTGACAGCAGACTCATTTCAGGCAAGAAGACTTCCCGGCACCCCTTGCACCAGGATCTGCACTATTTCCCCTTCAGGCCCAGCAACCGCATTGTGTGTGCTTGGACCGCCATGGAGCACATTGACCGCAACAACGGCTGTCTGGTTGTCCTCCCAGGCACCCACAAATGTCCCCTGAAGCCACACAGCTACCCCCAGTGGGAGGTAGGTCTGTTTTATCACTGAGTCTGGATCAGAATCTCTTTCACTGTTGTTATTTCACATCAGGTGCAAAAAGCTTAGAAATGAGACTGCTTTCCTTTCTGAGCAGAGCACTGTCCTGACATTTGCAATTAGTATCAGAAGGAGTTCAAGGACATCAGATAAAATATTCATTATATTTGTTCTTTCATCATGTTTGTGAAAGCCAGCCAGTGTGGGGACTTGGGTCGTAAGGGCCTAAGATCTGAGATGGAGAGGCCTAGTGTTAAAAGTCAGACATAAGCCCTTCAGCCCTGGTGTGTGTGTGAAGTACCCACTGACTGAAGGCTCTCAGAGTAGACGAGGGGGAGGGATTGTCTCCTTGCACCTATGAAGACCAGCAGAGGCTCTGGGGTGGGAAGTGGTGATTGAGCTGAGCCTCTAAGGACAAGGTAAATTTTTTATTGCAAAAAGCCTGCTTGGAGGCATCAGGGCATAATGGCAAGCACTAACCTGACTATGGAGTAGGAAGGATTGAATGATATCACCGTTCACATGGGCTGGGGGCTACAGGCACATTTTGGGGAGTAGAAGGGAGAAGAGAGCCTGAAAAGGTATGTTAGGATCAGATTAAAAATAACTTTAACACCTGGAAGTTACATGGAGAGAATAAGGTCCTTTCTTTTTAAAAATTAAAAACAAGAGCTTTTAATTTCTAAAAATATGTGTTTTTGATATATAAGTATCATATAATAGATGGTACATATTTTCAGTGTGTAATTTGATCATTTTGACACACACACATACGTACCTGGTACCACAATCAAGAGAATCTTTTCTACCTCGTGCCCCAGGCAACCACTCAGCTGCTTTCTGTGCCTATCAATTAATGTGCATTTTATAAAATGTCATAAAAGAATAGTCATGTGGCATATAGTTTGTTTTATTTTGTTTGTTTGTTTTTTGGGCAATTGCTGTTGTTCAGTGTAGTTAGAGGTATTTAGAGGTTCACCAAAGCTGATGCATGTCTCAATAGCTTTTTCCTTCCCATTGCTCAGTAGTATTCTGTTGCATGGCTGTGCCATGGTTTCTTTATCCATTCAAATGTTGACGCTGGGGAGCTATTAAGGTACCTCTGCACCCATGAATGACAGGTCCAAACTAGTCTTTAAGAGCATGATCTCAGCCGGGCGCGGTGGTGCAAGCCTGTAATCCCAGCACTTAGGGAGGCTGAGACAGGAGAATCACGAGTTCAAAGACAGCCTCAGCAATGGCAAGGTGCTAAGCAACTCAGTGAGACCCTGTCTCTACATAAAACACAAAATAGGGCTGGGGATGTGGCTCAGTGGTCAAGTGCCCCTGAGTTCCATCTCCAGTACCAAAAAAAATAAAAGTAAAAAGGAGCATGATCTCAGGTTTCAGGCAGGATGAAAGGGATCTGTAGGAGCCCAGAGGCAGAGGAATTAGAGAGTAGATTTTCAGCCTTTTCAGTGCAAGACCAGAAGATACTGAAATCCCTGATGATGGTCAGAATGGGAAGAGCAGCTGTGGTGAGCAAGGAGACTGAGTCATGCTTCTGTAGGAAATGATGGATGTGGCTTCAAGGGTTTCTCTCTCAGAATTCTTGCACTATTGATTGTGTTCTGTGGAAATATTTGATTCTGAATCCTGACATGAAAGTGGAAATTGTGAAACTCATCAGTTAAGTTCAGGGAGAGGCAAGGGTTGGTGCAAGCATCAGAAGGAGGCTCTAGAGGGCTGAGTGGGCGGAAGGGAATGGCGCCCAGGGCTTTGGGAGCAGACTGGTCTCTGAGATGCTGCTGAGATTCACAGTCGTGGCACGGAAGGTCTGCTTAGCTTAGCGGGGGTCACATATCTGCCCCAGTGAAGAAGGGCACTGGGTCAGGGTCACAACATTGTGCAGTAGGACAGTGGTCATTCCCCAAAAGGATGCTCTTATCATGAGAAATGGGACACTTCTGCCCAGATGCATAAAGGCTCATCAACTGTAGTCACTTCTCACTTTGGTTTCTATAATACAGACATACACATGTCCTAGAGTTATGACTACTTTTGGAAATCGTTATCAACAGACACAATGTTTAAACTTACTATTCTCTTTTTACTCTGAGGATGACATAAGTCCTTTGAGCTCAGAAAAATGGAGTCTTTTCACCATTCTATGTTGGGAGAATAATTAGCCTCTACAAGATTCCCTGAATAATACAAGAATGGTATGAACAAAATTCTAAGTGAAGCCGGGCGCGGTGGCACAAGCCTGTAATCCCAGCACTTAGGGAGGCTGAGACAGGAAAATCACGAGTTCAAAGCCATCCTCAGCAACAGTGAGGCACTAAGCAACTCAGGGAGACCCTGTCTCTACATAAAACACAAAATAGGGTTGGGGATGTGGCTCAGTGGTTGAGTGCCCCTGAGTTTAATCTCCAGCACCAAAAAAAAAAAAAAAAAAAAATCTGGATGACAATGTCAGGTTGGGGTACAGATGTTAAGATTCAGGCTGGAAATGCCTAAGAGAAAGATGTTCACCTATATTCACCACAAGAGCCAAAGCTGATTTAGATTATTTATAATTCAATGAGGAAGGATAAGTAAAGTTCAACCTTTTTTCATTTGTTAAAAAAAAACAACCTGAATTATTATTATTTATTATTAACCTGTACTTTAATTTGTTGCAGTGCTGGGACTCAAACCCATGCCTTGCACATGCTAGGCAAGCCCTCCATCACTGATCTATATCCTTGGCCCCTTGTAAAAATCTTAATTTGAGACAGAGTCTGGCTAAGTTTGCTAGTTTGTCCTAAACTTGTGATGCCCAGCCTCAGCCTCCCAAGTACCTTGGATCACAGCTATGTACCACTGTATTCATAGCATGTGAGGTTTAAAAACCCAGAAATAAGACAGACTTTTGCATTTTTACATTTAAGAATTTAATTTGATAAGTGCTGTCCCTGCTGAGTCATGCACAAAGTGTTCATTTTAGTGCCCTCTACTGAAGACTTTGCCTGTCTTATGTGTTCCAGGGTGGAGTTAACATGATGTACCATGGCATCCAGGACTATGACCAAGACCATGCCCGGGTGCACCTTGTGATGGAGAAGGGAGACACTGTTTTCTTTCACCCTTTGCTCATCCATGGGTCTGGCCGGAACCAAACTCAAGGATTCCGGAAAGTATGTGGCCATGTTGCTCCAGTTTTTAAAGATGAATGGGTTCAAAACCGAAAATCATAGGTATATTAACATGTAAAAGATTTATGACTTTTCACTAAACTGGACTGTTTTTTCCAGTTTACTTACCAGAAAGTATATTTGCCTTCCTTTTGTTTTTTGTCTTTTTTTTTTTCTTTTTTTCTCAACTCAGTCAGAAACCAGGTGCCCTTAGGATCCTAAACCTGTTACTCTTGGATCTTGGTCATTTGTGGAATTGCTTCAGAGCAGTAGTTCACCTTGCAGGGCATAATCTCTGCTTTCTGAAGCAAAAACAATGGCTGAAATACTCAAATAATCACATTTGAGATTTATATTGCTTAGGGTGACTAGAACAACAATAAAATTTATAATATCATTATTATTGGGAAAAGAGTATTGATCCTAAGCAAAGGTTCTGAATTGGCTGCTCAGAAATCAGATTTAGCAGGCCACCACATTTACCCCTCCAGCCTCAGTGTTTTAAATTGAATACTTTTGTCACTTTCACTTAAAAATTGGCAGTATTCCTTACAATTTCCCTGATTTTTCACTTCTCTCAACTTCAGCAGATCTCATAGTATTGTCAGCTAAACTTTCCCCCTGGTAACATGGTTATGCATACTATTGAGGCTCCTTTAGGATTCAGTGGGGTTTCCCAGTTTGTCCCCTGGTTCCCACAGATCCCTGTTCTAAGCCCTAGTATACGGTTGCAGACTTCATTCATTTATATTTACACCAAGCTCACCAGGGCCTGGCAAGGCTGAGGCAAGTTGGGGTATTGCCTGAGGATAAGATTGAAAAGGCTACCAAAATCTCAGCCATCAAGTTAAATGTTGTTTACTAAATCAAAATTAATGCAAAAACTCCATGCTGTCTTCAATGCCAAAAATTTAAATGAAAGACAGGAAGTACCCTGCACTAGAATAACCCTCAAGTTATGTAAGTATGGGGGCGCAGGCACAAAGATGCAAATAGTGATGTCAGTTGTAGAATATTAATATTGCAAATTTTCCATATTTTTCCTGATTTTAATGTTCTGGAAGAATACCGTTATTTCCTAACAACATGGATGTGGAAGTGCACTTTTCCTTTTGCCTTGGGTCTTGATGTGGCTCTGCCTGGCACTGGGCCTGCGCAGAAAATTGGATATGCACTCTAGAAGTTCAAAATTTGAGGCAAAGTAGAAAGTTTTATAAAAATTGCCATTGCAATAATAACCTGTCCCAAATTTGACAGGGTAACTAACACTTATAACTAAGATGATGAACCACAGGGGGATACAGGACTGGATATCTCCAGGACTTGGAGAATACACTCACTGGAAAAACTTAATTGCTTAAAAATTTGAAAATATGTTACTTAGCTAATTATGCCCCCTTTCCTATATATACCTTTTAAAAATAAATAGTATAGCTAGGTAAAAACATTTTTTGTAATTCCCTATTTAGCCTTTAGGTGGTGGGTGGGGGGAGGGCAGGGTGGAGAGGCTGACCTGCAAAGAAGCAGATTTAGGAAGCCAGGGAATGATCTGCTATTTTGGATGTCAAATCCTGGGTGGAAGAATTGACTTTCTGCATGGAGAACTCCTCGCTTGGTTGTTGGCATTAATGAGATGCTTTTCTCCATTATCAATTGTTCACTTTGCACAGGCGATTTCCTGCCATTTCGCCAGCGCCGATTGCCACTACATCGATGTGAAGGGCACCAGTCAAGAAAACATTGAGAAAGAAGTTGTAGGCATAGCAGATAAATTGTACGGAACTGAAAGTGGCTTAGACTTGAAGGTACACTTGCATGAAATAACCAAGTAAAGTTGTCTGAAGTTTCTTGTCTTCAGATGCTTCATTAATCCCTACTTTAATTTGAAATGGAGAATATGGGAATTCTGGATGCACAAGAGCAAATGATGAAGGTTTGGGACTTCAATCGGGCCTTTGTCCTTGGTAAAGTATATTTTTATTTGGAAATCCGGTAAGATTCCAGAGAGCAATTCTGGAGCCAGTGTTGTTTTTGTTAAATTTGCTTCTGGAGTTTTATGAGAGGCATGATGTACATGGAGCAGAAATGAAGGATCACTAATGCTTATGGATGAGGGACACAATATTTCATGTGCTTTCCTAATTGATACATATCACTTGTAAAGTATTTGTTTTTAAGTAGTGGACATTCATGCTGTTGCTGAGCAATAGACAAATTATCAATCAAGGCAATTAAATAAACAACTTCATTGTATAGAAAACAACATTTTAGGCTCTGAACCAAGAAGTTATTCCTATGTATTTTATTTGTATGAGATAATGATAGTACAAGCATGCCCTTTCCCCCAAGAGACTGAGTGTGATGATGACTCTGGCCACGCAGGATGCCATAGGTCTTGGCACACCATTGGGATGCCACAGTGCCATTGGGAACCTTCAGAACCACTTTCCAGAGTGGAGAATCTTGCTTCTCCCTTTAGAACCTATAATTGTATCCCCAGTCTGAAAATGCTCCATGATTGGGGATTCAACCAATTGAAATATTGGAAAAATATTCAGAATATTAAACAATATTTGAAAAAAGTTGCATCTGTTTTGAACATGTAGAGACATTGTTTTCTAATCATTGTTCCCTATATATTACAGCCTAACAATTACAGAGTGTTTATATTGTACCAGGTGCTTTAAGTAATCTGGAGGTGATTTAAAATATATGGGAGGACATATAGAGGTTATTTTATTGAAGGGACTTGAGCATCCATGAACTTTGATATCTGAGGGGTCCTGAACCGTACATTACATTTGAAATCTGTGAAGATTGTCCTGAATGAACACCACCCATATTTATTTTAGTTACTTCCTAAGTTAGAGTCTATCAGATATGTTTAGAATAGCAATAAAACAATAGAATAACAATACCAACTCATGTAATTCTAACGTATAAAAACACTTCCATGTTCCATTTCTGACTTTATTCATCAGAACTCAATGAACACTCTGCAATGCACCTGCTGTAAAGGAGAAATTAGACAGCCAGAGACTGGCCTAGGTAATAGCTAGATTTCAAAGTCAGGCCTAATTCTGAAATCATTCCACCATACTTGCTGTTTGTTCAAAAATAAATAAGAAGTAAGACCATCTAAATTGCTTTATTAATAAATGAAGCAGGGTGCATTTTGGCACATGCTTGTAATCTCGCTACTTCACAGCTTGGCCAAGGCAGGAGGATTGCAAGTGAGGCCAGCCTCAACAACTTAGTTAAACCCTGTCTCAAAATGGAAAATAAAAAGGGCCGGGGATGTAGACCAGTGGAGATTGCCCCTGGGTTCCATCTCCAGTACCCGTCTCCCCACACCCAAGCAAACCAGCACCCATGGCACCATTTTCACTGCTACAGTCTCATCAGAGTTGCACCCTCAAAGTGGTTCAGGCAAGTAAAGTAAAGATAAGCAGAGAGAAGGGTAGTGAACTGGTGTAACTTAGCATCACAC
>CM053410.1:26076505-26096368 GCA_028644305.1 Xerus rutilus | reverse complement strand
CTCCCCACACCCAAGCAAACCAGCACCCATGGCACCATTTTCACTGCTACAGTCTCATCAGAGTTGCACCCTCAAAGTGGTTCAGGCAAGTAAAGTAAAGATAAGCAGAGAGAAGGGTAGTGAACTGGTGTAACTTAGCATCACACCCCACTCTCCCTGGTGCATTACCTGTGATCAGTGAGGCTGACAGCTTGGGGATCCATTGACTTTGTGTGGTTAGCACTGTTTTAAATGTTGGCAAGAAAACTAATTGCAGTTTCAAAACTTGTTTTATTTACTGATCAATATAATGATCATAACATTTGTTTTTCTACTTAACCATTTGTAGAGGCTGGAAATCTCTTGTCTTGTGGGGAATAGGCCAATGGAAGTGTTCCACACACTCATTCTGTTTGGTATTATTTCCAGGGTATTTGGATGTTTCGAGCCCGACTGGTGAAAGGAGAAAGAATCACCCTTTGAAACAGCCCTTAACTATAACTCTTTTAAAGAAGATCAAAGAAACAAGGAGTCAAGGAAAATGTTTTCATATGAGATGATGTAATCTTTTCTATCGCTTGTTCCCAAAATCAAGAAACATGTACCAGGAACTTAATTTTGTAGAGTTATTTCTGCAGTGCAGTGATGTTACTTTTGTGGAAGGAAAAACAGTAAAATGAAATACAACTTTTCAGAAAAACTGGTTTGGGATTACAAGTAATAAACATGGCATATGATTTAAGTGTGTTCAATCAGTTCCTTTCATTGAATTAGCTCTGTATCCTGACAGAAATGAATTCTTTGAAATTCAGTGTGCACTGAGATGAGCATCCCTCTCCTAGTAAAGCCACCACTTCCCCGTTTAATGTCATGAAAGATTTCCCAACTAAAACCATGTGTAGTACATTCACATTTGGTGAAGGGTGTCTAAAGGCCATCATGGGATCAAAATAAGATGAGTCCTTATTCTCTGACACAGGTTTCCTTCCAAGACTTCTTCAATCCAGCTACCCTCCTTCTAAAACAATATTTTTTCCAAAATTTTCCTTTGTTTCTAAGGAATATAGACAAGGGCACCTTCCCACGTATTTGCTGCTAAGCAGGGCAACTGCAAGCCTTCAGCATTTATGAATGAAACGTAAGCTGTTTTGAGGACAAGGGACATTTTAAGATACTTTACCCTGAATTGAGAGTGAGCCTGGACTGGGGATTTATTTCAACATAGCACTATATTTCTATACTAGTTGAGGCAGTGCAACCAACCACTCTGGAAAGAAGTATGGAGATTCCTCACAAAACTAGGAATGTAAGCACCATTTGACCCAGTTATCCCACTCCTTGGTATATATCCAAAGTTTTAAAATCAGCATACCAAAGTGACACAAAGCCACACCAATGTTTATAACAGCACAATTCACAATATCTAGGCTATGGAACAAACCTAGGTGCCTTTCGACAGATGAATGGATAAAGAAATTGTGGTGTATATACACAATTGAAATATTACTCAGCCATAAAGAAGAATGACTTTTTGACATTTTCTTGTAAATGGATGGCTCTGGAGACTATCATGCTAAGTGAATTAAGCCAAATCCCCCCAAAACCAAAGATTGATGTTCTTTTTTTTTAAATTTTTTTTTTAGTTGTAGATGGACACACAATATCTTTATTTATTTTTATGTGGTGCTGAGGATCGAACCCAGTGCCTCATGCATGCGAGGCAAGCACTCTACCACTGAGCCACAATCCCAGCTCAAGATTGATGTTCTTTCTGATACGTGGATGCTAAACTACAAGTGGGGAGGGAATCGAAATTCAATGGTTTAGACACGGGAATGAAGGGAAGGGTGGGAGACAGGAATTAATCTGATATAAATTTTATGTATATGCATGAACACACCACAGTGAATCTCAACATTTTGTACATCCACAAGATTGGGATCCTAATTAGAATAAGATATATTCCATGTTTGCATAAATATATCAAAATAGATTCTACTATCATGTATACCTAAAAAGAACAAAAAATTCTCTGCTTTTAAAGACAAAAACATGGTTCTTAAGAGGAAGGAGGGGAGGGGGTATGGGGACAGGAAAGATGGTGGAATGAGATGGACATCATTACCCTAGGTATATATATGACTGCCCTTATGGTGCAATGCTCCATCATGTACAACCAGAGAAATGAAATGATTCAAAATGCATTCTGCTGTCATATATACCTAATTAGGATAAATAAATTGATATAAAAATACATTAAAAATGAGAACCAAAAAAAAAAAATAACCCAAATAACCAAGGGAAGGGTGGGAGATAGGAATTAATGTGATATAAATTTTATGAACCTTAAACCTTGTTTTCTTAATGATGTCATAAATATAATTTTTAAAAATAAGAACCGGGTTCATCATTAAGAAAACAACAGCCAGTTCCTTTCTTGTTATTCTCCTCAACAGAGGGTTTCCTAAGCCTTGTGTTACCGTGTTAGTTTCTTAGCCCCAGCTGGAAAGGAGAGAAAGCAAGAGAATAATGAAGAGGGCTAAGGAAATGGGTCCTAGAATGGGAGCTAAAATGTGAGTGAGGAATGCCAGTGCAAACAGCAGGCAGGAAGCACTGCTTGTATCTAGAATAAACTTCAAACTACCTTCAACCTGAATTTGTTTCCTCTGTCTGGGCCTCGCAAGTTGCTCTGATTGCAGATGTGTACCCCTGTGCCCTGCACTACCTCCATAAGAAAAACCAAACTTCACCAGGGAAAACAGCACAATTTGCTAGTTCCCATGTACATCTGTGAGTGAAAGGCAACCCTTCAGTCAGAAAACATGCATTTTCTCATCTCATCTGTGTCTCTTCTACCTATTAATTTACATAGTAATTTGCAAGTGCCCACTCTATTGGGAAGGGGAATGACAGCAGGAAGGGCTGCTTGTCACCCATGTGGACGCTTCCTTGTGAAGGATGGGAGCAAATCTCTGCTCGAAAATGAAGACATGGGACAGGATTCCTTGGCAGAATAAGAAGCCCGGCTGCTCAGTGGGAGGGGATGTGTCCTGGGCTGTTTATTTCACTAGAGAGTAATCCAAATGTTTATGCTCAAGGTGCAAAATAAAACTAGAGCCTTCTTCTAAGGAATTTGGGATTAGAGTTGTGAAAAGCCAGAGGACTTTGCTTACTTGTATGTACTTGGACCCCTCCTCTTTTTTCCCCCTGTGTTCTTTTTAATATATAAAATGGGGATAAAATATATATAACAGCCGGGTGTGATGGCCCATGCCTGTACTCCCAGTGGCTCGGGAAGCTGAGGCAGGAGGATCATGAGTTCAAAACCAGCCTCAGCAAAAGTGAGGCGCTAAGCAACTTTGTGAGACCCTGTCTCTAAATAAAATAGAAAACAAGGCTGGGGATGTGGCTCAGTGGTGGAGTGCCACTTAGTTTAATCCCTGGTATCTCCCCCTCAAAATATATATATATGTATATATAACATAAATTAGCCATCTTAGCCTTTATTTGTTTTGTTTTGTTTTGGGTGTTTTTGTTTTTGTTTTTGTTTTTGGGAATTGAACCTAGGGTTGCTCTGCTACTAAGCTACATCCCCAGCCCTTGTTAGTTTTATTTTTTTACTTTTTAAATTTTTTTTTAGTTGTAGATGACACAGTACCTTTATTTTTACGTGATGCTGAGGATCAAACCCAGTGCCTCATGCATGTGAGGCAAGCGCTCTACCACTGTGCTACAATCCCAGCCCCCTTTTTAGTTTTTATTTTGAGACATGGTGTTTTAGTTAGGTTTTTCACAGCTGTAACCAAAAGACATGACAAGAACAATTAGAGGTGGAGAAATGTATCTGGGGCTCATGGTTTCAAAGATCTCCGTCCCTAGTTGGCAGACTCCACTGGGTCTGGGTCCAAGATAAGTCACAATCTCATGGTGGAAGGATGTGGTAGATTAAAGCAGTTCAAGACATGACATCAGGAAGCAGAGAGAGACTTTTGCTCAACATGGGCAAAATATATACCCCAAAGGCACACCCTCCAATGACCCTCCTCTTTCAGCTACATCCTACCTGCCTATAGTTACCATCCAGTTTATTCTAGCAGGGCATTAATGCACTGATTAGGTTAAAAAAATTTTTTTTGGTACTGGGGATTGAATTCAGGCACACTCAACCACTGAGCCACATCCCCAGTCCTGTTTTGTGTTTTATTTAGAGACAGGGTCTGAGTTGCTTAGTGCCTCGCTGCTACTGAGGCTGGCTTTGAACTTGCGGTTCTCCTGTCTCAACTTCCCAAGGATTACGCCTAGGATTATAGGCGTGTGCCACCATGTCCGGCTAGGTTAAAATTCCTACAACCTAATTATTTCACCTCTAAACTTTCTGGCATTGTGTCACATCTGAGCTTTTGGGAGACACCTCATATCTAAACCATAACACAAACTCTTGCTAAATTTCCCAGGCTGGCCTGGAACTTGCAATTCTGCCTCTGCCTCCCCAGTCACGGGGATTTCAAGCATGTGCTCGCATGCCCGGCCATCTTAGCCATCTTTAAGAGTGTAGATCAGGGGTATTGAGTACATTCACATCGCTTTGTAACCATCACCACCATCCACCCACAGAACACTTTTCATTGTACAAATCTGACACATCATCCCCTTCAATGCTAACTCTCCTTTCTCCTTCCTTCAAACCTGAGCCACTACATTCTACTTTGTGTCTCTGTGAATTTAGTTACTTAAGGGACACTCATGTGAGTGCAATCACAAAGTATTCTTCTTCTGACAGGCTTCTTTTGTTTAGCACAATGTCCTCAAGATTCTTTCATGCTGTGGCCTGTGTCACACTTCCTTCTGAGATGGAATAATGCTCCCTCGTATGTCCAAACCGTGCTCTGCTCATTCTCCTGTCCCCTGTGGGTTTCTTCCCACCTTGCAGGGATTCTGAACAGTGCTGCTGTGAACATGGATGTACAGATATCTCTTTGAGAACTTGCTTTCCATCCTGTTAGTATCTTTTGGCTTTCAATACCAGAAGAGGAATTGCTGGGTCATATGGGAGTTCTATTTTTAATTTGTGAGGAATCACCGTACTGTTTTGTCTAGTGTCTGCAACATTTTACATTCCCACCAATAGTGAAGGAGGCTTCCAATGTCTCCTCATCTTTGCAGCCACTGGTGACTTTCTGTTTATTTGTTTATAGTAGCCATCTTGCCCAACCCCAAACTCTACCCCTGAGCTGCATTTCCAGACCCTCCTCACTTTAAAAAAAATTTTTCTTCTTTTTGATTTAAGGTCTAAGTTGCCTAGATCATCCTTGAACTTGTCATGCACCTACCTCGGGCTACCAGGTAGTGTGAATTAGAGGCCTTCAAGGGCATGTCCAGCAGTTGCCTTCTTCCTGGATGTACGATGGTGTTGCATTTGATTTGACCAAAATAACATCATCAGCTCAGGCTTCCACAGACAAGGGAAAGGTGACCTTGACTTCACAATGACTGAGTGATGGAATCTGCTGGGGGCACAGTTCGATTGAAGCCTGGAGAGTTGAATAGGCCTACAATTGACCTGGTGTTATAAACTGGGAGACAATACATTACAAAGCTGTCTTCCATGTTTATGAAGGCAGGGTTTTATTTCTCCTAGGAGGAATGCCTTGTGAACAAAACCTGGGACAATGAATCTACTGTGATTATATCACACCATGACTTATTTGTTTATTTATTTATTTACTTACTTATTTATTTATTTATATTTTTTAGTGTGGGCCATTCCACTCGGGGTCTGTCGTTGAGTTACATTCCTAGCTCTCTCCCCCTTTTTTGTGAAAGGGTCTCACTAAGCCCAGGTGGCTTCAAATTTTCCATCCTCCTACTTCAGCTTCCTGAGTAGCGGGGATTTCAGGTGTATGCCATACCCGAAACAATCTACAACTATAGTTTGTTCAAATTGTTCCAACTTTGGCCATTAGAGACTGTTTCTGTTGCTGCCTTTGTCTGTTTCACATGCAAACCCTCACCTGTTTAGGTTTCTGCTTTGTTCTTATTTGAACTTCCTACTTTCAGGCACCATGGGATGCTCTAGGCTCATCCTGCATCTTTCCTATCCTGTTGCAATGATCAGCCAGACTAAGTTTTCCTTCAACTGTATAGGTAAAAATGTAGGAATCTGGGAAGAAACAGAAGACTTACCTCAGGGATTCTCAAGACTCAGTCACAAATAAGTTGATTTTTAATCTGAGTTAAATAATAGAAGTACAACAAATAAATAGCATTTATAGGATTGACTTATCAGTGTAGGCTCCTTGGTTCCAAGAGGGGTTTGAAATGCTTTCTGATGTTACCATTGTGCATAGAAGTACTTGTCATTTCCTGAATTCCCTGGTAGTGTGGGATGGGGTGGGGCCCTGCCCTTCCTTGGTTCCTCTGCCTCCCTCCTCTCCTACCTGCTGTTGCACATCAGAGCTATGGGGACAACAAGAGCATCTCAGTCCCCCAGGAGAATGTGAGTTTTCTGAGGGGCCTGTTCTTCCTCCAGTGGACATGACTGGGTTTTTGTTGATTTTTCTAGTAGAAGAACATGTCAGAAGTTCCTTGAAAGTAGAGTTCCAGATAATGTCCTCCAGATCAATACTGTCCTCCAGAGGACCACAGCTCTCATAGACTTTAATTCTCACAGCCAAAAGTTCAGTGAAACTTTTTTTTGGTGGTGCTGGGGATTAAACTCAGTGCTTTATGCACACTGGACAAGCACTCTACCCCTGAGCAACACTCCCAGCCCATGAAACTTGCTCTTATGTCTTTCTCCTCTCCTGGATGATAGGCATCTTAAATGGAGAGACGGCATTTTTCTTTCTTACCTTTGTAATCTCAGCATTTAATCTATATCCTGGGTAACAGGCACTCAAAAATGTCGACTAGACTTGAAAGTATTAATCCATGTGAGATCATCTTTAAATTGGATAAGTCCTTTATGAAATGTTTATTTATTTATTTACTTTTCATTTTTTTTCTTTTCTTTCTTTCTTTTTTTTTTTTGTACTGAGGATTAAACTGAGGTGCACTCTACCACTGAGCTACATCACCAGTCCTTTTTAGTTTTTATTTTGAGACAGGATCTCACTAAATTTTCTTGGCTTGGGTCAAACTTATAATCCTCCTACCTGGGCCTCTGGATCTTTGGGATGACAAATGTGTGTCACCACACCCTGCTCATGAAGTTCATCTCTGATCATGGGATTTCAAGTGTCTAAGTGGCCTGGTGCACTTGGATCAAACCACTAACTAGATGACTGGAACTAACTCACATTACCTTTTGGTGCCTCAGTCTACTCTTCTGCAAAATGAGGTGATAGATCAGGCCATGGGTAATGGCTATGCCTGTAACACTAGGTACTTGGGAGTTGGAGGCAGGAAAGTCACCAAGTTGAGGTTAGCCTGGGCAACTTAGTCTGACATTTCAAAAGGGCTGGCGCTATAGCTCAGGGAGAGAGCACTTCCCTAGTATGCATGAGACCCTGTGTTCCATCCTCAGTCAAAGAAAAACAAAAAACCACCAACAAGTATAGAGAGCTTAGTGATAGGGATTGCATGCAGGGTCTCACGCATGTGCCCTAACATGGAGCCACATCTGGAGCCAGTGACATCATCCTATTCGTATTTCTCCACTGATCTGGAAAGCCGGTCAATTTCAGAGGAAAGTTTTTGATCTCTAATTCAGATAAAGAGGAACTGAATTCACATTTTTAGCTTTTATTTTCTTCTCCCAGCAGTTCTCACTATCTACCAGGAGAGGGCAGTAAGGGAACATTTGTCTGTCTTGGACCCAGTGGGATAAGAGCTGAAGCGAAAAGATGCAAGACTCCTGTCACCCAGAGGACAGAGCTTTTCGTTTAAATCCTGAAACACATAAGCATGTCTTCTGAGAACTCTTGGCAGCTCCAATGGACTAGTTCAGGGTCAGGTACCCTCTGGTATGATCAGCTCAGACAGATGAGGTTGAACCTTAAGTAGAGGAACCCGCAGGTCGAAGCGTCAGGTAGTAGTTAGTAATGAGCAGTGAAATTGGAGCCAATAACACAGCAGGGTCATGGGGTTTCTTTGATATTTTTTAAAAAATAACAATCAAGTAACTTGTAGAACAGGTGCACTGGCCCTGAGAATAAGCAGATGGAAACAAAGTGAGTCTATTAAGAAATACTGTAAGAAAGAAAGATCAACTGGGCTAAATCCAATTGGGCTAAACCCTGGCAGGATCTACTGAGACACTGTAAAGTTAGTATTTATGGCCATAGGTGTCTCAGTGTATTTCTAAGGGAAATTTCCTTAATAGCACAGAAGATGATGTCTGCCCTCACTGACCCCGGCACCTGCATTAAGATAGGATTGACTTGTAGAAGCAGCCCCCTTGAATAGGATGGTCACCATGACAGTTCCAGACAGGACCCACTGGGGTCAAAAACTCCTCCAGCAGGTGGAAAGAGGGAGATAAGCATCTGACTGGTAAAGACTGCAAAAGGGGGACCCACTTCTGGTAAACAGCATTCAAGTGGAAGCAGCTTGTTTCCTTTGTCTTTCTCTGCGGGAGCCCACCCACCCTCTCTCTTGAGACAGCTCTCTGCAGAACCCTACTGTACTCTCACTCCTAAAAAAAAAAAAAAAATTCTCTTGTTGGCTTTTCCTGTCTGACTTTAGATTGTCTTCCTTGGGGACACCAGACCTGAGGTTTGGAGCTTCAGCTCCCTACTCTCCTGTGACACTGTTTCCTTCTGTGAGCAGGTCTCCAGACTCTGAAACAAGTGAAGAATGTCATGGGAAAGGCATTTCTTCAAAGGTGAAGACCAAAGGACAGACCATGATCTAGTGGCTGATGTTCTCTCTGGGCAAACATAGGAAGTAGCTGTTGGGCTGATGCCCTGTCTTCTGTACTGTCATCAAATTGTATAAAGACACCATTTAATAAACGATACCAAGCTTACAACAAGCAACATTCCAGAAGTAACTCGATGACAAAGAAACAACGCAAAAATGAGGGGAAACAGGAGAGCAGATGTAATGTCAATCATCTGTAGATCTTACAACAGGATGTTACAAAGGAACCTTACAAAAAGAATTTTAAATTCTATAAGAACATTTAAATTATGTTAGACAGTATCAGACTTTTCTGGGAGTCATTTACTTCACACACTAAAACAAAACAAAACAAAACAAAAAAACCCAGCCAACCTCTAATATTTTGGGCTGGACTCGCACTAAATGAAATCTCCTTTGAACCTCACAAACGAGTTTTTGGTGTAAAAACATAAATTTTACTGGGTTAGCAGTGAAAAGAATAGTCACATGGGTGGCTGTTGATGGATTGAAGTTATTGTTATGCCCAGATCATGGAGTCCCCAAAGACCACCAGGGAAACCGAGGCACATATGTAAAAGCAAAGAGCCTTTATTCAGGCTTAAACTCCATCTCTCAGACTTCACCGACACAGTGGGTCTGTGTAGAGAGCCCAGAACAATAGCTGAGCAGGGTTTTCATGGGGGAAAGGGACGGGGTGGTCACAGTGGACACGATGTATGCACAGCATCATTACACAAGCACCAATTACAATCATATAGCACCTATGGTGACAATATTGACCATTCAGAATCTGGGGGTTGTTCATTACATTGGGCAGGACCCAATCATGACCTTTGAGAATCTTTTGAAAATGACCAACTACAAGGTGAGCGTAAGGGGCCCATGTGGGGTTTGGGCAAGTGGCGAGTGATTGGCTAATTTGTGCAAAGCAATCACCTATAGTTCTTAGACCCTGACTCAGACTGCAGGAATGCCAGGTGTGTATTTTTAACCTCTTTTGATTGGCTGCTCTGAGGGTGGTCCAAGAGTGGCTTTAGCCTTGAGCAATGTGTGGCTTTTCCTGGGATCTAAACTCAGGCCTACTAGTCTTTCTGGAGGGTCTGAAGCCTGTCATGGAGTTTATTTAGCTCAGGTCTTTTATTTCCCCCTTGACTTGTACCGGAGACCCAATCATGGGTCTGTGGGCTCAAGTCTCTCTGGAATCAAGGCAGTCACTGGCTGCTATTGGGTTTTAAGAACCATTAATTGGACCAAGTTTATATGTTTTCTAACAAAAGCAACTAACCTGTGAATGCAGGGGCCAAAAGTCAGGAGTAACAGCAAAGCACTAGAGGGCCTGCCAAGGCTGTAATGAGAGTGATGAGCCAGGGGGACCAGTTAAAGATGTTTTTGTATCAATTTTGATTTTATTCTCTCATTTTTGCCCTTTTCTGTAGATGGCCGCGTACAACAGCTAAGCTGTCTTGTACAATTCCCGAGCTATTGGCATAAAAACAACACTGTTCTCCCAAAGCCTGGTATAATTCTCTTGGTGTTAATAGTACCAAGTCTAGTCTCTGCCTGTTCTTGAACTACCTGTTCCAAGTCTCTAGATGTTGTCAGAGGTTCTCGCAAAAACCCATTTGGCAGTGATTGGCTGGTGAGGGTTGGGGGAATGGGAGTTAGGACCAGATTTACATACAGTTAGCAAAGCAACAAAAATCAGGAGCAGCGCAGCTTGAGCTTGAGCGGGATACTGTTTTCTTCGTACTGTTTTCTTTGCCTATCTTCCATTGTGGCTTAGCATCTCTGGTTGGGGTGTATTCAAGGAGGGCCTCTTCAGGGGCATGTGGATCAGCAGAGCGGACACGGGTGTGGCGAATCCAGGTGGAGATTGCATCACCCTTGACGGTAGTTGGAGTGGTCAGGAACACCACATAAGGTCCCTTCCAACGGGGTTCCAGGGTCTCGGGTCTGTGTCAGCGAGCGAAGAACCAGCCTCCTGGTAGATAGTTGTGTGGAGTGGGACAAGGTGCAGTCTCATATAGGGCTTTCAGGCAGAGCCACACTTCTTTGTGGGCCTGGGCTAACATTTTAAGACAGTCAAACAATTGTTTATTCTCAAATTTAGCAATTACTTTGTCCCTCAAGTTAGGTAGAATAGGAGGGGGCCTGCCATACATTATCTCATAAGGTGTCAGTCCCAGAGTATAGGGTGTGTTACGTACCCTATATAAGGTGAAGGAGGAGGAGAGCCATCCAGTCGCCGCCAGTCTCCATGGTTAATTTAGTAAGGGTCTCTTTTAGTGTCCTATTCATTTTTTAATGAACTTTGGGGCCTATAAGCACAATGTAATGTCCAATTTGCCCCCAAAACCCTGACTAGAATGCTGGTCTATTGTCTGAACTTAAGAATGCTGGCATACTGTACCTTGGGAGGATGTCCTCCAGCAGCTTCTTAGTCAGTACCTGGGCAGTTTCTCTGGATAGTTATTATATTCCTGCCTATTAGTTATTATATTCCTTTCCTTAGTAGCCTCCAGTCTTATTTATTTTGGAGGGCTCATGTACGTATGTTACATGAAACTACTTTTTTAAATGCCCAGGAACAGCTGTGTTTTGGTTTTGCTAAGTGTTTAGGATGAAGCAGGTCAAATTGACTCTTGTTCTTACCTAATGTAAGAGTCATCTGAGCTCTCTTGGGAATCACTCTTGAGGAACTTCAGGGCAGCTTCTTAGCCCTGCTAGTGCCATTTGTGCTAGGATAGGTCGAGGTCTCACTGACCATGTGGCTTCCCCGGGAAGCTTGAGGGATGTCTCCCCTTTCCAATTACTCTCCTCTTCATAGCATGGCACTGATTGGCTCTCAGTTCTCCAGTGGTCTCGTTAATTTCCCTGATCTGGAGGTTATGTGGCCTAGAGTTGTAAAGCCCTTTAAAGATGTTCCCTTGTTCCTTGGATTCAGGCTGACTCAGAGGGCAAGAGCCAAATACTAGTTTTCTTGGCCCCTTTGATTTAATTTTTAATTTAAGTCTTGATCTTAAGCACTCAGCAAGTCAATTTTACCAGCCTTAAATTAAGGGTACTGGGTTTTAACTTTAATGTCTAGCTGTCCTGTAGGTAGTGGCTTATTTATCCTAAATTAACCTGGATTGCTTGTTCTTGAAGCAATTCCTCTGTAAAACATTAACAGGCAATGGCCACAGAGTTTAAGGAAAATACAAAATAAAATTAACAAGAGTAAAAACATATCTAGTTTGTGTAATAGGCATCTCAAATTCTGGCTGAGTTAAACATTATATTCCCTGGTTGAGATCCTAGTAATCTTTATAACAAAATCAATTCTTTGAATATAACTTTAAATGAACTGGAATCTCGTCTACTTTGAAGCCATTGTAGTAAGCTGGGAGACAGAACTTTATCTCAGGTAAGGCAGGTCTCCTTAACAAAATCTTAAAGTGTCTTAGTTCTGAAGTTGATCTTTGTTTCTTAAATATCATTTTACAAAGTTCACATGTATTGTTTCCTGAGTCCACATAAATGTTAGTTAACATAATATGATATTACATTCAAAACATGAATTAAAGAAAGGCTGAGAGGGCTTCAAATTAAGTAATTTTGTTTTAAGTGGTGACAAAGCAATTTATATCCCTTTTAAAAATTTACTATTTATGAAAACATCAAAAATGTTACCCTATGAAATTCAACGGAATTAAAAGTATTTGGTATTGGATTTAAGTTAGCATTTTATCTAATAAACACATGTGAGTGATCAATGTCAGATCTAATTTATTTATTTATATTATAAAAACCAAGACATTAGACAAGTGCATTTAACAGTATTAGTCATTTCTCCCTTGAAAAAATTTCTGAAAATAATGGGTATTAGACATTTTATAGACGTTAACATTTTATTACTCCTTTGACCACCTAGAAAGACTCCCGAGTTAAGTAATTTTAAAGACATTTTTACCTTTTATCTGTTTACCCAATTTAAATTGAACCTTTTAAATCACGTGAATTAAAGGTATTTTGATCCATTTTTTAATTTTAGTTTATGAATGCTCTATATGTTGGATTTGATACACAAACACGTGTAGACAAGACAATACACAAAACAAAAAGCAAAGTAGAGTGTTAAAAAAAAACCTCCTATAGTTGGATAAAATACATCTGATCAGAAATCTTAATTTTGGCACGCACAATCAAAATCATGATCTCAAAAATATAGGTAGCTTTATACTTTGGTTGAGGCAAGCCAAATAAAAGACAGTTTTTCTCTTTTTTTTCCCCTTGGGTTGCAGACTGGTCTCTTCTTGAGTTGCTTTGTTTACTGAAGTCTTTACTAAGTTGCAGCTTGGTGGCTTTGGAGCCACCTGAGAGCCGGCAGGGGAGAGGCCACTGCAGGGCAAGTAGCCAGCTGGGTAAAGAACACTTGTTGCATTTTGCTGCTTCCTTGCTGCAAAACACAGAAAACTTCCCTTTCCTGACTTCAAGTTCTAACCCTTTAGCTCTTTTCCTAATGTCCTTACAATGATCTAAAATAAGACTCAAAGGGGTAGTTTGCATTTGTCCCATTTTTATCAGTCACAAGGAAGAGACAGCAATACACAAACAGAAACGATCAGTCCTCCTGGCCAATGGAGGCAAATCTGGAAGTGAGATGACAGCCTCACTGTGGGAGCGACCTGCTGCGTCTCTTCAGGCTAACAACAGGGATTCAATCCCCATCAAGTGGGCTGAGATGTCTCTCTGATCCTACGGCCTGGGGTCTTCCAGTGCATCTGCCTAGACCTCCCAAGGCAAATACAGGAATACAGGATGGGCTCATTACTAGAATGAGACAGGTGCACAGGTACAGGCAGGACAACACAAGAGAAGAGACACTTACCGGCCGGCTGTTGGCTCCATGTGTCGGGGTTCCTGGGATCTTGGGGGATCCCGGATGAGCCCCCAAATGTTATGCACAGATCATGGAGTCCCCAAAGACCACCAGGGAGACCAAGGCACATATGTAAAAGCAAAGAGCCTTTATTCAGGCTTAAGCTCCATCTCTCAGACTTCACCAATGCAGTGGGTCTGTGTAGAGAGCCCCGAACAATAGCTGAGCAGGGTTTTTATGGGGGAAAGGGACGGGGTGGTCACAGTGGACATAACGTATGCACAGCATCATTACACAAGCACCAGTTACAATCATATAGCACCTATGGTGACAATATTGGCCATTCAGAATCTGGGGGGGTGTTCATTACACTTGGTAGGACCCAATCATGACCTTTGAGAATCTTTTGAAAATGACCAACTATGAGGTGAGTTTAAGGAGCCCACATGGGGTTTGGGCAAGGGGTGAGTGATTGGCTAGTTTGTGCAAAGCAAGTATATAGTTCTTAGACCCTGACTCAGACTGCAGGAATGCCAAGTGTGTATTTTTTTTTAATATTTTTTTTAGATATTGATGAATCTTTATTTTATTCATTTATTATTTATACGTGGTGCTGAGAATGGAACCCAGTGCCTCACGCATGCTAGGCAAGTGCTCTACCACTGCGCTAGAGCCCCAGCCCCCCAGGTGTGTATTTTTAACCTCTTTTGATTGGCTGCTCTGAGGGTGGTCCGAGAGTGGCTTTAGCCTTGAGCAATGTGTGGCTTTTCCTGGGATCTAAACTCAGGCCTACTAGTCTTTCTGGAGGGTCTGAAGCCTGTCATGGAGTTTATTTAGCTGGAGTCTTTCAGTTATAAAGTTAAAAGTGTTGCTCAGGTGCTGCAGGGGGGGTTCATGTGGATTAGAAACAAGCCTCATGAGAATGCAGGTCAGGTGATAGTGGCCCTATACTGACCTGGTGGCCCAGGTCGTATCCTACCTCCCCCATAGGCTAGGCCCCAGAAGCAGAGATCCTGCAGTTGGGGAGGGGGGGGAGCACGCGGTTCCCTGTTCCAGGTAGCCCCTCCCTCCCTCGGAGGTGGGGAGGCACCAGGAATGAAGAAGGGTGCAGGCGCCCGGGGTCGGTGTCCTGGCCTCCACCATGGAGAAGCACCGCACCTCCACTCGCCTGAGGATGGTTCTGGGGCACCTCGGCAGCTCTTTGGCCAGGGCAGTGGTATCCTTTGCCTTTAGCTGGGCTCCGACCAGATGGGGCATTACAACCTTTGTACTGGAGGTGGCCCCAGTCTGGAGCGATCGCTGCCAGGGTGCTTGCTCTTCTTAGTGCTCCAGGCCACTGCCCCTGGGAATTCACATCCCTGGCAGGAGCCAGGGAGCGAGGTGGAAGCTGGATGCATAGGCGCTGATGGCCCCCACATCCTCAGAGGCCTCTTTCCCGGCCATCCAGTGTGAGACCAGCCTTTTTCCCTGGCTGCTATGGCGTCGCTCCACCTTTCTGGTCCTTCTTAGGGCTCATGGTTTCTTGCTTCGTGAAGGGTGAGGGGAGGATTGGGGTCCCAACGGAGGCTTGCCATAGTCAGCTATCTTGTCATTTTCTGCACGCGGTGTGCACGACCTCTGTGAATGCCTGGATACCAAGAAATGCCTGAGGACAGTCACACTGTAAACAGGAGCCAGAGCTTCCTGGGAGGAACCTAGGGGAAAGTCCACTAGAATCCTCTCTTGAGGGGATGCCAGCCCTCTGAAGGGATGTGAGCTGCATACACTGGCGCTGCCCTGGGCCACCCCCTGGAGATAGAAACCCTCTCTCAACCGGTGCTTGGGCTGCTCCCCTTCCCAGGTGGGCTCTTCGCTCTGTGGCAGCCTCTGGTGGCCTGGGGACCCTGGCAGAGTCCTGCACTGATATATGGAATATGACTTAGAATCCTGCAACTGCGTCCTCCTTGAGTCTTCAGAATGAAGTGAATTCACTTCAGAAGCGAACCCCAGAAGGAATGTGCCACACTTGCTGGGGAGGAGCAGATCCAGAAATGCCTTACTGTGAATAGGACCCACTTAATCCAATTAGTTTCTTAAACTGCTTTTGCCTGCTCAGTTTAAGCCTTCTCATTCAGAGACTGCTTTTGGAAGCTCTGTAGGAAACTGCCTGGAGCTTTTCCTTAGGCCAATAGCCTCTCTTCTGCTTTATGTTACATCCTGACATCTCTGCTAAGGTTGGTTCTAATAGCTGTTTCTTGGACTTTCACTGTTGCTCTTGCCTCTGGCCTTCCAAGCAGCAACATGGGGAACATTGCAAGTTTAAACTTTGTCCATAGGATGATAAAGAGACCACAGGTGAGGATGTCGGCTCATTTTACGGGTAAAGAAACATGAACTAGGAGAGTTTAAAAATCTGGACCAAGGTCATTTAACTAAACCAGGGTTTGTCATAGTGTGGTCCATGGACCAGTGTCATTCACTGCAGGGCCCTAGGTTTCATCCCAAGAGTGGTGAGGAATGCAAATTCTATGACTCAACTCAGACTGAAGAATCACAATTTAGGGGTGAGGACCTCAGGTCTCTTTCATCTTGGTGCTTTTGACTAGGCTAAATTTGGAGAGCTATACTGGAATGGGTTATATTTGGGAGCAGGATTGAGGTTTCTTGGTCCAGTCTCTTAATGCTTTGTTTTTCTTCCCTGCCATTCTGGGGATGGAAACTAAGGTGTGGTGCATGCTAGGCAAGTGTTCACCCACTGAGCTATATCCCTGGCTCTCTCAATATTTTTTTAAATTGGATTTTCTTACCCTGCTTATTTTTATTAATATAGTGCTGAGCTTAGAGATTCATCTTTTCATGGATATGTTCTATAGCACCACTGTTGAACATGGCATTCTGAGATGATGGAATATTCTATGCCTGGACTATCCAATACAGTAGCCCCAGCCACACATGGCTTTTGAGCTGTTGAAATAGGACCAGGTGCAATTGAAGGACTGCATTTTGACATTGAATTAATTTCAGCTTAAATAGCCAGAAATGGCTGATGGCTATGACATTGGACTTTACTATCCGCAGTTTGCAGTGAATGTTTCCTTAGTCTTAGATTTTTGAAGTTTTGTGATAGTTTTTCTCTAGCCTTTATTGTTTCCTAGAATGGTAGATTTTGAAAAAGGACTAATCGTTTTTGAAGTATAAAATGTTGTCTTTTTTTAAAATGAAGCTAAGTAGAAAGGGGAAATTAAATACATATAGCTCATTATTCCACCATTGACAAATCATTTGTAATCTTTTTGGTGTTTTCCTTCCCTATGCATATGTATAACCAAACCAGGAATATACTGTATGAGTTTTTTTTGCATCCGTTGTTGTCACCTAACTTTAGAACATAAACATTTCCATGTCATCAGAATTTCCCCAAGAGCAATAATAACAAAGAAACCATGCTACAGGAATAAAAGAGAGGCAGCAAGAACATTGGTACAGAGTCTGAGATCTGAGTGTCTTGGCAATGACAGTTTGCTGAGAATCATTGACGCAGGGTGTTAACCCCTCTGCCTCTGAGACAGCAGACAGGAACTCAGAATTCTGACTCTTGGCTTATGACACTGTCACCACATTCCTTAGAGATGTCACTTAAGAAGTGATAACCTGTTCATGAGAAGTGACACTCTGAAAGGAACTCTTTTAGCTACAGAAACAGTGAGAAAATAATAGCAACAATGAGATGCAGTGTCAATAATCTATAGTTACAGTTTGGAAAAGAAACTTTAGAAAAAGAATTTTTAGTTCTTACACATATTTAAAATTAGACTAGACTATGGGACTCATAATATTCTTGTAGTCATTACTTATTTTATAGACTCTATCTTTCCCCTATCCCATGACCAGCCAAACTTTCAAGTATTTTGAAGTCCAACTTAATTAAATGCCTTTTATGAATAGCCTCTGATCTCTCCTTACTTCTAGAATTGAATTTTGGATTTGTTTTTTTTTTTGTTGTTGTTGTTGTTTGGTACCGAGGATTAAACTCAGGGGTACCTGATCATTGAGCCATACCCCCAGCCCTATTTTGTGTTTTATGTAGAGACAGGGTCTCACTGAGTTGCTTAGCACCTCACCATTGCTGAGGCTGGCTTTGAACTCGCGATCCTCCTGTTTCAGCCTCCCAAAGTGCTGGGATTACAGGCGTGCACCACCGCGCCCTGCTTGGATTTGTTCTTATTAAGTGGTTTCCTAGAAGGAAGTCACATAGATTAAGACAGATTGAAACTGTGAGGTAGAGTGTGAATCCCGTCCTGGCTCAGCCATTCCCCTCTGGGTGACCTTGGCCAGTTACAGAACTCTCCAAGCCCAGGTTTCTTGGTGCAATAACAGGAATGACTATAAAGCCCCTGATCTTCCTGCCACCTCCCCAGATTATTGTGACCATGAAACAGTGATATAAATGAAAGGACTTAAAGCAGCAGTGTGTACCTGTCAGGGTGATGTGGGAAACCTGAGCATCTGGTGTCTGTTTAGGGAACTCCTTTCCTGTGAGAATCACTCCAGAGCAGGTGGTTGTTTCTAGACAAGGTTGATTCCCAAATTTTCCTTTGTTTGCCTTAAATCACCCGCTAGGTAGCTACTCAAGCTTCAGGGTCTATTGCCCCTGCCAGTTTCCATCCTCAGCAATTCTAGTAAGTAGATCTACTTTTAACTGGTAACCTGACTATGTATATAAATGCTTTTCCAGTGGTAATTTGGATATAACATAAAATATATGTTGTCTGTTTAGAATTTATTATACAAATCCTCTATAGGATTTGTTCTAATTAGAAGAATTGTGGATGCTTAAAGATCTTGACTTTAATTTTCTATATTTATTCTTCAATTCAGAAAGAAGGAAAAAATACCAGAAAATATATAATCTGAGTTTTGAAAATGCAAGCATGTTTTATCATAACTAAATTAGCTTGTAGTTGGTTAAATTGTTATATTAGCTATAATTTTTTGTTTTCATTATATTTTTTTCTCTTTGACTTTTATTTGAATCTCACTAAGTTGCCCAAATTGGTATTAAACTCCTGGGCTTAAGCAATCTTTCTGTCTCTTGCTGAAATTACTGGTGTAGGTTTATTGCTTTTTTTTTTTTTAGCCTGGGGATTGAACCAAAGGGGCAGTTTAACACTGACCTACATTCCCAGTACTTTTTAACTTTTATATTGTGACGGGATCTTGCTACATCCCTAAGAGCCTCACTAAATTGCTGAGGCTGGCCTGGGACTTGCAATCCTGCCTCAGCCTCCTGGATTACATGCATTTACTACTGTGCCAGACAAGTCTTATTCTTATGTTACCTTTAAGGGGAAAACCTTGACCTACATAAATATTGTTATAGACAAAATTTCTTAAGAGAGGTGTTGTGTGATTTCATTTGCTGATATATTTTTTTAATATTGTAATTTCTTTTCATCGTTTTTCTAATTAGTTATACATGACAGTAGAATGCATTTTGACACATCGTACATAAATGGAGTATAACTTCTCATTCGTCTGGTTGTCCATGATGTAGAGTTACACAGGTCATGTAGTCATACATGCACAGAGAGTAATAATGTCTGATTCATTCTCCTATCCTTCCTGCTCTCATGCCTCCTCAACTCCCTTCACTCCCCTCTGTCTAGTCCAAAATACCTCTATTCTTTCCCCTCCCCTTTATTGTGAATTAGCATCTGCATATCAGAGAAACCACTTAGCCTTTGGTTCTTTGGGACTGGCTTATTTTGCTTAGTGTAATATTCTCCAGTTCCATCCATTTACCAGTAAGTGCCCTAATTTCATTCTTCTTTAAGGCTGAGTAATATTCCATGTGTATCTACACCACAGTTTCTTTATCTGTTCATCTTGGTTCCATAGTTTGGCTATTGTGAACTGAGCTGCTATAAACATTGATGTGGCTGCGTCACTATACTATGCTGATTTTAAGTCCTTTGGGTATAAATCTAGGAGTGGGGTGACTGGGTCAAATGGTGGTTCCATTTCAAGTTTTCTGAGGAATCTCCATACTGTTTTCCATAGTGATTGCACCAATTTGTAGTCCCATCTCATTTGCTGATATGTTGTACACTTATTTGGATTTTGTTATTTTGATTACTTCTCAAAATGTGTTGATTAAATATAAAATATAAAACTTATTGAATTAGTTCCCCAACCATATA
>CM053410.1:26008325-26076005 GCA_028644305.1 Xerus rutilus | reverse complement strand
GTGACTTCTAAAGTTGAATTCTCTGTTGAAGAGCACAAAGGTTCATAAGATGCTAAGGGCCATGGATGTCCTAAGTAGAGCCATTTGTTTGGTGTAAGTTTTCTCTCATCCTTTCTTGACTCCATGTGGCTTCTTACCTCATGAGAGCTTGGCCTGCAAATGCTAGTTCCTAGACTATAGAATTAAAACCCAAGTAAATGATTTTGGACTACAGAGGTATTTAGATATGGTGACAGATGATTAAAGAAATATAGATTTAATGTAGAGCCTGCCAGTTTTTCAAATCTTGCTCCTTGCCATGTCTTCATAAGAACTATGTCATTCTTCCTATTTGTGAAGGTCTCTGTGATCCATGAACATTTGTCCTTACAGCTGCAGTTCAGTAGATAGGAAATTACAATAATGTAGTTAGAATAAAAAAGACACATGGATATTGATTCTTTGTAGGCATATTTTCTGTAACACCACTTTCTAAAACCAGTCACTGGGCTTAAAGATTAAATGGTTCCGTGTTTTAGAGATCTTTAGGCATGTCCATGGGCTAGTGTTCTTTTCCTAATGATAGTGATGTTCAGATCCAGAAACATACTTTAGAGACAGGGTAATTGTGTAAATCAGGACATTTAAGAGTAATGGGATGCTATTAATAATTATGCCAGGACAAAGGGTAAATGAAGACTATCCTGGACAAACTGGAATGTATATTTACTCATTTGTAGCTATTTTTATATTATAATTTTTTCTCTTCGTGCTCTTGTAAAGTTGGTTTATGAACAGTTGCTGCCACAGAGTAAGTGCATGTAACAATGACCACAGTGGCAGGGGGCAGGGGAAGAATGGAGGAACTTTGGTTTGGACAGAGGGGTATGATGGGAGGGGAGGGGACTTGGGGGTAGGAAAGATAGTGGAATGAGAAGGTCATCATTACCCAAGGTACATGTATGATTGTGTACAACCAGAGAAATGAAAAGTTGTGCTCCATTTGTGTACGATGAAACGAAGTGCATTCAACTGTCATATATAACTAATTAGAACAAATGAAAAAAAAGAATATGGATTTACCCTTAGTTTTGCCTTATCTGTTAAATATTTTCAATTTTCTAGCTATAAATCAAGAGTCCTAGTATCTGATATATTAACATGTTTCTAGTTGCAAGGGGAAGAAATCCTGTGCAAACAAGCTTAAGTAATAAAAAAAAATTTGGAAGCAAAAAAAAAAAAAAAAAAAAGAAGTTAAGTAACTTATCCAAAGTTGCATGGTTGTATGTGGCCATTAAAATCATGCAGCCTTTAAGGCTGCGGTTTGAGTGCCTACCCATATCTTCCTTCTATCTATCCACCTTCCTCTTCCACCTGCTCAAACATGATCTTTTTATTATATATAAAATAAAGGTTTTGATCTGGTGTTCATCATCCTCCAGACAATTAGTTTCTACCTATTTCCTTTAAAGTTTCTGCCTCTTTTTCTCTATATGTTCCCACCCCTCCAGCAAAATTGGTAGTCACCTGTTTTTATTTATCTTTTATGCACTGTCATATCTCTCATATTACACTGTTAAAACCTGGAATAGGAACCATGTGTTTCCCTAACACCTTTACACATAAGGCAATAGACTATTAGGGCTGTTTTGTGTGAAAATGTACTGGATATTCTCATGTGATCCTCCCCAAAATCTTCTAATCCAGACATTGCCAGTATCAGCACTTGTCAGATGAAGAAACTGAGCCCCCAAATGGTCAGTAACTTAAGAAGAAAATGTGCTATTCGATTTTTCCTTTCCATAAACATTGTGTGCCAGACAGCAGCAGCAAGAGAGAAAACAGAAGATGATGTAGGAGGATGAGCAAGACATGGTTCCCTTCTCTCCAGATGCTCACATTATAGTGGGAAGAAAAAGATAAAAACAATTAGGGAGCACTGTGGCAAATTCTATGAGCGAGACCAGTCTGGAACTCAAAGAAACACCACATAGGAATGCTTAGCCCAGGGGATCCAGAGGAGCTTCACAGAGGAGGGATGCTTGGCCAGAGATGAGATGAATGAGTCAGAACTGACCAGTTAGTTGAAGCTGACCCAATGGTTGAAGTCATTCCAAGCAGAGAGCTCCACATGTGCAAAGGCTCTGAGGCATGCCAATACCTGGAATATTTGAGGAAGAAGGAATAGTTCAATATAGCTGGGAAAAAAGACTACTTCAATGGGGAAAGACAAGAGTTGAGGTTATTGGAAAAGAAGGTGGAAGTTGAGTCTGTAAAGATCGTGAATGGCAAAATGTTTGAAATTTATAGGAACTGAGAGGTGACTGATTTTGCAGGGGAAAAGCCATGCCAAGGTTGTTTTATAAATGGAGGCAACAAGACAAATGAATTGGAATTGTGTGAGATTGGAAATAGATCAGTAATAGGTAAAGATGAGAGATGATGAGAGCCTGAAGAGTGAGGATGTAGGGGAAAGGACAGGTTCAAAAGATAAGCTAGAGTCTGTGTAACTGGATGAAGGGAATGAGAACTTTAGCTGGGTAATGAGAAGTGTTCACAGTGTGGACTCATGGCATTTGGGCCCTTTGAAGACTAACCTTTCTCTTGTTTCCCTTTCTTATTTTGTGGTATATTTTAAAAGGTCCTCCCTGTGATTCTGATGCACTGTAACCAATAATATAGAAATATATTACAGAGGCTGAACAGAGAAATGTTGAGTCCTACCTCAAGTTTCTTATTCAATAGATCTGATATGAGGCCCAAGCATGTGATTTTTCTTTTTTTTTTTGCTACTGTGGATTGAACTCGGGGGCACTTGACCACTGAGCCACATCCCCATAGTTTTGTGTTTTATGTAGAGACAGGGTCTCACTAAGTTTCTTAGTGCCTCACCATTGCTGAGGCTGGCTTTGAACTTGCGATCCTCCTGTCTCAGGCTCCCAAATGCTGGGATTACAGGTGCGTGCCACCGCACCTGGCTCCCAAGCATGTAATTTCTAATGAATTCCCAGATAATACTGATGCTGCTGGCCCAGCGACCAGACTTTAAGAAGCACTGCTCTATAGCACTGACATTTGCCATTTCCTTCCTAAAAGTTTCCTTCCTTGGCATCCTATGCCATCATTTTCCTGCAGACCCACCTCTTATACTGGGAAAACCTGGGGGCAAGAATATAAACTGAGGCCTATGTACCCTAAGTGTACAATTTTAAAGTTTATGGTTTAAAGTAACCATCTCCTAGAGTTTCACACTGAATTATGGCACATGAACAGTGGGCGTCAGGCCTGCCAACTTTGCTCAGTTTTGTGCTTCAGGTGATAGCCTCTTTCACAAGTGAGAAGACACCCAGCCTGCTATCCAAGCTTCCTTCACCCTCAACCCCATCCACTATCTTAGACAAATTATTGGCCCTTGGAAGGACAACCAGAGGAAGAGACCCATGTAATGCCCTTGACACAGGCTTAGATAACTTGGTTAGAAAATCCCAGGAGCCTAAGACATACAGCTTTGACTACAGGGGTTTGCCCATGATCCTGATGGTATATTCTCTTGGTCCTAGAGCTCATCACCTTGCAGGAAAGGGCACAGCTGGAAGAGGATGGGAGAGAATAGGGCCACGTGAAGGGCATGGCCAGGGTGCCCTGTGGCCTTGGGATAAGAGTGGTTCCATCTTTTGTTTGTTTTTTTCTCTTTTATAGTTCTAAAGGTTGAACTCAGCGGCACTCTACCACTGAGCTAAATCCCCAACCCTATTTATTTATTTATTTAGTACTGGAGATTGAACTCAGGGGCGCTCGACCACTGAGCCACATCCCCAGCCCTATTTTGTGTTTTATGTAGAGACAGGGTCTCACTGAGTTGCTTAGCACCTCGCCGTTGCTGAGGTTAGCTTTGAGCTCGCGATTCTCCTGTCTCAGCCTCCCTAAGTGCTGGGATTACAGGCTTGAGCCACCACGCCCTGCTCCCAACCCTTTTTATTTTGAGACAGGTTCTCAGTTAAGTTGCTGAGGCTGGTCTTGAATCTGTGATACTCCTACCTCAGCCTCCCAAATTGCTAGGATTAGAGGCATGCACCATCACGCCCAAATGGTACCGTTCACTTTCCTAACCACTCTGGTTGCTCTTGCTTAGTTTCTGTCTTTGGCTACTCCTCTTTACCTCTGCTGCTTACTCCTCAAATTCTTGCGCTCCCCAGGGTTCTGACTTTCTACACCTGAGGTTGTTAATCTGAGAGGTGTCTATGGATGAACTTCAGGCAAATATGTGAACCCCTAAAAAGGTATGCAAAATATTCAGAGTCTGAGTGTGTATTTTTCCAAGAGGAAAAAAATAATCACTTTCAGTATTTTCTCAAAAGGGTCTGTGATCACACACGCCCCCAAAAGATTAAGAACCCCTATAATATAGACTGTTTTAGATTTCATTTTTAGGTATTTTTTGATGATTCTCAAAACTATTATTTGTGGGCCTCTGTTTTTATTCTAAGGAGAGGTCAACCTCTCCTGGGAACTCCAGGCTGGAGATTAAGCTTGCTATTGAGCCATTTCTTTTTTTGGTAATTTATTTGTTCTAATTTGTTATACATGACAGCAGAATGCATTTCAATTCATAGTACACATATGAAGCACAATTTTTCATTTCTCTGGTTGTACACAAAGTAGAGTCACACCATTTGTGTCTTCATACATGTACCTAGGGTAATGATGTCCATCTCATTCCACCATCTTTCCTACCTCCATGCCCCCTCCCTTCCCTTCCCTCCCCTTTGCCTTATCTTTTTTTTAAAGTATTTTTTTAGTTGTTGATGGATCTTTATTTTATTCATTTATTATTTATATGTGGTGCTGAGGATCGAACTCAGTGCCTCACACATGCTAGGTAAGCGCTCCACCATTGAGCTACGGCCCCAGCCCCCCTTTGCCTTATCTTAATCAGTATCTTTGATACATCTCATTCTGAAATTGAAAACTGAATATATTGCCTCCCCTAAACATGTTGTGTTCTTCCTGTGTCCCCTATTCCATTGCATTGCCTCAAAAAACACCCAGTTGCATAAATCCAAAATCTATCAGTCATCCTCACCCTCTTTCTCTAATATCCCCCACCTTCAATGGGTTCTGAATCTACTCTAATTTTTCTCAAAATCAATTTCATCTCTTTCCTCAAAATTGCCACTATACTAACTCCCTTAAGAACGGCTTGATCCCTCTAAGAAGATTTGAGGGCTTAATATTGGTACTGTTTCCTACTGCTTCCATGGAATGAGCTACAAAGAGACCTGCAAGTCAAAGTGAAGAGAGGAACTTTAGAATACCAATTAGACTGGTCAAGGAATTTCTACATGATGGCTAAAACTAAATCAATGATGAACTTTTATAACTAGATGCAGTGATACATTTAAACACCTTTCTTCCATTTGACTTTTGTAATCACTTCATTACTGTGAATTTTTCAGCACCCTCAGTTCTCAAAAGGTATTGTTCCCAGGTTGAGCTCATAAATGTAGCATTAATATTCCATTAAGATACACAGGGATGGGGGAGTCCATATAGATGATGTTGGGACTGTTTGTTTTTCAGTCATCCTAAAGTTGGTTTTAATTGTTCTAAAATGAAGGTAGATGCAGTAGACAGAATACCATCTTACATGAAATGCATTGGGGGAATACCATGCCTGAATAGTGTCCTCAAAAGAAAAAAAAAAAGGCAAACCATCATTTGGTCCATTAAAACCTGAGGTCTTTAAGCTGATGTAGAAGATAAAGATGCACTTAGAAGAAACTGTGTTTGTAATATTATGTACAAACAGGTTTTTTTTTTTTTGGTACCAGGGATTGAAGTCAGAGGTACTCGACCACTGAGCCACATCCCCAGCCCTATTTTATGTTTTATGTAGAGAAAGGGTCTCACTGAGTTGCTTAGCGCCTTGCCGTTGCTGAGACTGACTTTGAACTCAAGACTCTCCTGTCTTGGCTTCCCAAAGTGCTAGGGTTACAGACATGCAGGCTTCACAAACAGTATTTTTATGATGTAAATACACAAAGAGGTCTGAATTTACTACAGAATGTTCTTTGAAAAAAATATGGTCTCCTGACAAGTTATTGTGAACTCTGACACCAGTTGAAATTCTCAAAACCTGTGGACCTAGAACTAGTTTGGGAATAGTGGTTTGTGTGTCAAGGAACGTCATCTAGCCTTTCCCTCATTTTACAAATGGTGAAAGGAAACCTAAAGACAAAAGTTATTTCCCGAAGGTCACAGTCAAAAATAGACAGAAGGGCTGGGGTTGTGGCTCAGTGGTAGAGCGCTTTCCTTGCATGTGTGAGGCACTGGGTTCGATCCTCAGCACCACATAAAAATAAATAAAGATATTGTGTCCACCTACAACTAAAAAAATAATAATAATAAAAAAGTAGACAGAAGCCAGACGCGGTGGCGCAAGCCTGTAATCCCAGCACTTAGGGAGGCTGAGACAGGAGAATTGCGAGTTCAAAGCCAGCCTCAGCAACAGCAAGGCGCTAAGCAACTCAGTGAGACCCTGTCTCTACATAAAACACAAAATAGGGCTGGGGATGTGGCTCAAGTGGTCGAGTGCCCCTTAGTTCAATCTCCAGTATCAAAAATATATATATAAGTTTTTGTTTGTGAATTCAAACATCAACTGGACACAAGGCCGGCAACGCTAAGTGAGATAATCAACCAGCTCGTTTGGACCTATATATACTTACCCCACAGGAAATCTGTGAGCGCAGCAGTAGCGTTTCATAAATGTCCGGGGTTATCTGCGGCAATTCTTACCCTCCACCTCGTGGAAAGGAGAAAATGCGGTTCCGAAGGACTGGATCAGTCATTAAAAGGGTCAAGAACTGAGTTTCAGATCGCGGATGAAAATACTCTAAGGGAAGACTTAAACATCCTAACGCTGGGGGGCGTCAGACACTCTATTTTACTTGGGTCGATGGAAGAACTTCACGGAAGTTACGGTGCCCTCAACAAAGAGGGCGTCTAGTGACACAGCCAATCCGATAGCTCTGTGCAGGGGCCGTATTTCACTAACTCCTCTGGTATTCGCCCAAGGAGCGCTCCAGCGTAGCCAATCAGTATGGTTTTACAGCCGCATGCGTCTGACGTCAGAGGCAGGGGCTGGCCCCGGTTTTAATTTTGGCGGGTTCCGCCATAGACTGGGTTTTGTGGCAGGCGCCGGATGAAAAGCGCGGATTCTGGACGTGCGAGTGACTCTCGCGCGTGTGTGGGAGGATTTGGAGAAGTCTGAGGGTGAGGCGCAGAGCCCTGGGGTCTCAGGTGGGCGAGATCCGGGATCGGGCTGCAGCGGGGGCAATCTGCTGAGCACGGGTTGGGGCGGGCGCGCTAAGGGTGCGGTGCGGTGGGGAAGGCGCTTGGGCGCCTGGTCTTCTACTTAAGGAATCAGTTTTTTTGTTTTGTTTTGTTTTAAGAGTAACTTTAAAAAATACTTGCCAAATGAATGCCTTCTGGATTTTGTTCATTGATTCGTTTATTTGATTATCTAATCAGTAACTTTTTTTTTTTTTTTTTTTTTGGTACTGGGGATTGAACTCAGGGGCACTGGACCACTGAGCCACATCCCCAGCCCTATATTGTGTTTTATGTAGAGACAGGGTCTCACTGAGTTGCTTGCTTAGCGCCTCCCCGTTGCTGAGGCTGGCTTTGAACTCGCGATTCTCCTGTCTCAGCCTCCCTAAGTGCTGGGATTACAGGCTTGAGCCACCCCGCCCGGCTAGTAATTTGATTTCTTAATCAGTATTGAATGCGTGTATTTGCCGGCCTTCAGACACTTGTTATCTACCTTTAGGAGGCTTGCGGTCTAAGGAGGATAATAGATAACAAGTACACGATGGTGGATGGTGTGCCGTAAGATAGAGGAAAGGGTCAGATGAGAGGATACAGAAGGAGGCTTGGCAGATAGGGTGGTCTGGAAAGTCAGAAAAATGGAGAGTTAGGTGAGGATGAGGAGGAGTTGTGGCAGAGCTTTCCAGACAAAAGTGCCTGAGACCTGAAAGCCGGCCAGTCTGGCTGGAGCATAGTTTGAGAGGTGGGGAAAATTGGATGGGATATACGCATAGAAAAGATGAGGAAGTAGAAATACAAGGTGAGACAGTATCCATTGCCTCGCAGGCTTTGTAAATTTTATTTTAAGTGCAATGAAAAACTATTAAAGAATTACAGTTAAGGAAACACTATGATCTTGTATGTGTTCCTAAAAGATTAGTAGGGAAAGATTACTGTGACTGTTGCATGGAGAATAGATTGTAGGGAGCAAAGAAACCAATATAGGAAGCCAACACAGTAGTCAGACCAAAGATTAATGGTGGCTTATATTAGAGTTTTGGCAGAGAGGTTGGAGAGAAGTGGAAGATTTGAGCAATAGTTTGGTGATAATAGTATTCAACAAGTACCGATAGTACTTGTTGAATGGCCCTGGATACCAGAGTGAGTGAGTTTGTTTTGAGAGAAGGCAGGGGCTGGTTATAGCAATGAACAAAGGCAGTTTGCCCCTAACTCTCCGGTGGATACCCAGATGGATAACATCACATATGACACATGATGGGGTCCGTGGAAATGTTTGTTCAATAAATAAAAAGAAAACACCATAATCAATGCCTTGCATTGCATTAGTGAAAGTCACATATATTATAGAATACCTGTAAGTTAAGTTTAAATAGCCTTGCAATTTAGTAGGTCACTTTAAATGAAAAAAGGAGAACACACAGAATGGTATGTTTTTATCTTAAAAAGCTCCTCTGTGCTTTGCTAGCTAGTATTGAATTAAAATCCTGAAAAGGCTGGAACTCAGTAGTTACACACTAAGCTACTATGGATAAAGTCAACATCATGCATTATAATAAATAAAATGGGATACCAGCCCTGATATTTAGACCAGCCTCAATAATTCTTGTTCACAATTTATCTCATTTCTACCACCTGGTATTATACAAGCTACTCTGCATTTCACCAATGTATGATGTCTGTAATCATAGTGTGAACACAAGTTAAAGAAGATAGTTTGCATGTAAGGAGGAGACAGTGTTGGCTGTGGATAGAGAAAAGGTGGGAAATTGCCAGTTTTTAGATGAATTCTAAGGTTATAGCCCATAGGATTTGTTGGATATGCATTGTTAGAGCAAAAAGAATCAAGAGTAACTTCTTGTATTGATTTCACACAGCCAAGAGTCTACAGTACTCATCCTCCTGGCCATCTAATCCTCCTTAAGTTCCTGGTCACAACTGTTCTTTTGACAGCATGGATGGTAAGCCCTGGTTATTTTCTTAATTTCTCTTTGTTTTATGGAAAATCACCACCCTTTTGTGCATGGACTTGTTATTTATTCTACTTGCAAAATAGTGAAATGCTTTCCCACCCTGAGATACTATCTCAGTGGTTCAAAAGAGATCTCATTTCAGTCACTGAATGTTACTTGTTTTCATCAGGTGAAATTATTTTCCCCCTTGATAACTATGATAGTCTTTCATAATGCTATTAGCTGGCATGTACTTAAAATGTGCCAAGCATTTGCTAAGATCCTTACATATAATAACTGGCTTAATCTTCACTGCCACTGTATTGTATAGACAAGAAGTCAAGGATGGTAACTTGTCACAGGTCAAACAGATCAGGGATTTGAACCAGGCAGTCTTACTTCAGAGCTCACGTTTGACGTGGAAATATGTTGACGTAGTTTTAGTCTTAATTTAGCTCTGACTTAAATTCTTACAGTCCTTTCTTCTTTTTGGGGGGGCCGGTGGGGGGAGTACCAGGGATTGAACCCAGAGGTGCTTAACCACTGAGCCACATGCCCAGCGCACCCCTGCCCCCCAGGACAACATCTCTCAAAGATAAAACTTCTTAATAGTCTTTTCTGTTGTTGTTTCTACACTGGGGATTGAACCCAGGTCCTGGTATATTTTAGGCAAGCACTCTACCACTGAGCTACATCCTCCACTCTTAACAGTCCTTTCTAATTTTCATTTTTCCATGGATGTATGCACAATACTTATCAGTACAGAGATGTTTCTCTTATTTGCAAAGTTCATCCTGGAACAGCATAAAAATGACTGTGCTGATTGTAAAGAGACTCCAACAAATAAAATGCATTATTTTTCTGGTTGCATCTTTCAGGTCATTGTCTGAAACTGGTTTTTTTAAAAATTTAAGTTTATTATACTTCTCCCTTTAAGGAAAAAAAAAGAATGTAAAACCAAATGTTGAAATTCATTACCCTGTGATATACATGAAACTCATTGCACTGTGGTATCATGATAGTTTCTTGTTTCCTAAAATCACCAAAGTACCTGTAGGATAGTTTATGTAACACAGACCATAACTTTTTGCTATGAGGTGGACATGAAAATAAGAAGTGCTTGGATATGTGGTAAGAAATCATAGTGTCCAGTAGGAAAAACTAATTTCGTTGACATGGCTTCACAATTTGGCCGACATAGAGGAAATAAAAAGTTTACTCTTAGTAGGGATATGCTGTTGAACATTGTTCCTGCTTACATTTTTATCAAGGAAGTAAGGTAATAACAAATTAAAAGTTAAAAAAAAAAAACCAACAACAAACTATCTTACCAGGTAGTTGGTGATATGAGAGTCACAAGAATGACTTTGTCTGCTAAGAATGCTCAGAAGAAAGAAAAAAATTGTTGATGTAGGAGACATAGTTGGTAATTGTAGAGTGAAGTTCTTGAGAAGCTGAAGGAAGGGGATCCAGTATATAAATGGGAGAATTTGCTATAAATAGGAATGGACACTTTATCCATTGTCATAGGAGGTAAGCAGAGAACATGGTTCTCTGGGTTCAGATTTGGTAGTGAAAAATGAGGATGCCAGTTACTTCTGTTTATTCTGTAAAATGTAAATCAAGGTCATCAGCCGAGAGTAAAGAGAGGTAGAGGCATAGGAGGTTTGAGGAAAGGCTATTGTGAAGTAGAGAATGGGAAAGGAAATGTACTGGGGAAGCATTTTTTAAGCATTGTTGAATGCCTATTTGTTAATTGTGGCATAAATTTAAATGTAAGCCAATTTGCATAATGGCTTGTCTTCTTCCAATAACATTGACTGGGTGGAGTGCTGGCATGGAGGTGTTAGTTGGTTGGACTTACTCATAGTTAAGAGTTTGTCAGGGAACTTGAGAACATGTGAGAGAAGCATGGGAGTTAAGAGTCTTTGGAAGCTAGGGATGTAGCCCACTGGGAGCACTTGCCTTGCATTCACTGGCCCTGGGTTCATTCTCCAGTACTGCAAAAAAAGAAATGAAAAGAAAGAAAAAAGAGTCTTTGAAACCATGACTCTATAATGATGAAACATGAATCTAAAGTGAGAGTAGGAGAGGCAAGGGATGGTGGATAGGAAAAGCATTGAAGGAAGGTCAGTAGAAGGCCTCTTAATGTTGAAGAAATGTTGTATAGGAATACTAGAATGAGGGGATCACAGTGGGATGCTTGTCATCACAGTACCTTTACTGTGACAAGGAATGACTTTGGGAGTAGGGTAGCTTAGGTGAGGTGGAGAACAAGATATCACTAAAGGTGAGAAGATAAGAGATCAAGATATATTGGTTGGATCATCCTTATAGATGTTGACATGCCTGAGAGTGGTGGTATCAGGAGAGATGGAGTGGAAGACTGGGGGTCATGCATGAAAGAGATCAGTAGATGACAGCACCCATGAGGGGTTCTTAATGGCAAAATCCAATGCTGTGAACTTCAGAGGTGCTGCAGTCTTTTTTTTTTGGTATTGAGGATTGAACTCGGGCACTCGACCACTGAGCCACATACTCAGCCCTATTTTGGGTTTTATATAGAGACAGGGTCTCACTGAGTTGCTTAGCACCTTGCCCTTGCTGAGGCTGGCTTTGAACTCGCAATTCTTCTGTCTCAGTGTCTCAAAGTGCTGGGATTACAGGCATGCACCACTGCGCCCGGTTGGGGCTACAGTCTTTAAGAAGGGTGTATAGTTCCAAAGAGACGATGATAAACTCAGGACCCTGAAGCTGATCAACAAATATCAACTGCATGCCTAGTGTGTGTGAAATAGTACTCTAGACATTGCAGTGTGAGGTATGGATATTACATAATTTCCACTCAAGAGGGTTGCGGGGATGGCCAGATTTTTGTTGTAAATGTCATTGAGGATATAGGGAAGCTTGCCAGTAGTCATTTCTGAATTCTAGAAAGCAAATCCCAATGGTTTGGGAGCAAGGAGGCATAAAGATTGGATCCGCATAACATGGAAAAGAGATGAGTTTTGATGATACCCAAGGTAAACAGGGATATGAGACATCATGAGATTAGCCCTGGTAATCTCATGAATGAAAGTGGGTTCAAGGTAAAGAGTATGGCAGCATTTTTCCCTTGTGACTTCCAGTGGTGTGGGCCAAGCCTTCTTCCTGGGATGTACTATCTTTGGCAGCTAGAAATGAGAGTTAGTTGAGACTTCTCTGCTTCTATATAGAGATGTTGCAATTTCTCTGAATTTCAGGGAGCTAGGATTACCTCTCTTCTCGTGCTTCATGTTGCAGTCTTGGAGACTTTGTTGACCAAGTAATTCAAATTAATTTTTATATGATATCTGACTCTTAGCCATTAGGCTTATCAGAACATTCTAGGGCATAAGGCTAGCTCTTTGCTCTTTCCATCTGCTACAGGAATGTAGAGTGGTAGAAGGGGTTGATTTGTTGATCTAGAGACCTCCTTAATAACAAGATGCAAACAAGCATCCTGTGAACGCAAACAAGCTCCTACCCATTCAAACTCCAGCCCTTATCTTTCAAATGAGGGCAAGGGTCAGATATCGTCAACATTTTGCTTTAAATACCTCTGATTTTATAAGGAATAGTGCCCAAATGTGGGGAAGAGGGAATGAGCAAAGAAAATAAACAAATTAAGAAAGAAGAAATACAACTGGCCAGTAATCAGAAAAGATTCTTAGCCTCACCAATAACCCAGGAAATGGTGACCAAAAGAGTGAAATAATTTTTAAATCATCTTTGGCAAAAAAATTTCAAGATACTGATGTCCTTCCACTTTGAGAACAGAACAGTTTTAGCAGCATGTAGTAAAATAGGAAATATACATGCCCAAGAATTTAGCAATTCACTTCCAAGACAGTCCCAAGAAACACAAGTGTGCAAGAAGGTGTATATATGATTACAGCACATTTACTAGTGGACAAAAATTGGGAATAGCCTAATGTTATTTACTGCCAAATGGATTAATAAAATTTGATATAGCCTTACTATAGAATATGGTAGAAAAAGTAAAAGAAATAAACTAGAACTGTTTTGATTTGGTTTAATTTTACAAGCAATATAGAATGGCCGACAGATAGAGTAATAAATACAGTGTGGAATATTTATGTAACTATTTTAAGACAACAATATTATGTATTGACTATTACTACCTATATGTTTATGTAAAAGTATGGAAATGGGCCAGAATGATACCCCAAAATTATCAAAGTGATTGCTATGGGGAGTGGTAAGAAATTGGGATAAGATCTGGCATGATAGATCTCTGCTAAGTGTTAATTAAAAGGCCAGAAAAATGTTAGTGATGGCTAATTCTGGTGATGAGACATGAATACTTTCAGTATACTTTTCTTTTTAATTTACTTTTAGTTGTAGATGGACACAATATCTTTATTTATTTTTATGTGGTGCTGAGGATCGAACCTAGTGCCTCACGCATGCGAGGCAAGTGCTGTGCCACTGAGCCACAATCCCAGCCCCTCAGTATACTTTTCTATATTAAAAAAAAACCAACCAACTCACATAGTTAAAAAGTGAGGGAACATACATAGCTAAAGCCTAAATCTATGTTTAATGTTTTTCAGTCATTCTCTTGTTGGCTGAATCTCATGAAAGGTGTCATGCAGAAAGTTATCTCATTAATTAAAGTAGCACAGGTAAAAAAGATTTAGCCCAGTACCTGGGCCACTCTAGTCACTAAGCAGATCCTGGTCCTTTCCTCTTTGCCTTGTGCCCTCTGAAAAGTACG
The DNA here is from genome assembly GCA_028644305.1 of Xerus rutilus. Taxonomy (NCBI): domain Eukaryota; kingdom Metazoa; phylum Chordata; class Mammalia; order Rodentia; family Sciuridae; genus Xerus; species Xerus rutilus. Next base: position 26,061,989 of record CM053410.1, on the reverse strand, counting down.
TGAGACCAGGCAAGATAGATACAAGGCGAACAACAATGTGTCATGCAAAATGGTGAATCTGTAGATTGATTTTAATAGTTTCATTCATGTTGAATGTTTAATTATGCTTATCATTAGCAGATTTCTCAGGTAGGCTTAATTTCCCTCCTTTATTTCCTCCAGTGGAAGAAGATGATTTGTCTTTGCTCACAGCCCTGCTGGAGGAGAATGAGTCAGCCTTGGCTTGTAATTCAGAAGAAAGCAACTCCTTGTCCCAGCAAGATGGTAAACCTGACATGTTTGATGAACTCTTCGATGCTGATGGCGATGGTGAATCGTACACAGAAGAGGCTGATGATGAAGTGAGAAAGATGGAAGACCAGAAAGAAAATTTGGCCACCCTCTTTGGGGACATGGGGGACTTAACAGATGAGGAAGAAGTTTCTACGTTGCAATCAACTGAGAACAAGGTCCTCCTGGCTCGTGCACCTATTCAAGAGAAAACCAATCAGGAATTACAAGGTGTTCTAACCATTTGCCAATAGACTTCAAGACCACAAAGCTGGTAGTTTTCATCAAAATAGTTGCTGATTCAAGGGTAGAGATAAAAATTTTTTTAGTTAATACATAAGACATTCAAGGTCAACAAGGTCAACATTTCAGCATCCACAGGCCTCCTTGGATCATTGTTAGGCAGCCCTAATTAATCCTCCACATAATGGCTCTTTTCATGCTTATTACCGAATACTACTTTATGAGCATTCAAGCCAGGGATGAGGCTACAAAGCTACCACACATTCTATGTAAGCAAGAGGCTGTTCCTAAACAGAAACTTTGGGGCATACCCGTGTCTTATTCTTGGCATATTTTTAAGTCATAATACAGTTCAGTGGTTGACTGTCTATTCTAATACAGGCGCTAGCATTTATTATGTTAGTTGTGATATTTCAACTTACAAAATAAATGTAAGTATTTCTTTGCTCCCCCAAATTTACTATATATGGGGCTGGGGCTGTAGCTCAGTGGTAGAGCACTTGCCTAGCATGTGTGAGGCAGTGGGTTCAATCCTCAGCACCACATACACATAATAAATGAATAAAATAAAGATCCATCAACAACTAAAAAAAAAATTTTTTTTTAAATTAACTATATAAAAAAAATCATATATGTACATCAGTGATATCTGTAGTACAAATTCTTAACTAGCTTAGGTATAAGAGTCTTGCTAGAAATGAAAAGTTTATTTCTCTGAGGGACCTCTTTGAAGTAAAAATTAAGCATGAGCTTTAAGTATGTGATTATATGGTGATTCTCAAGGTTTTCAGGTGAGGGACACACAAAATATTGCCAGCATTTTTGTCATATATCCATTTGCTCCTAGTTTTTTCTTAAATCTGTTTTTCTTTCCTAGATGAATTAAGGAAATTGCAAGAACAAATGAAGTCCTTACAGGAACAGCTAAAAGCAGCATCACTTAAACAGCCTGCAAGTCCAGCCCTTCTGCATAAATCCCCTGGTAATAAGACTGTAATTCTGATAACAGTATGCATTCCTATCTTTAAGAAATTGTAACACTATCCTTTGAATTCAACTCCTAGCAAAATAGCCTTTGAACTCCTTACTAAATTGGTTTTTCTAATTTATGTTTAATCAAGAAAGTAAGTCTCCACGGCCCCCTCTTAAGGAGAAGAAAACTCAGAGAATTCAGGAATCAACATGCTTTTCTGCAGAGCTTGATGTCCCTGCCTTACCAAGAACCAAGCGAGTAGCTCGGACACCAAAGACTTCTCCTACAGGTGTGGTACTCAAGGCCCCACTGGTTGCCACTGCTCTGGCTCTGTTTAAAATGTATTTTGGCATTGTATGTTTGTCTGTTTATCTGTCTTTTGGTCTGTCTTATTTTCCCACTGAGAAAAGTAAGTTTCTTGGGAATGGAAACCATATGATCTATTTTATGCTCTTCTTGTACATCTCAAAAGTACTTAGAAAACCCTTAGGTATGCAGTAAATGTTTACTAAATAGTTAACAGGTTGAATTATTTTAACCCTGTAGTCTTAAAGTTGTACTTTGGACTGAGGTAAGTATAATCTATGGATTGAGTTCTCATGCTGGGAATCTGGAGATTTAACCGTCAGGCTTGTGGGATTAAGGCACATATGCCCTTACAGTGGTAAAGTTTTAGTTGAAGCCAGGTTGTATTAAGCCAGTGTTCATTCTTTAGGGGAAAATATTTCTTTGCTAGGAGTATAGAATGGTAATCAAATACACACACACCCACAAAAAAAAACAAAAAAACTTTATAAACCTTCATTGGTTTTGGTTTATTGCTTTAGTTTGTCTAAAGTGATTATTCTTCAAAAGATTTGAGACAAAATGGTCTGGAGATAACATAGCTTAAATGAAGCAGCATTTATTGGCCATGTTTGTTCAAAAAAGCCCTTTTAAATACCTTTAACCTGGGCTGGGGCTATAGCTCAGTGGTAGAGCACCTGCCTAGCATGCATGAGGCACTGGGTTTGATCGTCAGCACCACATAAATATAAACAAATAAAATAAAGGTATAAAAAATAAATACAATAACATTATTAAAATAAATAACTTTAACCTGTGACGTGGTAGTGGAGAATAGCTGTAGTCTTGGAGTATTCATATTAATTTAATAGCAAATTCTGTATTCAGTTTATTCACTCATGAAAATTGTCCAATCCCTTGAGACCTTTGGCATTACTAAGGTGTTTTGAGGAGGTAGGACATGGACATGGTTTCTAAGTTCTAAAGTTCTAGGGTTGTCCTGACTCCTAGCTTGAGAGCAATAATCCAAAGTCCCTTTGACACAATCTTATATAATGAGGGAAGTTTTATTACGGAAAATACCCAAGGTTTCTGATCTTTGGGAGCATTATAAACACTTCCAAGATATAAAAAGTAACCACATCAGGGATATTTAATGCAAATAATAATCAAAATACCCTGGTCCTCCTTTTTCTTCCCTGTCCTATATATGCAATGGAATGGAAAGAAAGCCAAAAGGGGAACTAACTTTAGATATGCCCAAGGTAGAATTTGATCTGTGCACAGATCTCCTCTAATTATTCATTCCTAAAGGAAAGTTTCACTCCTGTATGGAGTCTATTGAAATCTTGTATTTGGTAAACACTCAATAAATATCATTGCATAGAGTAAAGATATTTTAGAACTGTAATTCTAATACTAGGGCCACTAGCTACATGTATCTACTTAAATTTAAATTAGAAACTTACTTCCTTAGAAGCGCTAGTGACATTTTAAGTAATCAGTGCCTCCGTGTACTGGTGGCTATCATCATATTGGGTAGCACATAAAACATTTCCTTCTTCACCTTGAGTTCTGTTGGACTATTCTGCAGAGATTTGAGGGTAGGTTAGAAATGGTCTTGTGGGCTTCATTTTGTTCTGTTAAGATTTGGCTTTTGCATTAGTTGATTAAAAAAGAAATTATCTGTAAAAACAAATTTCACATTCATCCACTTGGTTTTCTTTTCACTGAATCTTAAGGTAACTTTCTAAAGGCCAAGAGCTCATTTTCAAGAATGACAAGTGCACCCTCCCAACCACTCCAAACTGCTCCTGGGAACAAACCCAGTGGGATGACTAGGGACCAGAGCTTGGGGACACCAGGGAAGTCTGGGGCACCACTGGCTCAGCAAGTGTCCGTGGAAGTCTTCTCTGGCCTGCGACTCAGGTCAGTATGTGTAACAATCCTTATTCCCCTCATTTGCACCACTAGATGGCTCTTCTTCCTCTCAGAAGACAGAGACTTTTAAAAGTAGCATGTTTATGCAGCAGACTGAAAGAATACCGACGGCTTTTAAACTGTACAAAACTTGGCGATAAGACTTGCAGTAGCACTGGGTTTGACTTAGGACAGTTGCATATGAAATGCTTAAGGAAGACTTATTCTTGTTTTCATGATGAATAAAAAATATTTATCTGTTAAGAAAATGGAAAATAGTATATTTAATCAGAAATTGACAGATAGAAACAGGGATATTCACTATTTTAAGTTGTTTTTTCATCTTTGTTTAGGTATAATTTAGTCTACTTTTTATTTTTGTGGTACTGGGGATTATAGATTTTTTAAAATATATAAGGATATACAGGTGAATGAGGATAGTGGTGTTCTACTTGAATATACAGTATAGTCAGACAGAATAGATATTCATATTCTATTAGGGAAGAACAGTTTGAAAATTCACCAGATTTTGACTAGTGATTAGGGATAAGAATATACTTATCAAGCTGGGCATGGTGATACACACCTATAATCCCTATAAACTACTTGGGGGGCTGAGATAAGAGGAAATAGAGTTCAAAGCCCACCTCATTAACTTTGAAAGACCCTAAGCAACTTAGCAAGACCCTGTCTCAAAATAAGAAAAGGTCTGGGGTGTGGCTCAGTGGTTAAGCACCTTTAATCCTCAGTACCAAAAAAAAGAGAGAATATATTCATCAACACTAAATTCAAAAACTTTTCTTGTTGGGAAAGTGTTTACTTTAAGAAAGTCTGATTAGAAATGATAGAACCTGTGAAATTCTTGGAGAACTGATGAACTTTAAATATCAATTCAGGGGGCTGAGGTTGTTGCTCAGTGGCAGAGCGCTTGCCTTGCATGTGTGAGGCACTGGGTTTGATCCTCAGCACCACATAAAAATAAACAAAATAAAGATACTATGTCCATGTATAACTAAAAACTATTTTAAAAAAATATCAATCCAGTTTTATAAAATTTTAAAAAGAATATTATAACATGTTATAACTTAGTAGCACTTAAAGGATTTGTGATTTTTCTTGTATTCTGTGTAAATCCCAGATCTATATTTGTGGAAAAGCAACCTCACTTTAAATTTAAATTATCTGATTTTCAAGTTGGGGTTGTGGCTTAGTGTTAGAGTGTTTGCCTAGCACGTGTGAGGCACTGGGTTCGATCCTCAGCACCACATAAAAATAAATAAATAAATATTGTGTTCATCTACAACTAAAAAATATATTTTAAAAAAAGTTATCTGATTTTCATTTATTTGCTGTAAAAATGTTTGCCTTGTCCATATTATATAACTTAGCCACTTGAGGAACTATAGAGGTTTCTTCCCATAACACCTCTTATCACTTGGTAAGGTGTGCCAGATACTCTCTTATTAGAATTATGATCTGCTTATTGCTGGTTTCTTAACTTAGGCGACCTCGAGTATCCTCCACAGAAATGAACAAGAAAATGGTTGGCCGAAAATTGATCAGACTGTCTCAGATAAAGGAAAAGATGGCAAGTGAGAAACTAGAAGAAATAGACTGGGTGACATTTGGGGTTATAGTGAAGAAAGTCACTCCACAGAGTACTAACAATGTAAGCCATGTTACTGATTTCTGAGCTGCTTTATTGAAAACTAATAGTGGAACTTGCATCCTTAATTTTTTACTTATCAGAATTTCACTTTGAAAAAACTTCTAGTTCACCATCCTTGCATTGATACAAAGGAGAATTATGTAAAGAATGCCCTATCGAAAGAAGCTAGCTGTACAGGTTTCTTGGACTTTTCCTTGTCCAAATCATTCTCATTGTATTTTATACGTGTGGATATCCATTGACACTGTAATCCTTCCTGTGAAGGAGAGAAGGGCAGGTAATCAGAGAGGCTGAATTCACAGATCTTTTGGAGTTCCCTGTAAATGTAAAGTATCAATGACAAAAATGCTGAAATCTCTGGCCTCATCCAGCACAATATGGTATCTTTAATTTGATGGCTATTCCAAAAGATCTCCCAAGTTTCAAAACTGAAGTTGACTGAAGTATAGTGGGGGGCAAACTTTGTGACCTGGCAAGCCAGAAAACCTGGGTTCTAAGCTTTGTTCTCCCTTAAAATAGTGATAGGTCCTCCCATTGACCCTTAATCTTTTTTGAAAGACCTCCATTTCCTTATCCATAAAACAAAGATGCTTTGGTCATATTGAAAATCCCTTCAAGCTCTAAAATACTATGATTAATCAGGCTCAATCTGTTGTTATTTTACAATTTAGATTTTTGCCACCCATAGATTTCTCATAAGATCTGACACTAAGATTGAGCTCTAGATGAGTGTACCCTGTTACTATTGGGATAAACATGAAAAAATCTGATTTTCATTGAATTAAGTTCTTAATTGTTTCACACTGGCTATGATGGCATTGAATCAATAGGTGTGAAAGTTTATCTCAGCTCTTCCAAGAAAGGCATTGCATGAACACATGGAAGAAAAATTGTAATGCTCATTGTGCAGGCACTAGCTCACCTTACCCATCCTGGGACACCCATGTTGAAATAGCTTGATTCAATGTTACTCAAACAGTTTGTTTTTTGTTTGTTTGTTTGTTTGTTTTTTTAATCTGTCTTTGGAGGTTATTCATGTTATAGTAATCAGCATTTTGAGTTGTATTTCTCTAAATATTTAATAATACTTCTGAAATTTTATAAAACTCAGCCAATTTTCTTTAACCAGTTAAGTCCCAGGTTTTCAATTCTTGAATTGAAATTTCAGTGAAATTGACAGAGAGGGCTTTTTTTTTTTTTTTTGCTGGGGTGCGGGGTTACTGGGGATTGAATTCAGGGACATTTGACCACTGAGGCACATCCCCAGCCCTATTTTGTATTTTATTTAAAGACAGGGTCTCACTGAGTTTGCTCAGTGCTTTGCTTTTGCTGAGGCTAGCTTTGAACTCTCCATCCTCCTGTCTCAGCTTCCTGAGCCACTGGGATTACAGGGGAGCGGGTATGGGGGTAGGAAGGATAGTAGAATGAATCAGACATTATTGCCCTATTTACATATATAACTGTACAACTCATGGGATTCTACATCAAGTACAACCAGAAGAATGAGAAATTATTCTTCATTATGTATGATGTATCAAAGTGAATTCTACTGTCATGTATAACTAATTGAAACAAATTTAAAATTTAAAAAAATTGACACAGAGACATTACAATTGGTTGGAAATCATTAGAGTTTACTATCATTAATAGTGTTAATTATGTCAATAATATTAATGGATATTGTCACTAATTATCCACCTTTTTTCCTCAAAAGAATGGATCTTTAACAAATATTTCTTTTTTTTTCTTTTTTTCTTTTGGTACTGGAGATTGAACTCGGGGGGCGCTCGACCACTGAGCCACATTCCCAGCCCTGTTTTGCGTTTTATGTAGAGACAGGGTCTCACTGAGTTGCTTAGTGCCTCGCCGTTGTTGAGAGTGGCTTTGAACTTGCAATTCTCCTGTCTCAGCCTCCCTAAGTGCTGGGATTACAGGCTTATGCCACCGCGCCCGGCTTCTAACAAATATTTCTTTCAAAGTTCCCATAGTGGTATATTTGAGGCTTAATTTAGGTTTTTTTAGGTGTTCCATAAATGGGGCAATGGACGTGATAGATTTAAGTGATACTTTTTTTATTTTAAGCCAAACAGATTTAGCATACAGATTTAGCATACAGCAGAACCCTCTTCTATTATTGCTAATAATGTAATTAATCAATGATAAGTAATAGTTACCAAATTGTTTACATAGTATCAGTTTATATCAGTGAGTTATTAGATGGTAACTATAGCTTCTTGTCCTCTTAATGGTGGGGGTTAGGGGCTGGGGGGAGGGGTTAGAAAGGCGGTGCTGGCCCACTGAATAAGATCAGCAGACATTTGATGATTGTATTTTTAGGGTTCATTGTATTTATATATTTTTCTACAGTAAAACATTTGAACTGCTGGGCATGGTGGCACAGACCTGTAACCCCGGAGGCTGAGGCAGGAGGATTGGGAGTTCAAAGCCAGCCTCTATAACTTAGGAAGGCCCTAAGCAACTTAGTGAGACACTGTCTTTAAATAAAATATATAAAAGGGCTGAGGATGTGGCTCAGTGGTTCAGCGCCACTGGGTTCAATCCCTGGTACTAAGAAAAGTGCTTTAGTACTTCAACCATAAATAGAGACAGTATAAACAACAATTCAAAAATTATTAAAAATAGAATAAAAATTCTTTCCAGGGGAAAACATTTAGCATCTGGAGACTGAATGACCTTCGTGACCTGACACGATATGTGTCATTATTCTTGTTTGGGGAAGTGCACAAAGGACTCTGGAAAACGGAGCAAGGTACTGTCATAGGATTGCTCAATGCTAACCCCATGAAGCCCAAGGATGGGTCAGAGGAGGTAAGAATCTGTCTGTGGTTAGATTGATTGATTGTCTTTACAAGTTAGCTGAGTATTATAAAAAATGTTTGTATTGGTCAACTCCCAGAAATGAGCCATGCTTTTATATTATTGTCTCCATTAATCTGGTGTTTGTTAATCATCTACCACTAATCTGAATTTCTACATATTCCAAAATGTTTTGTAACAACTACCGTATCTACATCTTTTAGTTCCAAGGTTCTTAGAGTTTTTTGATCTCTTATGCTCAGGCTTCCTTAGAAACCTTACATAAATTTTCATGGTAGCCTCAAGGAATTTTGCTCCATTAATTATTACAGTCATAATTGCAGTTTAGAATCATAGTCTCTTCTCAAGCCATATTGAACTTTTTGGAAGCATCAGTGGATGGTTCTCTGATAAATTCCAAATCTAGATCCAGTGTGAATAGCACCAGGAAATTTCTTTACTCTCATCCAGCAAGCTTTGCTTTCTTGTCGGATTAAGTTCAGAAGTGAGGAAAGAAAAAAAAAAGTTATTTCATTCCTTGTTTTCACCAGAGAACAGCATCATATCTTTATCTGTCTGTTAGGAATGTGTTTGTGTTTGGCTACAGATAATGGGAAAATTCATTATAGTTTGTTTTTAACAATAAATGGTGGGGTTTGTTTTTCTTGCATGATAAAAAATCCAAATATGGGCAGTATAGTAATGTCATGGCAATGACCCTGTGAGTCTCTGACTTTCTTCCTTAGTTACAAGCTCGAAGTTCCAGTCATCGCTGTGGTGCAGAATACTGTGCCAGGTAGCACTTCCAGTAGTGGACTCAAAACACCTTGCCAGTTTCTGCTAGAATTTTAGATCAGGCAGGAGGCTTATGCACAAACCTGGCTGCCAGAATTTGAGTCCATTGATACAGAATGCTTTCATAAGCCAGGCAAAGTAAATTTATTACTCACAGATAGGCTCCAAAAATCAACAGAAGCCCAGGATTCATAGTGAGCTGATGTCCCAAGACTCAGGAAAACTAGCCAGGCTGGATGGAGTCTTGTCTGCTCATGCCTCAATGCACACCATAGATAAAGTTTCCAAAAGGAAACTTCTACTCTGCTCTAGACTGTATAACACACCAAGCTCAAGTAGTATAGGCCATCCTTAAACATCCTGTTTTAAGAGGGTTGAGGGCAAAATCTTGGTGTTCTGGACAGTTTCTCCTAATATCAGGACCTGTGTTCCTAATACATTCTGCCTGAGAATTGCACGCAAGATGAGGGAGGACTGGTTTGTTCTCCTGCAATCATATCACCATTCAAGGCAGCAGATGATGAGGAAGGGTGAGCCAGCCACTGTCTCCTACTAGGAAAGCCCTTGCTTTCCTACCAATTCCTGCTTAAGTTTCTTTAGCTAAAACAGTCTCATGACCATTGCTAGCTATTAGGAATGCTGGGAAAGCAAAGTGGGATCCATTTTCTGAGGCTGAGCTTTTGACCAGCCCAAACAAAAAACAATTCTGATAGCCAAGAGAAATGACTGGGAAGAAGGTTGAATGTCTTCTCACTCCCACTTCTAAATCTCTTCTAGAGCCTCAGCTTTAAATTCCTTTGGACCAGTAAAGCCTTAAATCAGTGCCAACCATTCTTTTATCCATTCTTGCTACTAAGAGACCCTGCTTTTGTCTGCCTTTAACTCTTACCCTGCCTTTTTTCCCCTGTAGGTGTGCTTGTCTATTGATCATCCTCAGAAGGTCTTAATTATGGGTGAAGCTCTTGACTTGGGAACATGTAAAGCCAAGAAGAAGAATGGAGATCCTTGTACACAGACTGTTAATTTGGTTGGTTTCAATTTTGTTAAGATGGTTTCTGCTGAAGAAAAGTGATTAGGATTAGAGTTTAGGTATTTTAGCTGAAATGATGAAATTGTAACTGAGTTTGGCTATGTAACTGGAATAGTCAAAATGATAAAGTGAAATGTGTAGTTACTAATTGCCAGTTTGGAAAGCTAAAGGCAGGGAAGTTTTAACTGCCAACTAAGTATAAGAAAAAAATTTAGTATGCTTTCGGTTCTTTATAGTTTAGAGATCAAACACAATGATGAAATATACTGAGAACCTTATTTTAGCCTGTACTCTAATATAACTTACTTATGGCTGTTTTAAGAAAACAAAATAGTTTCATTGAGGTATAATTCATATACCATACAATTCACCCTTTTAAATATACAGTCAGGGTTGGGGCTGTAGCTCAGTGGTAGAGCACTTGCTTAGCATGTGTGAGGCACTGGGTTCGATCCTCAGCATATAAATAATAAATGAATAAAAGATCCATCAACAAACAAAAAAATATTTAAAAATAAATATATAATCAGTAATTTTTTAGTATATTCACAGAATTGTGCAATTATCACTGCTATGTAATTTCAGAAAACTCTCATTACCTCAAAAAGAAACCCATACCCTTTAGCAGTCATTCCCCAGTCCCTCTTCTCCCAGCCCTTGGTAAGCACTAGTCTACTTTCTGTCTCTGCATTTGCCTATTCTAAGTATTTCATAGGATGAGATCATAGAATGTGACCTTTTGTGACTAATTTCTTTGGTTTACCACATTTTTAAGTTTCACCCATGTTGTAATATTTATCAACACTTTCTTCCTTTTTATGGTTAAATAATATTCCTCTGCATGGACATACAGCATTTTGTGTATCCATTTTTCAGTTGATTGACATTTGTTTCTGCATTTGGCTGATAGGAATAATGCTGCTCTTAACATTTAGAGACTCTGCATGTAGACAGTGTTGTGAGGCTGGGAGAAAGGGTGTACCTCCCCGTGGCTCTTAGGGCTGTAACCCTAGTCCTCATCAGCTGCTCTTCTTTGCAGAATGACTGTGAGTACTGTCAGTATCACATCCAGGCTCAGTACAAGAAACTCAGTGCAAAGCGAGCTGATTTGCAATCCACCTTCTCTGGAGGACGTATTCCAAAGAAATTTGCACGCAAAGGCACCAGCCTGAAAGAGCGGCTATGTCAAGATGGTTTTTACTATGGAGGAGTTTCTTCTGCATCCTATGCAGCTTCCATGTAAGACATTCTTGGGGCTTCTTTGGGGGCAAGGGTTTTGTTTGTTTCCTAAGAGTAAACCCAGTGGTTGGACTTTGTAACTGTCATAGGATACTTGTCCAGGTTTTATCTTTCATAGTTTATTGCCTCTAATGTGGTAGAAAAGGGCTTCCATTCTTAGAGAGGAAAGCATACAGAAGGGAGAAAGATTGAGTCCTGATCTTTAACACAGAGCCCATACTTTTTGTTGTTGTTGTTGTTGGTTTTTTCTTTTTTTTTAGCTTTTAACAAATGATGTAATTTTGTTGGGGCTATTCATATGCCAAAGAAGCTGTGTCCATGTATAACTAAAAAAAATTTAAAAAAAAAAGTATGATCATCGTGGTGTTAATAGCCCTTGAGTTAGTTCCATCTTGACTATTTGATCGAGGTTGCAGACCTCTTAGAACCCAATTTTAATTTAGTGAACACATGCTATGAAATCTTACGTGAGGGGTGGGATGATGCAGGGCAGACACTCATGGCCCCTTTTCTGGGGATCTCAGACTGTCTGAAGTAGATGATCAATGGTCCTGTCACCATATTGTGAGGAGCACATCTGAAGACGTGACAGGTGGGAACTTGGCACAAAGGAGCCTTAGTTGGTTTAACATTAAATAGATTTTGTTCCCAATACAATAGGAATTGGGGAAGAGGATTCACACTTCCTATTTATTTGGTAACATCAAGCACATTTTTATGATTTAAAATAATTTTAGGGTTTTTTTCCACACTGCTAAAAAGCAGTATGTGTGCATTATTTTTAAATGAGAATATGCAATTCAACCAAAAGAAGAAAATAAAAATCACTAATAATCCCACCACTTAGAAAACAATCAGCTGTTTGGTATTTATGCACCCAGGTGTTTGGGACTTGTTTTTAAAAAATGTTTAGATTTTGGTAATATTAAGTGAGCCACATTATACTTTGGTTTGTAACCTCTTTTTTTTCTCTCACAAAATAATGTTTTCCTGGTAAAATATTTAATGTCATTATTTTTAGTGGTTACGTGATATTCTTATACTTGGCTCTTTTAAACACTTAGAGGAACATTAATGTGATTCTAATTTATAACATCATAAACTAATAAACCAAGGTGTAGTTACTATCCTCAATTTTTATACAAAGCTTAATCATCTTAAGACAAATTCCTAGACTTCTAGAGTGTTGATATAGTTTGTATTTCTTTTGCACTTCCAGAATGGCCCCAAGCAAATTTGTTGGTTCTCCACATAAACCAGTTATACTGCCAGGCTGTGCCACTAGTAAAGCCTACTTGCTTGGTGCTTTGAGAAATTTCAGCAGTTGGTAGTAAATACATTGAGTATTTATTTCTGTGACCTCTTTACTCACCAGAGCATTGGAGTTAATGCTTTTTTTCTTTCATGGTGTGGCTCTTGTCATTTCAGTGCTGCAGCTGTTGCTCCTAAGAAGAAGATTCAAACCACTCTAAGTAATCTGGTTGTAAAGGGCACAAACTTGATAATTCAGGAAACTCAGCAAAAACTCGGTAACTTGGTTTCTTCACCATAAATTTCTTTCTCCAATTGAAATATGTTGTATTTGGCTTATACTCTTAAGTGATGAATATCCAGCCATCACCTGCACTTAATGAATAATATGGCCTAAGCTAAAGGCATCAAGCCTAGTAGCAGGACATTAAGGAAAAGCATGTGGTGATCATAACTGTGCCTTGGCTTTGTGTACTTTAAGATATCTTAATATGGGGCTGGGATCATAGCTCAGTGGTAGAGCACTTGCCTAGTATGTGTGAGGCACTGGGTTTGATTCTCAGTACCACATATAAATAAGAATAAAATAAAGGTCCATTTACAACTAAAAAAATAAAATTAAAAAAAAAAAAGATATCTTAATATATGTGGGTCAGACTCTTAATATCCAGCATTAGAACCAGTGGTTTTAAATTCCTGGGCAATTCTATCAGTTATCTTCTGTTAAAATAATACTAAGTCAGAGAATGCTATCCTACCATGTATTTTTGGTCCTAACATGGCCAGGGCCTAGCATGGACCCTTATCTATCATGCATATTCTAGAAATAGTGTATGAAACAACACCACAGATAGTAGGTGCTTAGTATTCTAGTCATTATTAGATATAACATACTTAAAATACCCTTGCAGTCCTAGTCAGATGTTAGAAGTCAAAGGCTCTGTATTTTCTCTTGGTATTCCATTTGCTTCATTTTAAATGATTAAATTATGACTACAGAGTTTTAAAAGTGACACATCCTGTGAAATCAAGCCAATCTGAATTTTGGATCCCTTCTAAAGCCAATGTTTGCATATCCCAGGAATACCCCAGAAGGCCTTGTCTTGCTCTGAGGAGTTCAGAGAACTGATGGACCTGCCAACGTTTGGAGCCAGAAACTTAAAACAACACTTAGCCAAAGCCAAGGCTTCAGGTACAATCAGTTTGCAGGCTGCAGTGTGGGCCCTAGTTCTTGACTCTCAGAACCCTCAAGATGGGCTTGTGTTTCAGGGATCATGGGCAGCCCAAAACCCGCCATCCAGTCTATCTCAGCATCAGCCCTCCTGAAGCAGCAGAAGCAGCAAATGTTGGAGATGAGGAAGAGGAAATCAGAAGAAATACAGAAACGGTAAGAGGAGCAGATTTAACATGCCCTGTTTAGATAATTCATCTTGGGAATCCTCTGGATTTCTTAGTAGATTTCAGTTTCAAAAATGTGAGTTGTTTTGTTTGGATACGTTGTCAGGTTGTCATAACCTGAAGAGCACTGAAGCCTCTGCATATCTAACTTAGGCTAGTGACTCCTGAGACCAGATGTAGACTAGTTAGCACCTCTATGGAAAGAGAGAAAGGAATGAAGCATGACGAGGATTTTTGTAGAAAGGAAAAACGTGTTCAGTTGTTTGGTGCACATACTTGTGCATGCTCTCTCTCCTTTTCCCTCTGTCTCTCTGTCTCTCTGTCTCTGTCTGTCTCTCTCTCTCTCTCTCTCATTTTTCCCCCATTTATTTACTTATTTTGCACAAATGAAGCACAACTTTTCATTTCTCTAGTAGTACACAATATAGAGTCACACCATATGTGCAGTCATACATGTACCTAGGGCATTGATGTCCACCTCGTTCTACCATCTTTCATGCCCCCATATCTCCTCCCCTCCCATCCCTCCCCTTTGACCAAAGTTTTTCCATTCTTCCAATGCCCCCTCACCCATTATGGATCAGCATCCACTTATCAGAGAGAACATTTGGCCTTTGGTTTTTTGGTATTGGCTTACTTCGCTTAGCATGATATTCTCCAACTCCATCCATTTACCTGCAGATGCCATAATTTTATTTACTTTTAATGCTGAGTAATACTCCATTGTGTATATATACCATACTTTCTTTATCCATTCATCTATTGAAGGGCATCTAGATTAGTTCCACAGTTTAGCTATTGTGAATTGAGCTGCAATAAACATTGAAGTGGCTGCATCACTGTAGTATGCTGTTTTTAAGTCCTTTGGGTATAAACTGAGGAATGGGATAGCTGGGTCAAATGGTGGTTCTGTTCCAAGTTTTCTAAGGAATCTCCATACTGCTTTCCAGATTGGTTTTAGAGGGAATGCTTCCAATTTTTCTCCATTTAGGATGATGTTAGCTTTGGGTTTAGCATAGATAACTTTTACAATGTTGAGGTATGTTCCTATTAGCCCTAGTTTTTCTAGTATTTTGTCAAATGCTTTCTCAGCATCTATAGAGATAATCATGATTCTTGACTTTAAGTCTATTGATGTGATGAATTACGTTTATTGATTTCCGTATGTTAAACCAACCTTGTATATCTGGGGTGAAACAAACTTGATTGTGGTGCATTATCTTTTTAATATGTTTTTGTGTATGATTTGCCAGAATTTTGAGAATTTTTGCGTCAATGTTCATCAAGGATATTGGTTTGGTCTGAAGTTTTCTTTCTTCAATGTGTCTTTGTCTGGTTTTGGAATCAGGGTGATACTAGCCTCATAGAATGAGTGTGGAAGGGTTCCCTTCTTTTCTATTTCATAGAATAATTTGAGGAGTATTGGTATTAATTCTTCTTTGAAGATCTTACAGAACTCAGCTGAGAATCTGTCTGGCCCTGGGTTCTTCTTGGTTGGTAAGCTTTTGATGGCGTCTTCTATTTCCTTGCTTGAAATTGATCTGTTTAAGTTGTGTATGTCCTCCTGATGCATATGCCTATAGAAATTTGTCAGTGTCTTTGGGATTTTCTGTTTTACTGGAGTATAGATTTTCATAGTAGTTTCTGATTATCTTCTGTTTTTCAATAGTATCTGTCGTGATATTTCCCTTTTTGGTAATTTGGGTTTTCTCCCTCCTTTTCATTAGGATGGCTAAAAGTTTAATCAATTCTATTTATTTTTTCAAAAGAACCAGCTTTTTGTTTTGTCAGTTATTTGAACTGTTTCTTTTGTTTCAATTCCATTGATTTTAGCCCTGATTTTAATTATTTCCTGTCTTCTTCTTTGAGGGTTGATTTGTTCTTCTTTCTCTAGAGCTTTGAGATATAATGTCAGGTCGTTTGTTGACTTTTTCTTCTGTTAATGAATGAGCTCAGTACAATGAACTTTCCTCTTAACACAGCCTTAATAGATTTTGATATATTGTATCAGAGTTCTCATTTACCTCTAAGAATTTTTTTTATCTCCTCCCTGATGTCTTCTGTTATCCATGTGTCATTCAATAGCAGCATATTATTTAGTCTCCAGGTGTTGGAGTAGTTTCTATGTTATATTTTATCATTGATTTCTAATTTCATTCCATTATGGTCTAATAGAATGCAAGGTAGTATCTCTATTTTTTTTGTATTCTAAGACTTGCTGTGTGGCATATATGATCTATTTTAGAGAAGGATCCATGTGTTGCTGAGAAAAACATGTATTCACATATTTCTCAGAAATATTCAGTGTATGTCTGTTAATTCTAAATTATTGATGGTTTTGTTGAGTTCTATGGTTTCTTTGTTTAGTTTTTGTTTGGAAGATCTGACCAGTGGTGAGGGAGGTGTGTTAAAGTCACCCAGTATTATTATGTTGTGGTCTATTTGATTCTCGAAATTGAGAATGGTTTGTTTGATATATGTGGGTGCTCCATTGTTCAGGGCATAGATATTTATGATTGTTACATCTTGTTGATGTATGGTTCCCGTAAGCAGTATGAAATAACTTTCTTTATCCCTTCTGACTGTCTTTGGTTTGAAGTCCTCTTTATCTGATATGAAGATGGAAACACCTGCTTGTTTATGCAGTCCATGTGAATGGACCTTTCACCTTCAGTCTATGGATGTCTTTTTCTATGAGATGAGTCTCTTGAAGGCAGCATATTGTTGGGTCTTTTTTTTTTTATCCAATCTGCCAGTCTAGGTCTTTTAATTAATAAGTTTAGGCCATTCACATTCAGGGTTATTATTGAGATATGTTTTGTATTCTCAGTCATTTTGGTTTATTTTTGGTTTTTAACTTGACTTGGTTTCTCTTTTGATTGGCTTTTCCTTAAGTGTAGTTCCTCCCTTTGCCAATTTTCACTGTTGTTTTGTTTTTTCATTTCCTCCTCATAGAATATTTTGCCAAGAATGTTCTATAGTGCAGGCTTTCTCATTGTAAATTCTTTTAACTTTTGTTTATCATGGAAAGTTCTTACTTCGTCATCATATCTGAAGCTTAATTTTGCCGTATGTAAGATTCTTGTTTGGCATCCATTTTCTTTCAGAGCTTGATATATGTTGTTCCAGGATCTCCTGGCTTTGAGGGTCTGGGTTGAGAAATCTACTGATATCCGAATTGTTTTCCCCCATATGTAATCTGAAACTTTTCTCTTGCAGCTTTTAAAATTCTATCTTTATTATGTGTGCTAGGCATTTTAATTGTACGGTGCCTTGGTGTGGATCTGTTGTAGTTTTGTACATTTGGTGTCTTGTAAGCCTCGTGTATTTGATTTTCCAATTCATTCTTCATGTTCAGGAAATTTTCTGATATTATTTCATTGAAGAGATTGTGCATTCCTTTGGTTTGTATCTCTGTGCCTTCCTCTATCCTAATAATTCTTAGATTTGGTTTTTTCATGTTATCCCATAATTCTTGGATATTCTGTTCATGGTTTCTTACCATCTTCTTTGTGTGGTCAACTTTATATTCAAGATTGTGTATTTTGTCTTCATTGTCGGAGGTTCTGTCTTCCAAGTGATCTAGTCTGTTGGTGATGCTTTCTATTGAATTTTTTATTTGGTTTATTGTTTCCTTCGTTTCAAGGATTTCTGTTTGTTTGTTTTTTCAGAATCTCTATCTCTTTCTTGAATTAATCATTTGCTCCCTGTATTTGTTCTCTCATCTCTTTGTTGGAGTGATCAATTGTTGCCTTGTAATTGATCTCTTATATTATTCTGTGCTGTCAATGGATTCTATTATTGTAGCATCTTGGTTTGTTTGGGGCATTTTCTTCCCTTGTTTTTCATGTTGTTCATGTGTCTTCCTCTCTAGCAGTGCCAATCTGGGGTATTACATTTTCTACCCTATGATCTTGTAGTGTCCCTGCAGGTTACCAATACCTCACCTCTGTTGTAACCAGGCCTGCAGGGACCTTGCTGATGGTCTTCCCTGTCCTGACTGTTGTCTCTAGATGGAAGCAGGCTGGGAAAGCCACTTGTTGGTAGATGGGGGGTTGGCCATAGCAGAGTCAGTCTCCTACTCTGCATGAGGGTCCAGGGTTGGTCTGCTTCACCTCCTCCATGCAACAGGTGGGATTGGTCTGCCTCAGTTCTAGATTTTGTCACAATTAGGTTTTTAAATACAAATGAATAGATTGTTATACTTAGTTATTCACATAAGTGAGAAAAATGAGGCACTAAAAAATGCGGAGTTATTTTAGAAGTAAAATCAAAGGGAAATAGAGAGGGAAGATGGACAAATCAAAGATAGTTATACATTACAGTAGACTACATTTTGACTCATTGTACACAAATGGAGTACAACTTTTCATTCCTTTGGCTGTACATGGTGCAGAATCACAACAGTAGTGTAATCATACATGTATATAGGGTAATAATGTCTGTCTCATTCTATCATCCTTCCCATCCCTACATCCCTGTCCCTACACTCCTTCCCCTCCCCTCTGACTTCTCTGCACAAGCCAAAGTTCCTTCATTGTTCCCAACACCTCACCCGCAACACACATACATACTATGGATCAGCATCCACTTATCAAAGAAAACATTGGGCCTTTGGTATTGAGGATTGGTTTATTTCACTTAGCATGATTTTCTCTAGTTCCATCCATTTACCTGCAAATGCCATAATTTCATTCTTCTTTAAGGCTGAGTAATATTATCTATAGATTGTGTATATGTACCACATTTTCTTTATCCATTCATCTGTTGAAGGGTATCTAGGTTGCTTCCATAGTTTAGCTGTTGTGAATTGGGCTGCTATAAACATTGATGTGGCTATGTCACTGTAGTATGCTGAATTTAAGTCCTTTGGGTAGAGACCAAGGAGTGGGATGGCTGGGTCAAATGGTGATTCCATTCCAAGTTTTCTGAGGAATCTCCACACTGCTTTCCAGATTGGTTGCACCAATGTGCAGTCCCACCAGTAGTGTAGGAGTGTGCCTTTTTCCCCACATCCTCATCAACACTTTTTATTGCTTGTATTCTTGATAATTGCCATTTTGACTGGAGTGAGATGAACTCTTAGTTTTGATTTGCATTTCTCTAATTGCTAGAGATGATGAACATTTTTTCATATGTTTGTTGATCAATTGTATTTCTTCTGTGAATTGTCTGTTCAGTTCCTTAGCCCATTTATTGATTGGGTTATTTGGTTTTTTTGATAAATTTTTTGAGTTCTTTATATATCTTGGAGATTAGTGCTGTAGCTGAGGTGAGTGTGATAAAGATTTTCTCCCATTCTACAGGCTCTCTCCTTGTATTATTGATTGTGTCCTTTGCTGAGAAGCTTTTTAGTTTTAGAGATTCACTATTTTTAAATAACTCTTAAAACCATGTATAGTCACCATGCAGGTTACAATGCCTCGCTATTAAGGACTTCCAAACACATTCTATATTTAATGTCTTCCTAGCTGAGTAAACTAAAATGCAGAAGGATTCAGTGAGGTCCTACAGGTCCTAGAGCTAACCACAAGCTGGAATTCTGTCCACATCACAGCTTCAGGACTGTGCCCTGCAGAGGACATCCACGGAAAAGCCAGTTGACGGTGAAAGAGTCATCAGTACTAAAATATGCAACAATTATAGCTTGTTCAATGAAAAGTCAATTAATCTAAGTGTTAGAGTTGTTCTTTTGTGTAATTTTAATGATGGACCAAGGAGGATAAATTATTTTACTAACAACCAGGTTATCATCTGTTGTCCTGCTAGAGTCTCCCAGTCATCTTTGAGTTCTGGAGTTTCCATTTGTGTTAAACCCTTTGAATGTTTTATTTCTGCATATTTCTTTAAAGATTTCTCCAAAGCTCCAGTGAAGTCCGGAGCCCAGCTGTTCCATGCTCATCTCAGCTTCCCACTGTTCAGTCTCCTCGAACAGGGGCCGAGTTCCCGGGGCTGGAAGGCACGGCAGCCACACAGGTGCCTAAGCTTGGCCGAGGCATCTCAGAAGGAGAAGATGTTCTCTTTTTTGATGAATCACCACCACCGAGACCAAAACTGAGTGCAGTTGCAGAAGCTAAAAAGGTAACTGGCTTCTATTTTCTTTAGTGCTTAATTTTGCATTCCATAAGACACAGCTTGGGTTTCAAACCATATACTCAAGTTCAGGAAGACAGATGCCTAGTGGTAATTTAGCAGTCATCTTAAGTAGAGTCAAAGGAATTTTAAATGATAATGGTATCCACATATTATTCATTCAGTCTAGAAAATTAGAGCCCTGTCTCAACTGTTCCTAATCAGGCTGAAGGAGATAGCTTCCAGGAACATACTGCTTTTCAGCTGGAGACATTGGTGTCAGGGAAAATATTGGAATTTTTAAAAAAATTTCTCAATTTGTTTTAATTAGTTATACATGACAGTAGGATGCATTTATGCACTTTGATACAGCATACATAGATGGGGTATAATTTCTCATTTTTCTTATTGTACATGTTGTAGAATCACATCAGTCATGCAGTCATGTATATACATAAAGTAATAATGTCTGTTTCGTTCTACTATCCGTTCTATCCTCATATTCCCTCTTCTCCCCTCCCTTCACTCCCCTCTACCTAATCTAAAGAAACTCTCTTCTTCCTAGTGCTCTCCCCCCTTATTGTGAATTAGCATTCACATACTAGAGAAAACATTTGGCCTTTGGTTTTTGGGGATTGGCTTAAAAAATTGGGATTTTTGAGGCAAGATTAAAAAATAGTGGTTTAAGGACTCCTTTAGGTTGGGGTTGTAGCTCAGTGGTAGAGTGTGTATTTAGCTTGTACAAGGCCCTAGGTTTAATCCCAACAACCAAAAAATTAAAAAAGAATTCTTTAAAAAGAACCTACACAGAAGTCCAGTCTTTCAACAGATGGAAGCTAAATTGCTCTGGCTGAAAAAGGGGTGGGGGACACCTGTCAACTGCCCGAGTCCCTTGGTTGAACCTCTTGGTTGAGCCTCTCTGCTTTTCTCTGGTCACCAGGAATAACCCAGTTAAGGGCAAAAGCTCACTCTAAGCCAAAGCCCCTCACCTATAATAATGATAACAGTAATACCAATAATAATAGCAGTTGCACATATTGAGTAATATTACTCTGCACATGCCATGTTTGCATGCCATGCTGGTCCTACGTGCAGGTGTGTGCTTTGTCTCATTGAATCCAGACAACTACAACTTTATAAGACAGGTCAATGCAGTCATCCCTACTTTACCAATGTAGGAACAGAGACTGAGAAATAAGGTAATTTTCTTATAGTTAACATGCTACTCAGGGGCTCAGCTGGAATTCTATCTGAATTCTGATTCTGAAACTTCCAAAATGATCATGTGGTCCCCCTTATAGATCTGGAAGCCTGTAGTCTGTGATATTAAACTATTTATTTAATTAAAATAAACTGAAACTTCATCAGTTTATAGAACTGTCCCTATGTTATTAGATGTTAATAATTGTTACTAATTATAGGTAAGATAAAGAAATACTTTGCCTGTTTCCATCAGAAAATAGCCAAACTCTACTGGTTCATAACTGGGAAGGGGAAGGGGCTTTGGGTGCCTATTTCATCCCTCCTCTCTTTTTTTCTAGTTAGCTGCTATCTCCAAATTAAGGGCAAAAGGCCAGATTCTTACAAAAACTGATCCAAACAACATTACGAGGAAACAAAAGGACCCTCAGAATGTCCTGGAAGTGAAGAATCGTGTAGAAAAGAACAATACGTTTTCTCCTCAAGGTACTACTGTTTCAATGTTAGCAGTGAGAGAAAGATTCCATTTATTAGGGAAATGTTCTGAGTTCTCAACCATAACCAGTGCTCTGATTCCAAGTCTCTCTTTTTTTTTGGTGGTGTTGAGGATTGACCCCATGATCTCGCACATGCTAGACAAGCGCTCTGCCTCTGAGCTACACCCCCAACCTTTCATATATTGTGATGGGGTCTTCCCAGGTTGACTTGAACTTGTGATATTTCTACCTTGGCCTTCTGAGTAGCTGGTATTACAGGCATGCACCACTGTGCCCAGTGAAAGTCATTTTTTCACTTGCGTTTCCCCCACATAAGATTTGCAGTTGGAACTGATTGTTTTTTTATAATCACATTAAATTGAAATGAAATTATACACAATTTGAGCATTCTGGAAAAGGGTTCCTCATTGAATCTTTGCAGAATACATTAGCATGAAGATTTACTTTGAAAGAAATAGAATTCCTTTGTTTTAGATTGCTGTTTATTTTTAAAACTGCAGTTGATAATGCCATTTTTTAATTGGTTTGTAAGATTTTTGTTCTTGTTATCTGTTATCATAATCATCTCTCTATATTAAAGTGAAAGATATATATTTTGTTTGTTTGTTTGTTTGGTACCAGGGATTGAACTCAGGGGCACTCGACCACTGAGCCACATCCCCAGCCCTATTTTGTGTTTTATGTAGAGGCAGGGTCTCACTGAGTTGCTTAGCACATTGCTTTTTGCTGAGGCTGGCTTTGAACTCGATATTCCCCTGTCTCAGCCTCCCAAAATGCTGGGATTATAGGTGTGTGCCATCGCACCCAGCTGTGAAAGATATATTCTAATCTAGTGGTCAAGTCTGCCACTGCTCCGTAGTCTAGGTTCTACTGCTTGGCTCACTCCCTGAGCTTTTCCCAGCTGCTACCGACAGGTGTCTCAAGGTTGAAGGACCTGATAGGCAGAGAGTGGGAGAAAGTAGAACAACTAAGGCATGATGGCTTTCTCAGATCTCTCGGTTACACTTGACATTTTTTCTTTCTGCTCTAGCTGAGGATGAATTGGAGCCCGCCAGGAAAAAACGGAGAGAGCAGCTCACTTACCTGGAATCTGAGGAATTTCAGAAAGTTTTAAAAGCAAAATCAAAGCACACAGACATCCAGAAAGAGGTGAGAACCGAAAAGATCAGGGAGATGTCCATGTCCTTCAAACCTGAGTTGCTTTGTTGTAGGACTAAGAACTATTTCTTTTATATAAGTCAAGAAATAGCTATGGCAGTTTATTTGATTTTGCTTTGAAAGGCAGGAATATTTTCAAATAATTTTAGCTTTACCCTTGTCCTTGTACTGAAGAATAGCAATTTGCTTATTATTTAAACAGACTTCAATATATAAAATTGTTTCTATGTAGTTATTGCTGTGAGATTATGTGTAAATGGCCCAATACTGCTAATATTTTCTGCCTTGCAATATGGAAAGGTATTTTTTCCATTCAAATATTTTAATATTGGCATTTCAAATGCTCTAAATCAGTAGTTAACCTCATTACTCCCAAAGACCTTTTTAATATGAAGTACTTTTTTATTGCTTCTTTATCATAAAATAAAATTTATGAATGATATATATTACCTATACTTATAATTTCAAAGATATTAGCATAGCATCCTAACGAATGTAAAAATTTGAAAAAGAGGAAAATAACATTTTTCGTTGTAAATGCTTAGGCATAGCTTACCCTAGAAGAAATAACGAAGTAGTTAGAGGCTTGAATTTATAAGTGTACATGACACAGCTGGAAATGAGGGCTCACATAGCTGTGTGTTCTTGTTAAGTACCATGGGCCTATTTCTTTTTTTTTTTGTACCTGGGATTGAACTCAGGGGTACTCAACCAACCCTATTTTGTGTCTTATGTAGAGACAGGGTCTCGCTGAGTTGCTTAGTGCCTCGCCGTTGCTGAGGCTGGCTTTGAACTCGCGATTCTCCTGTCTCAGCCTCCCAAAGTGCTGGGATTACAGGTGTGCGCCAGCGGGCCTGGCTGTGGGCCTATTTCTTTGATAGTGTGATTTTTTTTTTTAATAGTAAATTATCCTGGGAAACCTTCAGTTGCCTATTTGTACTCTTAGAATATTCAGTGTATGTTAAAACTATGCACAAATAACTTAGGGTTGTATATAAAGCGGTTAGGTTTAGGGCTATAATTAGGTTTCTCATGCACATGGATGTCCCACAGAATGCACAGAAGCCACATTGGATAACTAACAATCCTTTGTTGTTCAAGGGACTGTTCTTTACATTGCAGAAAACATAGCATCCGTGTTCTCTGCCAGTGGTGGAGATAGCAATCATGGGGATGACAAAAAGCGCCCCATGGATGCTCAAAATGTCTCTGGGGCTAGTGTTGTTTCCACTTAGTGTTGATATGCCTGATGATCTGCTCTCTTGATTAACAAGTAACAAGATAGTTATAAACCATCTTTAAAAACCACTAGACTTGGGGCTGGGATTGTGGCTCAGTGGTAGAGCACTTGCCTCACATGCACTGGGTTTGATCCTAAGCACCACATAAAAATAAATAAAATAAAGATATTGTGTTCATCTACAACTAAAAAAAAATTTTTTTTTTTTTTTAAAAACCCACTAGACTTAAACTCAGGCAATGGAGGTTTCAGAGCCGACTCCTAAAGACTATAGAGATGAGCTCCTTCCTCATGGGGTCTCAGACACAACTCTCTCGCCTTGTGCAGCTGTGCCAATTCAAGCTATGTCCACCTTCTGCAGTAAACACCTCCCTGACCTCATCCTACTCCTTGTTCTCAGCACCCAGGAAGTTCTGCCAAGTGCTCAGACTGGGGACCAGTACCTAGTAAATGGGGCTGTCATTACTGGATACCTCGAATGTGTTCCCTCCTGTAAAGTCTATTTGAACAGTAGAAATAACTGCCTACTGGTGCAAAATGGACCTAATGACAGTGTTAATGTTGTTAGCTGTTTTTATTTGTATTTGGTGTTTTACAAATTACCAAATGTTTTCATGGTTTTGCTCCCCCACCCCCACCCCCACCTCACGCATGTGTGCACGCACACACATTTTAAGAGCTCATTTCTATTTATCTTCATCTTTGGTTTGCAGTTCTGAGGTATTTATTACCTGGGGTTCTCTAACATTTAGCCTGTCTCTTCAGTTCTGTTTTGATTATTCTCCCAACTGATTATTATTATTATTACCCAACTGCCTGAGCAGATATTGGAATTTGTACAAATCCTCTTGGCTGTTTTGTCATTCAGTTGGAGGCTGAGCTGCAGGAATGCTATTTTGAGCCATTGGTGAAAAAAGAACAAATGGAAGAAAAGATGAGAAGCATCAGAGAAGTGAAGTGTCGAGTAGTGACATGTAAAACGGTGAGTGTGCCCATTTCAACTTTCTACCGTTTCTTCTTCTCTTCACTCCTTTCAGAGATCAAAACTGAAGATGAGTTATGTAGTAGTACCTTTGTTTTGGTTTTGCTGCTTGTGAAATTGGAGTGATAGTGAGCTTATGTCATTTTCATAGATCTTGTAGGAGAAAGTGAAAGAGCTACTGATCAGCCTTTCTAAGTAAGTCCCAAGCCTCATTATCCATCATCAGTAGCCTATAAGGAGTCTAGGACAGACCAGCCTAAGCTCTTTTTTTTTTTTTTAAATATTTTTTTAGTTGTTGGTGGATCTTTATTTTATTCATTTATTGTTTGTATGTGGTGCTGAGGATCGAACCCAGTGCTTCACGCATGCTAGGCAAGCGCTTTACCACTGAGCTCCAGCTCCAGCCCCAGCCTAAGCTCTTGAGAAGTTTACAACACTGCGCTCCTATGGCCCTCACTATTGTCTTAATGTCACAGAAGTTATTGAGTACTTCATGCCAGAAATTCAGTAATCAGTATAAGGGAGAGTCAAGAAATCACTTGATCCACAGAGCTAGAAGATAAGCTGGTGACGTCCCCAGCATTGACCTGAGCAGTAAGGGCAAGACACTGTGGACTTGGAGCAGAGGGCGGCTACCCAGGCTCTCCTTAAAAACTCTTCATGAATGTGTGGTCTGCTGGTTTGTGCAGTGCGCCTACACCCACTTCAAACCTTTGGAGACCTGTGTCAGCGAGCAGCATGACTACCACTGGCATGACGGTGTCAAGAGGTTTTTCAAGTGTCCCTGTGGAAACCGAAGCATCTCCCTTGACAGGCTCCCAAAGAAGCACTGCGGGTATGAACTTTGCTTGGGGTTTTCTGTCTCATGCAGGGCTCCTTAAGTCTTTTGGTGTTCCCATGTGAGGTTAAAAGGATCACAGGACCATTATTCCATGCCTTCTTACAGCTCCTGGATATCCCCAACACTAGAATTGTCAGCTGGAATCCCTGGGAGGCAGAGACACTTCCTTTTTACTGTTGTATCCCCAACCCTTAATATGGTGTAGGTTCTCAGAAATGTTCATGGAATAAATGAAGTATGTACAGGTTGGGCTGGTGAATATCTGTGCTTATTAGGGACTAAGATATAGAATTATTTTTCTCTCTCCACTCCAAGGAATCTTTTGCTCATTTAAAATTTCTTTAACACTTGAGAAATTATGTGTCTTAATGGCCTTTTGTTTGTTTTTGTGTGGTTACTTTTGGGGGTTCCTCGGGTACAATGCAGAGCTGCTAGGTCACATACACTGTGATGCTACCCTCTTGGGCGAGCTGAGGAATACGTCCTCTTCCATCTGTGGTCCATTCACCATCCTCCTTGCCTTATTTACATATTCTCTTTATCCCCTTCCTCACCCCCTTCCCATCTCTTAACATCATAATTATCCATTCTCAGAAGATTATTATTATGCTTTTTTTTTTTGTAAAATGTTCTGGTTTTGTGCACTTTTATTTTGCATAAATGGCATTGTATTAAATGTCTCATCTTAATGTCTGTTTTCACTCAGTGTTTTTAGGATACCTCTGTTTGCTCTGTGTATATCTAGTATGTTCCACCAACTGATAACACTGTTCCATGACCGGCATTCATCACATTTCATCTGTGGATTTCCAGTACCCCTCACTCACCCCTTAGGTCCTTACAAGGTCTTGTATAGGAGATGCTTTGGGATGTACCTAGGATTAGAACTGGCCAGGTAGTATTACATCATGTTGTTGTTTCTGGAACAGGGTGATCTGATAGGAGGTGAGTGTGGCGGTGCCAACCGACCCAGGAATCAGGCACCGGGAGGCAGTGTTCATGACACAGCTCAAAGATTTATTGTAATGCAGGAGCTTATATACATAAAAGTGTTCAACCAGAGGATTACCTAATTGGTTTATAGCCAGTCACCTAGAAGGTCATGTGAGTTGAGCAGAAGCTGGGGCTGGCTGACTAGAAGCCAGGGCCGGTATCTGTATGGGGCTGGTATCAGTCTGGGACTATGGGAAAGTAGCAAAAAGCTGGGCCCGCCGGCAGGAGCCAAGGTCAGAAGAAGAGAAGTCTGGCCAGACATATCAGTTGGCAAAGAGCCGGGGCTAGGGAGAGAAGAGTCTCCAGGGGCTAGGGGGAGAGGAGTCTCCGGGCACATCAGTTGGCAAGGGGCTGAGGCCAAGTCTTGGTGTTCCAAGGCCAGAGAGAGCAGGGTGTTCTTACCTGCTCAGCCTGACAGCTCTTCCCTGCACCACACCTGTGTGGCCCAGTCTCCTACAACGTCACTCTCTGGAGTGACCAGGCCAGTCTGCCCTTCATCAGGCCTACACAGGGATATCCATATTCTCCTGTCCTCAACATTTTTGCCAGAGTACAAAGTGGCATCCTGATAGTTTTGTTAAAATTGTATGTATTTGATTATTGATATTTTTAATATCAGTTCATATGCTTTTCAGTCTTTTTTGAATTTCCTCTTTTGTAATTTTCTCTCTTTTTTTTTTATATATATATTTTTAATGATGTGCCATTATTTTTTTATATCTTTATTTATTTTATGTGGTGCTGAGGATCGAACCCAGTGCCTCACGTATGCGAGGCAAGCGCTCAACCGCTGAGCCATAACCCCAGCCCCTGTAATTTTCTCTTAATTTCTCATTAATTTTCCTACTGGAGCTTCTTTTTCTTCTTTACTTGTAGATGTGCCTTGAGTACTTAAGATCTTAGTCCCATATAGTTTTTTTTTTTTAAATATTTATTTTTTTTAGTTGTAGGTGGACGCAATATCTTTATTTTATTTTTATGTGGTGCTGAGGATCGAACCCAGTGCCTCCCGCATGCTAGGTGAGCACGCTACCACTGCGCCACAACCCCAGCCCGCGTCCCATATAGTTTTAATCATTGCAAGTATATTTTCCCCACACCATTGATTTTTATTTAAGTTAAATCATTAGGGAATTTTTTTTAACCTTACAGCTTTGTACTTTTATGGTTCTTGTTGTTTTCCTAGTTGTTATATTTTTCTACCCTATCTCCACCTTCAAAGTGCAAAGATAATTTCCAATGTTGTTTTTTTTTCCTCTTCACATTGCACAGAGAGCCCCATTGTCTTTATGTGTGTGGGCATATACTCACCACTAAGTAAATCCATCTTTTCTCTTTCAGTAATTGTGGCCTCTACAAATGGGAACGAGATGGAATGCTAAAGGTAGGTGTGCTCATAAATTTTGTGTTACTTTAAAAAACTACCTGAGCTAATCAACTTAAAAACAGGAAAGATTTATTTCAGCTCACAGTTTTAGAGATTTGAATCCATAGCTGGTTGGCACCATTGCTTTTGGGTCTGTGGTAAGGTTGCACATCATGGTGAGAGTGCATGGCAGAGGAGGCCCATCTACCTGATGATTAGGAGTGAAAAAGAAGCAGCAGCCTGGGTTCCACAGACCCTTCAAAGGCACAACCCCAATGACCTAAGACCTCCCATTATGTCCCACCTGTTTAAAAGTGCCACACCTCCCAGTGGTGCCATGCTGGGAACCCAGCCTTTAACATATGGGCCTTTGGGGGACATAGTAGATCCAAACTATAGAGGTATATCACTTGAATGTTAATTTGTGACTAATTTTGATGATCTGAGAAAATAATGTTAAACCATTTCTTATTAAGTAATTTCATTTTTCTAGGAAAAGACTGGTCCAAAGATTGGAGGAGAAACCCTATTGCCAAGAGGAGAAGAACAAGCCAAATTTCTGAATAGCCTTAAATAACTTAACTTTAGGCATTTTTCCACAACCTATCTTGCTTCTTGTGACTCTGGAAAAGCAAGGGACTGGCTCTGTATTGCCCATGTTTCTGATTGATACCATTAGAAACAAATGCTTGTTAATAAGTCCATCAGCTTTCCTTAACTACTTTCTTCCCTGGTGTTAATTTGACACCAAATTTAACTTTGACTTAAAAGTGGAAAATCAAGATATCATGGTCTCTCCTATTTTCACTTCAGATAACTTTATTACTGCATTCACATAAATTTTTGGAGTTACTCCTTGGTTACTCTAAATCTTGAAGGGCTTTACTTTGAGGTCCTTTAGAATATTCAGGGATGAGCTGGGGAGCGAGGATAGCATAGGGTAGGGGAACTTACTTATAGGCCTTGAAAACATTCCTAATGAGATCAGCCTTTTAATCCTGTTTATCAATGTGTATTAAATGCTTTCATACAAATCCAGCAGGTATTTAATTTTTTTTTAACCTGTCATGGGTAGTATATTATGTCATCACAGGCCATCAGAGCAGGGTAAGTACTCAGTGAGCAAAGTGAGCAGAAGCTGGCTATCCTTTGTGGAGAACTTAGTGTGAAGACTGTAATCTTTACAATAGTTTTTCCTTTTTTGTTTTTTTGTGTTTTTTTTGTTGTTGTTTTGTTTGTTTGTTTTGGTGCCAGGGATTGAACTCAGGGGCACTTGACCACTGAGCCACGTCCCCAGCCCTGTTGTGTTTTATATAGAGACAGGGTCTCACTGAGTTGCTTAGCGCCTCACCATTGCTGAGGCTGGCTTTGAACTCGCGATTCTCCTGTCTCAGCCTCCCTAAGTGCTGGGATTACAGGCGTGCACCACCGCGCCCAGCTTGTCTTTTTGGTTTTATGAGAGTTTTTGTTTGTTTGGTTGGTTGGTTGGTTTTTGGTCTTTTTGTTTGTTTTTGCTGTGCCTTTTTCTTTTTGGAAGAAAAAACTTGGCTTTTTAAAAGAAAATCACCTTTCACTGGGTTTTGTAATGATAAAATGTTTCCCCTTTCCAAACAACAAAAATAAAATAGAAGTATTTTAGGTAAAAATCATCTAGACTAGCAAATAAGGAACTTCTGAATGGCTGGTGTGGCATTTTCCCCATATGAAACCTAAAATATTAAAACCTTCAGGTTGGACAATGGATAGCACAGTTGACAGGAAGAGAGTACACTGATTGGGTTTTTGTGGAAAAACTAGATATGGTAGAAGAAAAGCTTGATGCTGTTTATAGCAAGTTAATTAATGTCTAATGACATTTGTTTGTTTTAGTCTGGAGCATGGATCTTTTTGCCTAAGTATGTCACTAGTAGCAACCCATCAGAACTTCTGCTCTGCCAGGAAGATAGGCATCTCTGATCCATGCCAATATTTGGGAAGAATTGGTGACATCTAAAAAAAAAACTTAAAACTTAAGTGGCATGAAAGGTAGAAAAGATCAGTTGGCTTATTAAATTGACAGCAATTTGTGAAAAGGGTGTAGAAATTTTGAAAACTTTAAGTGTGGTTACACTGTTGGACTATCCTGAACTAGGAACATGTCATTCCATGCATGTCATCACAAAAGTACTACAATAATTGATTTAGAGACTACATATCAAATTAAGTGAATTTGTAAATATGGAACCACAAATAACATGATTATATATAACATGTGAAAAGATGCTCAAATAGCATTGGTTACCAGGGAAATGCAAAGCAAACCATGACAAGATATATAATATTTCCCCAAACAGGACCAGATTGTGTATATTCCATTTTGCAGATTAGAAGTTGGTTAAGTAATTTGGAAATAAGGGCTGAGACTTATTTGAATCAAGTTTAGAAAGATTTCTTAAGCAAAGACTTAGGTAACGATATTTTTTAAATCAACTGTATTAAGGTATAAGTTTCATACAGTAAAAGGCACACATCTTAGGTGTACAGTTGGAAAATTTGGACAAATGTTTACACCCATGGAGCCACACCACAAACATGATGCAAGACGTTGCCCCCCCACCCCAAAGGTGGCCTTGAAACACTTGCCAGTAACAATCTGTACCCCAGCCCCTGCCTATCACTCCTCTCTTATGTTACTATAGATTTATATTTTAGTTTCAGGTAAATGGAATCATACAGAACATACTTTTGTGTCTAGCTTTTTCACTTGGCATAATATTTTAAAATTTATCCACATCATGGTATGTTATCAATAGTTTTTATCTTTTTTATTGCTGGCAGCCTTGTATGGTTTATTTATTCACCTGTTGATAGACATTGGGCTGGATTGTCCCTAGTTTGGGGCTGTTGTGAATAAAGCTGCTAAAATTATTCACGTAGAAGTATTTCTGTGGGTATGTTTTTGTGTCTCAGGTAAACACCTAAGAGTGGAATTTCTGGGTTATATGAGAAGCTTCATAAGAAACTGCCAAGTTGTTTTCCAATGTGTTTGTGCTATTTTACACATCGACTAGTAATGTGCAAGGGTTCCGTTTGTTCCACATCCCAATACCTGATATTGTCAGTCTTTTTTGTCATTCTGATGGGTGTGTAGTGGTATCTTATCATGGTTTGCTTTGCATTTCCCTGGTAACCAATGCTATTTGAGCATCTTTTCACATACTGTCAATTCATATGTCCTTTTTTTTTTAAACTCAAGGCCACTTAAGCATTGATCTATATCCCTAGCCTTTTTTTTTTTTTTTTTTTGGATACAGGGTCTTGCGAGTTGCTCAGGGCCTTGCTAAGTTGCTGAGGCTTTGAACTTGAACTTGCAATCCTCCTGCCTTGGCCTCTCAAGCTGCTGGGATTACAGGCATTCACCACCATGCCCAGCCTCATATATGTCTTTAGACATATGTCTGCTCATCTGTTTGTTGTTTTAATTATTGGATTGAGTTATATATATTCTAGATAATAAATGCTTTCTTTCACAATTAAATATCATGAAAGTATTTGTTGGGCAGAACATCTATGAATAATAATGTGGTTTTTGTCTTCTCGTAATTCCCTAGAGTGATGTTGTCAGCTGAGCACAAGTGGGCTTGACCTTGAGAAAGGACAATTCAAGTCCTGGGTTTGGTATTCCTGGGTTTGTGGTGTTGGCTTTATTTTTATATAATTAGCAAATATATCAAAATGGAAGTAATGTCTAGTCATGTGTTATTCAGCTACAGCTTTCCATCATTATAACAAATACCTGGGATATTTAATTTATAAATAAGAAGGATTTATTTTGGCTTAGAGTTTTGGAGATTGCTTGGCCCCATTGCTTTTGGGCCTGTGGCAAGGCAGTGTATCATATTGGGATTTCATGACAAAGCAAAACCTCACCTCATGGATGAGAAGTGAGGAAGATGAGGAGACCGGAATCCCACAGTCCTCTTCAACAGCACACACCCCAGTGACCCAAGACCTCCCACTTGCTCCACCTCTGAAAATTTCCACCTCCCAGTCACACCAGGCTGGGGACCAAGTCTTTAACACATGGACCTTTGGGGGACACTCAAGATCTAAACTATGACAGGTACTTGTTTGTGTGTTAAAAACGTAAGAAAGGTCCTCGCTAAAGGTTATACTGTTTTATTTTTTTCAATAATGATTTCAGGAAATCAATCTAATAGTGTAATTAGATTGTTTATCATGTAAATCAGCTTATAAAATATTAAATATCTTGATCTTGGTGCCACAGTTCTGCTGAGTGCATGATAAATGATCAACTGTGACCTGGTAACATCACAAGCTTGCTGGAAATGGTGGTGCACACCTCTAATCCCTGCTTCTGGGGAGGCTGATGTAGGAGGATTGCAAGTTCAATGCCAATCTCAGCAATTTAGCAAGCCCCTGTCTCAAAATAACTAGAAAGGAGTGGGGAGATAGCTCAGGAATAGAGCACTTGCCTGACATGTGCGAGACCCTGGATTCAATCACCAGTATTATTTGCAAGGCCTGTGCCTCATAGTAATGAGATTATTGATATCATTTTTACTTGGGGAAAGTTTTATGTATGGAGTCTACACACTGAATGATTCAGAATCACTAGTGTAATATTTAAGACCCAAAAGTATTACGGTGTCTAAGTCAATGAGGAGTTGTCTAAAAAAAAGTTCACCTTAGTTTTCATATTAAATCAGAGTTCTTTTCCAGCTATATCCTTCACCTCAAAAAAAAAAAACAAAAAAAAACTGTTCCTATAGGAAGCTTTTTAAGAAAGCTTTTTGAAAACTACTTAACTATAAATTAACTATACTATCTTTTTTATATAATAAAAAATTGGTTCAATAGGTAAAGTAGGCATTACTGGGCAAAATAGATTTAATGTTTAGAAAATGCAAACCCAAAAAAACTTTTATAGATGCTTAGGTGTGCACGGATCACCTGTAGGATCTTCAAGATGTGGGAATGATGGTTTCCTTTAGAGACAAGAGGCACGAAGTTTCTACTATGTTCCTTTCTGTCCTTTGTAAGTTTGAAAGCATGTATATAGATTACCTGTTCACACTGTGTGTGTGTGTGGTATGTGTGTAGTGCTGGGGATCAAACCCAAGGGCCTCACACAGGCTAGGCATTCAAACTTTATAATTTATTTAAAAAAAAAAAAAAGTAATGTGGAAAGAGGCAAAGCTTTCCAGCAGTGACAAACCTCCCAAGATAACATGCCTTTCACAAAGGATCCCCTTCAGCCCTCTCCAGAGGAAACACAAGGAAAGCACCTGGCACAGAGCCCCATTCCCGCTCCATGGATGCAAAAGGCCCAGGATGCTCTAAGATCACCAGTCTTCAGCAACACAAAGGGTAGTTTTGTGTGTTGGCAGTTCTGCTATCCTCTGCCACCCTCAAGGGGAATAGCCAGGTTTATTGGAAGGTGGTCCTTCAGGAGGAAGCAGCACCCAAAGCACCCTGAGTCAAGGTGAGCAGGAAACCATCTCAATAGGCATATTTTGAATTTTTTTTTTAAGTGTTTGTATGTCATAGGATCAGAGAGTGTGCCAAAGTTATCAACTGTGAACTAGGACATTCATAATTAACCCATCTGCTTTTAGATAAATCTTTTACAAGCTTGAGACAGAACTTTTATGTTATGGAAAACTTTTGGGAGCATTAGAACATAATTGATTGGAAATGAATTAGAAATGAACCTTTCTCATAACTGAATGAAACTGATAAAAAGCACGTAGAAGATTTTGAAAACAAAATCGTTCTGGGATTCACAAAAATGACCATCTCTTTTCAAAAAATCTAAGTAAATAAAGTCACATGATAAGAAGTTGCAAATTTTCCCCTAGAGTGCACACACACACATACAGTTTGTTTTCAGTTCTGGGAATCAAACCCAAGGCCTCCAGAATGCTAAGCATGCACTTTACTACATTGAACATTATTTAAAGGGGGAGGGGGATGGTGCAAAATATGATAAGAAATTAACCATAAATTTAATCTTTAACAAATTTGTTTTCAACCACTTACCTGGAAGCCCTTAAGAAGAAGGAATAGTAGTGAAAGAACAGAAGAGTAAGCAAAAGAATGTCCAAAGGCCACACTTGACAAGGTCAGTATCCAAAAATACAAATTGCTCTGTTATTAATTTCCTATTAAATGTGGCTGCTCAAATTCCTAGTCATGTTACCTTTGGCATCCTTCCCCCAGCCAAGGAAATGACTTTGCTTGGATTTCAGCAAAGGAATTCTGGGCCAAATTTGAAAACCCTGAAGTATAATGGAGTCCTTGTTAGGGATGGGAGTGAACAAGGTAGTCAAATTCAAGCCCCTTTCTGCTAGAATTCTTTATTTAGAGCCAACATGCCAAGCTTGGCCATTGAAGAGGCAAGGACAAATTTGTTTTGTTCTGTTTTAAATGGTCTCTTCTCCAAACTTCTGGTTTTGACATCTGTATGGCCCCAACATTCCTTCCTGCAGACACACAAGTCAGGTGGCTGTGTGTTATGGCCCTGAGTCAGAATCCCTCTGCTGCCATCCACCTGCTTACTAGCACAAGGGAGAGACAGAAGGCTCACCAGAAGGAAGGGAGTCTTTTATCCTGACTGATGCTGACTAGATTGTGGCTCCTTCTGTTTTGCAACTTTTGTTGAAGTGAGAACAGTGCTTTGCCTTTTTCTGTTGCACAGTTGGGCAGGTAATGAAAGTACTGTTGGCCCACGGTATGCACAGGTTCTGTATTCACAGATTCAGCCAGCCTCAGACCAAAAAATTGTGTCTGTATGGCAGTTATTCCCCAAATGATACAGTGTAGGTTTTAACCTAGCATTTACGTTGTATTTGATATTATAATAAACCTAGAGATGATTCAAAGTATACCAGAGGATATGCATTGGTTATATGTGAATTCATGCCATTTACATAAGGGACTTGAATACATCTGTAGATTTTGCTATGCTTGGGGGTTCTAGAACCAATCCCTCTCAAATTTCAAGGAACAACTATATTTTATTTAAAAACACCTTGTCATCCTAGATTACCAACCTTACAAGGATAGGGTCCTCAAGGCCCATCTGGCTCCTGAATAGCCAGAGGGCAGTTGCATGTGGCCAGAGTCCATCCTTGCTTGTACCACTGGCCAGACAATCCACAGTCCTGATTTGGGATCTGAGATTACCTGAGCTAAACCCACACCAGTGCCCACATGACAACCCCAGTTGAGGACTTGCCCTCACCCACTTCACTTGCAAGCCAATCTAAGAATAGGCACATGCTGCTTTAGAATTTCTCATCTGGGTGTGGATTAAGTGCTTATGAGGAGCTCCAGCGCCAAGACAACAGACCTAGAAAATCCCTGAGCTGGGAGTACATCTCACTAACTTGCTAATGCTCCAGTTCTGTCTCCTTTTAGGGGATGGGATAAGAAGCAAATGAGATTCATGTGTAGCTCTTGACCAGTAATTCAGGGAGGAACATCTCTGACCTTGATTGTGCTCAAACTAATTGCTTTCTCCAGTTTGGATCAGAGACTGGGACAATGGAAGGCAGCCAGTACAGCTCCTTCCTATTGAGATTTATGCTTTGAAACATGGAAATCCTTGTCCCTCCCAAGTAATTTCAGTCTCACCAGGTAACAGGGTAAAAATAGCAATAAAAAGTTGAGGCATTTGCAAGTTTTTATTTTATATCAGTTTCTTCCACTGCTACAATGACACTGTCCAGGAGGGCGTAGAGAGTAATGAGGTGTTAGTCAGCTTCCCATCTCTATAACAAATACCTGAGATAAGCAACTTATAAGGAGAAAAAGGTTATGTTGGCTCACAGTCATGAATGTTTCAGTCCATGATTGGCCCCATTGCTTTGGGCGAGGAGAACATCATGGCAGAAACCTGCAGTAGAGCAAAACTGCCTACATCGTAGATGGAAAGTGAAAGAGGAAGAGGAAGGGACCAGGATCCCATAATCCCCTTCAAGGACACATCCACAACTGAAGATCTCCCACTAAGTCCCACCTCTTAAAGTTTTCACCATCTCCCAATGGCCGCATGCTGAGGACCAGTTCTTTACCACATGGCCTTTTAGGGGACATTCCCACTCCAACCTATAGCAACTATAGTTCCTAAACAAACTTTCTGTTGAACCAGGTCCAAAGGTGTTAGGGTGGAAATACACAGGTCATGCCAGAGGCGTGAGCACTAGTCACCTGTTTAGGTCTGACTTGATTAAGTCTAACAGCAATGGTCCAAGGAGATGCCATAAATAGTTTATAATCTAAGTGCCTCCAACCATGAACTTATCTGAAAATATTCTCAATTTGCTTGCCTTAAAAAAGGACTGGCAAAGATGTCCCAGTGATGGTAAGCACTTAACCTCTTCACAGGGAAATTTGATGCAGCCAGTTTGAAATGCATAGAAGTTGTAACCCACATTTCATCAATCTTGCCAATGAAGGAATGGGTGAATAAAGTCTAGCATGTTCCATGGCATGTGGAGGGAGCAAAGACTCATACCCCACTAGTGCCATATAAAATAGACCTTAGTGAGGGAAAACTTTGGAGTGCAGATAATTCCTAACAGAGAAGTGTCTGGAAGGTGCACTTGGGCCACAGGTAAAGAAGCCCACCCCAAAATATTCTCTTTAGTTATAGGGAAAGAGAAGTAGGAGAGCAGGGAACAGTATGCCCAAGGAACTACTTGGTACCATTTAATAGAAGTGTATCATGCCACTAAAAATGATGCCATTTTGCCCTGTGTTGTGATGGAATTGACTTGTACCCCAAGCTTGAGTCTCCAAATTATGAACCCCAGAGCTCCTTCTATCTTTCTGCATAGCAAACAGCATTTAATGGTAGGACTGAGGGTAGAGTTCAATGGTGGAGCATGTGTTTAGCATGAGCAAGGTCCAAGATTCCATTCCCAGCATTGAAAAAAGACAAAACTATATTTAATAGGAGAGTTTGCCCATTGCCTCCTTCATCTTCCCAAGGTCATGTCAGCTCCTGCTTGGAGTTTATAGGGAGAAAATAATAGCACTGACTGTTAAGTGTGAAGTGATCTGGTACATAATCAGGAGTATTTCTAAAGACTTCATCAGCTTTTTAAAAAATACTTAAAACCATATGCATTTATGGGGCTGGGGATATAGCTCAGTTGGTAGAGTGCTTGTCTTGCATGCACAAGGCCCTGGGTTCAAACCCTCACACCACCAAAAAAAAAAAAAAAATTCATTTATTACTAAATCTCTTGACCTGATGGATCACCCCAGCTCTGATGGAATATTTTTCCACCATTGAGGTAAAATTTCCTCCAAGCAACCCTTATGTAAAATCACCCTATATTGTCCTGGAAGCCCAGGCTCAAGAGCAGGTGGGGCTAGCTGGCCAGGGACCCCAGGCACAAGGGAAGCCAGGGCCTAAAGGGAAGATGGGAAGATGGGGAAGAGTGGGTGCTTATTCTTCATCTAGAGTCCTTTTTTGTTTTGACTTTTCACCATTCTTAGTGTGGAATTTCTGGAGGTCAGTGGAGAGTAACAGTGGGAGCAGGGGTGATGAGCCTGGGGCCAGAGAGCAGAGGAAAGAAAGGGGTGGAACTGTGTGTCCCCCAAAAGATACACTGAAGTCCCAACCTCCAGTCCTTGTGAATGTGACATTATTTGGAAATAAGGTCTTTGCAGATGTAATCAAGTTAGGAAAAGGTTAGTAGAGTAAGGCCTTGATTCAATATGAATGAACAAGAAGAGACACAATGACACATGAGAGGGAAGGTGATGTGAAAGCACACTGGTAGGCAGCCATGTGATGCTGTGGGGTGGCATCATGCCACCATATGCCAAGGAATGCCTGGTGCCCTTGGATGCAGGAAGAGCAAGGAAGGATACCCCTAGAGCATCTGGAGGGAACGTGGCCCTGTCAACACCAAGGTTCCAGACTTCTCAGCTCCAGAACTGCAAGAGAATAAATTTCCATTGATTTAAATTACCTAATTTGTAGCCAGGCGCGGTGGCGCAAGCCTGTAATCCCAGCTCTTAGGGAGGCTGAGACAGGAGAATCACAAGTTCAAAGCCAGCCTCAGCAACGGCGAGGCGCTAAGCAACTCAGTGAGACCCTGTCTCTACAAAATAGGGCTGGGGATGTGGCTCAGTGGTCGAATGGCCCTGAGTTCAATCTCCAGTACCAAAAAAAAAAAAAATTACCTAGTTTGTGGTACTCTTATGGCAGCAGTGGGAAACAAATATAAGACACCATAAAGAAGAGTGAGAGGATGCCAAAATGGTTCTCTCATTTTGTTTACACAACTGGCTTTGCTGTAATTGTGGCTTTTTTTAAAACATCTTTGTTGTTGTTGTTGTTGTCAATGTACTTTATTTATATGCAGTGCTGAGAATCGAACCCAGTGCCTCACACACGCTAGGCAAGTGCTTGCTCTACCACTGAGCTGCAGCCCCAGCACTAATCGTGGCTTCTAAATGGTGCAATTAAGAAATCAGGGATGAACCTTAAGACTCTGGAGGGATGAGGAAGGAAGCCTCTGGACTCAGCAATCCTTCGAAGGCTTATCAAAACAAATGTGTTAGTATTTTTTTCATTCACATGACTTTAACTACTGAGACATAATACAAGAGTGATAGCTCCAAGGACAAGCTTTCTAACACCCAAGTCAGCAACATTAACATTGTCACTCAGAGCTGGGTGCGGTGGTGCATGCCTGTAATCCCAGCACTTTGGGAGGCTGAGAAAGGAGAATCGCGAGTTCAAAGCCAGCCATAGCAACAGTGAGGTGAGGCACTAAACAACTCAGTAAGACCCTGTCTCTACATAGAACACAAAATAGGGTTGGGGAGGTGGCTCAGTGGTCGAGTACCCCTGAGTTCAGTCCCCGGTACCAAAAAAAAAACATTGTCACTCTGGGGACAAGTCCACCCCTGCTCAACTGGAGATTTGAGATGATAATACATATGGTTGCATCAGTGTTTTTATTTTTGTTATCTGTAAGCAAGCACAAATTTTCACTCTGGGGACAAGTCCACCCCTGCTCAACTGGAGATTTGAGATGATAATACATATGGTTGCATCAGTGTTTTTATTTTTGTTATCTGTAAGCAAGCACAAATTTTCTCTCTTTACTGTGATTCTCCTGTCCCGTCAGACAGGAGTTCTGCTTTGGGGACAGTGACTAAGTGAGGAGAAACCACTGAAGATTTGGGAGTAGGATGAGCTATGGGGGGTTGCTCACCTCAGAAAATCATCCACAAAGAAGCAAAAGCCAGGACATTTAATGCATCAGAATGAAAGGCATGTGTATTTACCAGGGTTGTTGACCACAGCAGACCTTAAGCTGAGGTCCACAAGGGCATTTGTGTGGAAAGAAGTGCTAGGACACCTGGGTGAGCAGCTATGTTTCATGCTCTGTCCTCCTGGGTTGCTTCAGGATGGGATCAGATGTGGTGGCGGTTGTAGAGATAGGAAGGGTACAGCCCATCGTAATGCCACTGCCGCCACTGCTCCACAGCCTCCCGGCTCCTTTCTTCCTGCTCTGGAGAGGAAAGGTGAAGTCTCGTGAGGATGGAGAAGACTGATCTCAAGAGAGCAACCCAGCCAAGCAGCCATTAATCCACATGGCCCACCCTGAGGCGACATGAGCCACATGTGCCTGTGAGCCAAGATCTGAGCTGGAAGGGGCCTGAGAACGTGAGTCCAGAGGCCTCCATTTGTAGCTCAGAGCCACACAGCTGGCTGCCAGAAGAAATGAGACCAGGGTCTGGCATTTGAGCTCTTTTGCCTACAAACTATCAAGTGAGGAAGAGCCTATGCAGTCACTGGCTCAAAGAGATGACTTGAAGCACTAAAAAGTAACAACACAGTAACACACACAAAGAGACCACAAACTGCCCTGAAAAGCTCATGGATAGAAATCATTGTTGACCTGGGGTGACAGGATTATGACAGCTTTTTTCCTCTGTGCTATTCTGTATTTTCTAAGCTTCAAAAGTACAATTCCATTTTTTTTTTTAAATGTAGATGGACACAACGTCTTTATTTTATTGCTTTGTATGTGGTGCTGAGGATCGAACCCAGGGCCTCACGCATGTGAGGCAAGCGCTCTACCACTGAGCTACAATCCCAGCCCCTGAGCTACAATCCCAGCCCCCTGAGCTACAATCCCAGCCCCCCATTTTTAAAACTAACTGGGAAAGCTGGGCGCAGTGGCACATGCCTGTAATCCCAGCACTTGGCAGCTGAGACAAGAGAATCTCGAGTTCAAAGCCAGCCTCAGCAATGGCAAGGCACTGAGCAACTCAGTGAAACCCTGTCTCTAAATAAAATACAAAAAAATAGGGCTAGAGGTGTGGCTCAGTGGTCAAAAAACTAACTGGGAAAAGGATGGATGAACCAAATGTGGGAAAACTTAGATAACTAGCTCTGTGGGGCTCATTACACTTGATACTTTTCCATATGTTTGAAGTGCTTCATACTAAAAGGCTAAAAAAGGACAGAGGAAGTTTTTAATGAGTAAGAGAGTTGTGATTTTACTTGTGTTTGGTGAGACATGTTTCCAAACAACACCTTTATATAATTGCAGAATTAGGCTCCTGGTGCCAATTCAAGATGCCTGTTACAATTAATCGCAATTCAGGCACTGGCATATATCCTAAGGCCTCTAATATTTGAAAAGGGTGAGTGAGGGTCCTCCAAAAGTTAATAAAAATACCATATCACCAAGCACTTCTTTTCCTAGACATACACCCAAGAGAATTGAAAACGGACTCAGATACTCGTACATACAGGAATGCTCACAGCAACAGCATTTACAGTCACCCGAAAGTGTAAACAATCCAAATGTCCACCATCCACTGATGAATGGATAAATCAAATGTGTTATTTATGGGATATACAAACGAATACATATGCAAATATACATAAGAGAAATTACTCAGCTATAAAAAGAAATGACGTTATAAAGCAGGTTGCACCATGGATAAACCTTGAAAACATTGTGCTAGATTAAATAAACCATGCATATGAGACAAATACTGTGTCCTCCATTTATATGAAATATCTAGAACAGGAAAATTCATGGAGACAAAAAATACAGTGGAGGTCACCAAGATTTCGGGAAGGAGGAATGGACAGTTATTGTTTCGTGGGTTCAGAGTTTCTATTTGGAATAATGAAACAGTTTGGAAATAGTGGTAATAGTTGCATAACTATGAATGCACTAAATGTCACTGACTGTATACTTAGCAATGGTTTAAATGGTAGGTTTTCCCTTATCTCCCTTTTGCCACAAAGTTGTTTTTTGTTTGTTTAATTTTTGTTTTGGTACTGGGGATTGAACTCAGGGACATTTAACCACTGAGCCACACCCCCAGCTGTTTTTATATTTTCTTTTGAGATAAGGCCTCACTAAATTGCTGAGACTGGCTTTGAACTTGCAATCCTCCTACCTCAGCCTCCTGAACCACTGGGATTATAGACATGTGCCATCATGCCTGGCTATTTTTTTGTTTGTTTTGTTTTGTTTTTGTTCTTGTTTTTAGAGAAAAGAATATGTGAAAAATGTTGGAAGGATGGAAATACTGACAGAAGATGATGTCAAGTATTAAAAACCTAAAATGTTTTCCTTGCCTCTGTTGTCTCAAATGTGGACTTCTCCAAAAAGCTTATAAACTTGATTTTGGTGCTAGTGAAAGTGGCATTCTCTGTTGTCTTGGCCTAATAGGACAACCTGGTGGTATGGACAAAAAGAATGTCACTATGGTCCTTAGCACCTGTGAGACAGATGCTTGGACCAAAGAGGAAGAGTCCTGTTACCACTGCACGTTGAGACACCATGGCTGCTGGAAATAGTTCCTTCCATGGGAGCCTGGATCTGGTGCTCCCCTTGAAAAATACCCTTTCGTACTTGGTACCCCAGAAATGGACTGGGGCTCCTGGACTAGAACTCACATGTTAGCATTCAGCCCTTTCAGACATTTCTCAAGCTCTGTGACCAACTCCTCTTTGAGAGTGTGATTTTGCCATAGAAATTGATACGATATCCCTATTATGAAGCAAGTACCTTGGGAAAGGTCGAACATCAAATAGCTATTAATTATTCTTAGAACAGGTGACTTTGTCAGATAAAACAGCTAACTAAAACCAGGGTTATGAAAGGGGAATGTCACAGACCTCACAGAAGGGCCCAGAAGATGGAGGCTTTGAACATGGCCCCAGGATGGAGGCATCAGGCAACTGGGCCATAGCAACAGTTGTTCTGGGACAGAGGCAAGGGAAAGGGAGGAATGTTGAGATGAATTCCACATTTTTCAGAACTTTATCCTCGGGCAGGCTAGACCTGCTCCACCTCTGCTCCTTCCTTTATTGAGCTCTGTGGACCCCTTTAGGGACTGCTTTGTTTTACCCTCCTCATTCCATCCATACTTGTAGGCCGATTCCTGGACCAAAACTTCTGTGTATGATCATCCTTGAATTATAAGAATAGGAGCTTTGCTGGGAAACGTGCCTGAGTTCCAATCCTAGGAATACTCTGTTAGTATGTCACCTTGGGTATTCATATGTCCTTTCTAAAACTGTTTTCCAAACTCTAAAATGGAACTCACAAGACCTATCTCAGATGCAGGTTATAGGGATTAGATAGTTCAGCACAGTGCCTGGCCAAACAAGTGCTCTGCACCAACAGCTGCTACTACTCCAGTTCCCAAAGACCTGTGGCCTATTCTACAAGTGGCCTCTCCATCTCTGTGGATGAAGCCTGGGGATCCTGATCTGAGCATCCTCCAAAAAGACATGTCATCCTGTAAGTACCTAACCTCCTTCATAATTCATCATGAAAAAGAAAACAGCAAATTTTTTCCACTCATGTGTTAGTTAGAGATTTGGACCCAAAACTTTTTTAAAAAGTACACACACACACACACACACATACACACAAATATTATTATGAGTAGTATGAATAAAATGTTCTCACTTCTTAAAACTATGACAGCTCTTCACAAGCTGTCCACCAAAGTAACAGGCATTGGCCTCTGAGCTAAGATAGCCTGAGGTTTTCACAATATGTTCCCCAAAAAGGTTGGTTTGCCAGGATCTGAACCCAATGCCTGCTTGTGGGGCTCAGCCAGGTGCCACCTGAAGGGCTATAGGCACCTGGTGGTAGTAGCCTTTTCACTGGAGGATGCCCTTAGAGGGCCATACTTCCTCTGTCCATCAGAGCCAAGGAGTCAGGGGAACTGAAAGATCTGGGTCTAAAAAAAGTACCCCAAATGGGGGCTCTGCATCCAAGCTCATATGCACCAGGAGGTACCAAGTGAGCTTTCTCAGGAGCATTTCAATCTTGAAGTTAGAGAAAGACCAAAAAGAAAGAAACCAGCACATAATGAGAATCAGGCTCACTGGTCTGATCCTCATTAAATGTTCCTACAGATGTTTGCTGTGGATGACACTTGAGGACACTAGACATCAAGGTCAAATGCCACTGGTAGAAGGCATTGGCTCAGATATAGCCTCCCTCTGTCCCATCCCCATCCATGCCCACCCTCTACCAAAGCCCTGGTGCAGCCAGCAAGGCTGGAGGGCAGGCAGGAGCCCTCAGGGCAGGAGCATGGTTCATCAA
The DNA here is from genome assembly GCA_028644305.1 of Xerus rutilus. Taxonomy (NCBI): domain Eukaryota; kingdom Metazoa; phylum Chordata; class Mammalia; order Rodentia; family Sciuridae; genus Xerus; species Xerus rutilus. Next base: position 26,018,127 of record CM053410.1, on the reverse strand, counting down.
ATTGCTTGGTCGGAGACACTTTGCCCCCTTGCCTTTTCTACTATTTGTCTGTTGACAAGAGGTGAAAGGTCAAGACTTAGTAAAGAGGGCAAAAATGGCAAATAAGCGAGAGCTCTTACCATCCTTCTGTTCCTCCACAAAGTTCTCAAATTCATTCCTTTGTTCCTCGTAATATTCTCTCTGAAGCTCATCAGCCCGCAACTTCTGCCTGTTTTCCGCTGTGAAAGGAAAAAAGGTACAGTTGCTCCCAAGAGAGGGGCATTGAGGGGACACATTTAGGGGAATACCAACATTTTACCTGAGAAGCTGAAAGTGGTTTGTAAGGGATTGAGGTTGGAGGACTCCACTGACATGGTTTACTCCTGGCAGAGGCTTTAAACTAGAAGGAACGGGGAGATGATCCCATCCAATTACCCCACTCCACCTCCCTCTCTCCCTCTTTCCCTCTCTCTCTCTCTCTCTCTCTTTCAATGGTAATGGAAATTGAACCCAGGGGCACTCTACTGAGCTTCATCCCCAGCCCTTTTGTTTTGTTTTGTTTTCTGTTTTTTGAGACAGAGTCTCACTAAGTTGCCCATGCTGTCCTCAAACTTGCCATCCCCCAGCCTCAACCTGCCAAGTCACTGGGATTACAGATGTGCACCATCATACCTGGCCCAATCACCTAATTTTACAGGTGAAGAGATTGAAGTCCCAAGAGGAAAAGTTAGCTCCAGTCATCAAGTTAGTTGTATGATCTAAGTACACAAGGCCACTTTAGACACTTGAAATCCGAGATAAACTCCGTGAGCTGGGTGTGGTGGCACACATCTGTCATCCCAAAGATCCAGAGGCCCAGGCAGTAAGATCACAATTTCCACACCAGCCTGGATGACCTAGTGAGACCTTCTCTCAAAATATACACTAAAAAAGACTAGTGATGTAACTTAGTGGTAGAATATTCCTCAGTTTAATCCTCAGTACCAAGAAGAAAGAAAGAAAAAGAAAATGAAAAATAAATAGGTAAATAAATAAACAAACTTCACAAAGGACTTATCCAATCAAAGTTGATCTCACATTGATTAATACCTGTAAGCCTAGTACATTATTGAGCTCCTGTCACACCAGGATATAAACTAAATGCTGAGATTACAAAGGTAAGAAAGAAAGATGCTGTCCCTCCATTTAAGATGCCTATCATCCAGGTGAGGAGAAAGACATAAGAGCAAGTTTCATGGGCTGGGAGTGTTGCTCAGGGGTAGAGTGCTTGTCCAGTGTGCCTAAAGCCCTGAGCTTAATCCCCAGCACCACCAAAAAAAAGTTTCACTGAACTTTTGGCTGTGAGAATTAAAGTCTGTGAGAGCCGTGGTCCTCTGGTGGACATTATTGATCTGGAGGACATTATCTAGAACTCTACTTTCAAGGAACTTCTGACATGTTCTTTGACTAGAAAAATCAACAAAAACCCACGGTCATGTCTGCTGGAGGAAGAACAGGCTCCTCAGAAACCTCACATTCCTCTGGGGGACTGAGGTGCTCTTGTTGTCCCCACAGCTCTGATGTGCAAGAGCAGGTGGGGGAGGAGGAGGCAGAGGAACCAAGGGAGGACAGGGCCCCCCCACACACACACACTACCAGGGAATTCAGCAAATGACAAGTATTCCTATGCACAATAGTAATATCAGAAACCATCTCAAACCCCTCTTGGAACCAAGGAGCCTACAATGATAAGTCAATTCTATAAATACTAGTTATTTATGTTGAATTTCTATTATTTAACTCAGATTAAAAAGGAATTTATCTGTAAATTGGTTTTAGAATCCCTGAGGTAAATCCTCTGTTTCTCCCAGATTCCTGCCTTTTTGCCTATATAGTTGAAGGAAACCTCGGTCTGGCAAGGGGTTTGTGGTCCAATCCATCTCCATGCCCCCACGTATTTCTCAGGAGGGGATCCAGGCTCAGGGAAGCAAATTGACATGAAGGAAGTCACACAGCTACACAGCTGGTTGAGACAGAGCTGAGGCTGGAGCCAGAACCCCAGATTTCTAGTACTGACCCAGAGTACACCCTAGTTCCTTGGTTCCTCAAATTTTCAGAGGAACCAAGGCCTTTTCAGAGATGCCAAAAACTGGACATTTTTCTTCTGTTTTGTTTTGGTTTTGAGCCAGAGTCTCGCTGTATCCATGATGGTTCCAAACTCCTGGACTCAACAGAGTCTTCTGCCTCAGTCTCATGAGCAGTGGGATTACCATCATGCACCTCCATGCCTGGCTAAATTGGGATGTTTGATATGGTGATAAAAAGAACAATTTAACTCTTGGAACAAGACTGGGTTTTGTTTGCTTGTTTGTTTGTTTTTAGGTACTGGGGATTGGTATATGCTAGGCAAAGGCTCTACCACTAAGCCACTTCCATATCCTTTTTATTTTACTTTGAAACAGAGTTTCCCTGAGTTGCTCAGGCTGGCCTGGAACTTGCAATCCTCCTGCTTCAGCTTCCAGAGTGGCAGGGATTGCAGTCTGTGCCACCAGACCCAGCTGAGACAGTGTTTCTATGCTGGGTATCACCTTCTGCATCACATGCATTTCTGCCAAGAACACGCATCCCTCAGATTCTCTTTCACCCTAAAGTAAATTGAGCCTGTGTCCCAGAAGCTTAAAGCAGTCAGGTATCCATCTCCTGTCTTCCAATGCAAATTGCTTGAAGTGCCGCCTGCCCTGTTCCCAATTTGAAGGATCACTGGGCGCTGCAGCTCTGCCCATTTATCTACAGGAGTTGACCAGGTATCCTCAGATGCATTGATGTGCAATCCTAGGGGTTCACCTGGTTGTCCTGGGCCTCCCTTGACTGCCTGATGCACTGAGCTCCTTCTTAAAACCAGGGACCTCAGCTTAATCATGAACTTTATGGTTCTGAGTCAGCTTCAAAGGACAGAGATATTTGCCTGTCCTAGAGTTACCTGTTTTCCCCTGGAAGTTGGCTGGAAAGCTGCTTCTCTGATTTCAGACAACAATGGCCTAACCTCCAACACAGCCCTTCTGTGTTTTTTCATTTTGCCAAATTTAAACCCCAAGTTGTGTGAGGTCTAGAGATTTCACTAATCTGGCTATACTTATCCAACTGAAAAAAAAATGATTCTCATCTCCAAGCATTTCCACCTCTGATCTGCCCCATCATTTGAAAATAATCCTGTTATTTCCACCAAGAAAGTCACCTCACTGAGTGTGCTCAGGGATACAAAGAGCTCATTCATCTACACACACAAGGAAAGAATCAAGCAGTAGGCTTGGCCAGGACAGTCTGAGCTCAGAGTCTCAGAAGAATCAAGTTTATAGGTAAACTCAAATGCCTTCAAGGGTTGCAGATGAAGGACACAAGGACCCTGTGGTGTAGACCCCAGGGCCTCTAGCAAGCTGTTAGGGAGACATGATCACCAACTACACTGCAAATTAAAGCTTCAAAAAAACACAGCTGGTGAAACACAGCCTTTTTGGAGGCTTATAAGTAAGGAAATTAGGACCACAGACAGGAAGTGGCTGAGGCCACTTAGCAGCAGAGCTGTTACTAAGCCCACATTTCTCAGCATTCCTGTGCCCTGGGATCTTTTCCTGCGTATGATTTTGTTGCTCTGCTATGTACCTTGCCAATATTCAAGACACCCACTGAAGTGCTAGGTGCCTTCTAGACTAGAGAAAGTTTCCTCCTTTACATTTTTCACTTTCTGAAGCAGGGATGCATCTCATAATTTTTAGGTGCATTTCATGCAGCACTGTTCCTTTTTGGCCCTCACCCCAGCAATGCATTTGCCCCAACATGTGACCCACAATCAAGGAAACATGGTATAATCTCTTCTTCAGAGCTGCAGTCACCCTGATGCTCAAGAGCTTTGCTGCAACCCTCAATCCCCTGCTGTGGTAAGAGACCACTCAGCATCCTTACCATCAACCTCGTCTCGGGATTTGGGGGACCGCTTGCTGCGCCTCTTGAGGAAATTTGAGGCATCTGATTCCTGCATGAAAATCTTCGGTTTTACACCTGAAACCCCAGAGAGGCCCATCACAACCAGCACTGGGGGTAGGGATGCTGGGGTAGTGAGCGCCACCTGCCCTGCCCGCAGGGGTTGTCCCCAGACTCACCTTCCTGGACTTCTTCTCCTGCTGTCTGCAGGTTGCCCACTGATGCGCTGGTCCCCTCCCTTAGCACTGTGGGACAAGATCACAGAGGGAAGGCTCTAGCATTGGAGGGGAGCCCAGGCCCTGAGCAAGGCATCAATAGTCCTTCTAGGCTTAGTAGCTTGCCAGACCTCATGTGAGGTCCTCTGTCCATCATATACCAGCCATGGGGACCAATCTCCCCAGGAACACATGAGACAAGCTGCAGTGTTTCCTGTTTTTTTTTCTTTGCTATATTTCTCTGTATTACACTGTCTCACACACACGTATATACACATGCACAAATCCCAAGAATGGCCTCTCTGTGCCAGCTGAGAGGACTTACCTGTGGAAGATAAGTCTTACCCATTATGTAGGTAATACAGTTCCCCTTGACCTTCTCATATACTCACTAGACAGGAGCACCATGGCTGAGAGGCAGGACAAGAGAAGGACCTGTTGCCAAGTCATCTTTGTAGAGGCTGAGGCTCTCTGCAACTCCGGATGCTGCTGATGCTGTCTCCTGCCTGGTCCTCACTCTGAGTCAGGCAGGACAGGCAAGAGGGAGGGAAGAGAGAGGCAGGAGGCCAGGATGCCACTAGGGGAGGGTGGGAGGGGTCCTGACTGCAGTTTCCATTGGCTGTTCCTGACTGGAGCACCGGAGATGTTTTTGGCACCTGGCAAACCTCTACAGAAGTGAAGTTTGTAGTCAGGGCCCCTGCCTGGGACAGTTTTGAAGTGGCCTGTCCAACATCCATATCCAAAGAGTTGCTACTAAGAAGGCTCAGCCTAAGAGTCAGGACTCCAGAGACCAAGGACATGTTTCAAAGAACTCCTGGCATCTGCTCCAGGAAGGTTAGGACCCTAGTCCCCAAGGCCTGAGCATACAGGGGCAAGGAGGAAGAGGGTATTACTGGGAGATCCTTATTCAAATGCTGGGCAAGGAGGGACCATAGTGTCTGGAACAACCGCTCAGGTAACCCTCACACAGACATGTGGGTCATTCTGATAATAACCAGAAGACCCCATCCCTTGACACATTGTCCCCAGCTAGTGATTGTTGCCAAGCAAAGCATGGAACCCTAACCTTGGGAGTCCTAGAGTCTTTCGGAGACATGGATGAAGAGTTGGCCAAGCTTCCACTTCAGAGAGGGAAGGGGGCACAGCATTTGAAAAGAACCGCTTTTAGGCACACTTCTTTAGAACCGCACTCACCACACTCACCACACCCATATGGGGAGGAATGGGTCCCTAGAAATGGGAGTAATGAGGAAATCAGAGCTCTGTGGGCATCAGAGCCCAGTCCCTGTGGCAGCTTGTTCCTGCCACTGCCATTTATTATGACCTTCATCAGTCCTTTGTTACCTGCTGAAGAATTATCCTCTGGGCATTGGAGAGAATCTTTCCAACAGCAACCATCACTAGACCCAAAACCCAGCCCATGCCCACCAGAGGCTCCCTTTCCATAGACTGTACGTTACTATCCTGCATGAACTTGACCATTGGTCAGGAAATATGTGCTATTTGCAGAGAAATAATTAGGCAGAGTAATTAAAATAACCGGTTTGGCTTCTGGTGGAGGAAAATGTGACCAATGGAAGTTCTGGCTACCCTTGGACACTGACCGGATTGCACTTAGCCAGTGAGGGCAGGCTGTGGATGCTCCCAGGAGGAGCAACCTGTGCAAGGACACACCAGCAAGGACTCATCTATCAGATGAATAGATGTCCCTAGGAGAGGGAAAGGCCATAGACAGAACACTTTTATTTATTTTTTTGTTTTTGTTTTTGTTTTGGTACTAGAGATTGAACTCAGGGGCACTCAACCACTGAGCCACATCTCCAGCCCTATTTTGTGTTTTATGTAGAGACAGGGTCTCACTGAGTTGCTTAGCGCCTCGCCATTGCTGAGGCTGGCTTTGAACTCGCGATTCTCCAGTCTCAGCCTCCCAAAGTGCTGGGATTACAGCAGAACACTTTTTTTTTAAAATATTTTTTTAGTTGTTGATAGATCTGTATTTTATTCACTGATTTATATGTGGTGCTGAGGATTGAACTCAGTGCCTTACGCGTGCTAGGCAAGCACTCTACCACTGAGCTACAGCCCCAGCCCAGCAGAACACTTTTGATGGAGTTCCTAGGTGAGAAAATGTCACACCTGTGACATCCTTGACATCCTAAATCCATCTGTGCCTTATTTTGGTTACATGCACTTTAACCACATTTATTGAGCACCTCCTTTACTCAAGATCCCCTAGTCACTGGCCAGTCAGCTTTGAGTAAACTTGTCTAGTTTCCCTGAAGTTGTTTCTGTCCCCCATTGAACACTGTACTTACCCTGTCCATGCACAAAGACTTCAGAGAATAATCTCAAACCCTGTGCAGTTTTCTCAAAATCAGCCAAGAGAAAATGGCAGTAGATCCAGAATTCACAGATTCAAGGAATGGAGACTTGAAATTTATAGGGAAGTTAAGCTCAGTTCTGGAAAAATAAATTTGCATTTTTTATATACCTAAGCTGGTGGCCTGAGATTCTCCAGGCTACACTGATCTGTTCCAAGTAATGGTCTGACCAGAGATGGTCTCAATAATCTCTCCATTCCTTCAGAACTTTCTAGACCATTGGCACCTAGCTTTCCATGGTCCGGTTTGCTGCAGAGTTGGCCTCCTCATGACAACAAACCCCCAAGTACAACAAACCATATCACCTGAGAGCAGGGCACAGTTCTTATGGCTGGGGGAAGACAAGAAGAATACTGAATCTGACATCAGAAGACAAGTGCCATATAGTAGATTTATCCAATGACACATCCTTTGAGCTTTCTCTTCATTCTATTTCCTCCATATCTGTGAATGATCTCACCATCCCTCCACCCAGTTACCCAAATTAGAAACTCTGGGGCCATCACAATGCACACCTCCTAACCCCTCATTGTCCCTAGCTCATTACTCATCACATCCTATTGATTCTCTTTCTTAATTCTTTTCAAATGCTCTCTGTCCTCCCATTCCTGCTGTTTTTGTCCTCTCCAAATATGTCTTTCTTGGACAATTGCAACAGCCTTCTCTAAGACCCAATCATTTTTTACCTAATTCATACCAAATCCCTGTTGACTTCCTTGTCACTGGGAGGGTGTTGTTCCTGGAAAACCCTACTGCAGTCACTGCTTTAAATCATGGTTTGTGATTATTGTCACATGATAAGCATGCACACAGTGCTCAGAGCCTCCCTGGTGCCATTCCAAGGAATTTGGATGCATTAACTCTAATTTCCTCATCAATCTGTGTGACAGAGGAGGGCATTAAGGCACAGAGAAGTAAAGTGACTTGCCCAAGGCCCTGGAGTTTTATAAGTCCAGAACTGGAATTGAGCCCAGTGAGCTTGGCCTCAGGGTCTTGCTCCTCACTGTCATCCTGTATGGTTTTCACAGGCATGAAGGACAAACTCCTTACAGTGCCCAGGCCCTGCCTACCTCCCGCCCCTCCACATGCTCCTGTGCTCTGGGATTCCTGAACTGCCTGTGGGTCCTCAGAAGGGTCTGGCTTCTCTGGGCCTGTGACCATGGCTTCCATTCTGATAGGGCTTTGGAAACCTTTGTCCTTCATGTTTCATCTCAGCTTTCACCTCCTCTTTGAAGCCTTCCTGATTCTACTTCCTTCCCCTTGACTCCTATAGGTGAGTATCCTGACATTTTTTCACATCATGTAACATATATATATGTATATGTTTATGTACTCATCTTATTTACACAGAATTTTTTAGGTTAATTCACACAACTTACAATTCTCCAATTGAAAGTATGCAATTCAATGGTTTTAAGTATATTCACAAAGTTGTGCAAGCACCATTATAATCAATTTTAGGATACTTTTGTTGCCCTCCAAGAGAAGCCTTACACCCAAGAGTCATTTTCCCAAACCCAGGGCCTATGCAGCCTCTCATCTCTGATCTGTCTCTAGATTTGCCTGTTCTAGACCTTTCATCGGTTCATTGAACTGAGCAATATGTGACCTTTGTGTCTGGCTTCTGTCAACTGGCAGACTGTTTTCAGGGTTTGTCCGTGGTGTACCATGCATCAGCCCCTCATTCCTTCTTAGTGCTGAATAGTAATGAATAATATGGATATGTCATATTTTGTTTATCCATCATCAGTCAATAGACATTGAGTTGCTTCCATATTTTGGCTATAATTAATTACGATGCTGTAGACATTTGTTTACAAGTGTTTGTGGAGGCATATGCTTTCATTTCTGTTGGCTAGACACCTGGGTCTTAGGATGACTCTATATTTAATATTTTGAGAAACTCTCATATCATTCAGCTATCCCCTTCAGTGTTATGAGATCTCTTTGGAGGCAAGTTTTCTCCTTGCTTATGATTAATTGGCATGTAACACTGACTAGACACTTCCTGCATATTTATTGATCAATGAAAATGTTCTTGCATGAGAATATTAAAAAGAAACACTATGCGCTCATTTGAATGGGCTATTCATGAAAAGGTACCTGTACTAAAACCTGAAATTTCCAAGATTATGTATCACTGCATTTAAGATCCTTCTTAAGTGGCAAGAATGAATTTCTGAAGAATTGCCTTAGTGGGTGACTAAAATGGCCTCAGCATTCACCCCAGCTTGGTTAAATCTTAGACAAGTCTCTTCCTGACTCTAGGTCCCTGATCTCCTTTTTCTAAGAGTCTGCTCTAAAACTTGGAATTGTAAATTCTTTCTTTGTCCCTTTGAAATAGATGCAGGTACTTCCAATTGCACAACCCAGGAAATGTCTTTCTTTTTGCAGGGAGGAGGATGCTGGGCCTTTTGCATGCTAACTAAGCACATACTTTGCAACTGAGTTACACCCCCAGTCACTTAGGAAATTCTTTCTGAAGGACCTGACAATCATTTTTCTGAAACATGAACATGGATAGAGCAAGCACCCCTAACTCCCTGTCTCTGAGGAAGGGTATATGCTTACTTTTAGAGTCATGAAGGCCAATTAGCACCCACAGGTGGACTGAAATTCCTCTTCCCGATCTCTGTCAACCTATCCAGTCCTTTGGCTCAGTGGAGTTGGTTCAGGCCCTCTCCCCATCACAATAATCTTGAACAAAGTCTTCCCTGACTGTTTTATCATTCAGGTACAATTTTGACTTAGACAATGGCATTGACTCAATACATCACTTGATCCACCAGGGATGTGAGCATCCGTCACATCAAGTGGTAATGACCTTTGAGAAGAGAGTGTCCATGCAAATGAGGTCCCTAGATGCCAAGGCCTACCTATAAGTGTTATCCCTAAATAAACACATGAAAACCTATTGTCTGTATCTCACATTAAGAGTATATTGTCGGGCTGGGGTTATGGCGCAGTGGTAGCGTGCTTGCCTAGCACGCGTGAGGCACTGGGTTCGATCCTCAGCACCGCATAAAAATAAAATAAAGATATTCTGTCCACCTACAACTAAAAAATAAATATTAAGAAATCTCCAAACTGCTTTCCAGATTGGTTGCACCAATTTGCAGTCCCACCAGCAATGCTTGAGTGTACCTTTTTCACCACATCCTCGCCAGCACCTATTGTTGCTGGTATTTTGGATAGCTGCCATTCTGACTGGGGTGAGATGAAATCTGAGTGTAGTTTTGATTTGCATTTCTCTAATAGCTAGAGATGACG
>CM053410.1:25972069-26007825 GCA_028644305.1 Xerus rutilus | reverse complement strand
TGTAGACGTGGGGAAGCTCAGCCGAGGCGGCTAGGGAGCAGATGTTGCCGATAAACGGCAGCCCCCGTGGCCCTGGGGGGAAACCCACGGGCCGCCTCTGCTTCAGCAGCTGGCGTATCCCCAGCACGAAGAGCAGCAGGAAAAGTGCTCGGCCGATGGCCGCAGCGAACGCTGCAGCCTGTAGAGAGTCGTTACTTAACTTCTAAGTGATTCCACTTACTTATCTGCTCAATAGGGATAGTAATTATTACTTCATAGGACATTTGAAGATATTGAAATGGGAAAACTTGAAAATATATACAATGTGCTTGGTACATGGAAGCATTAAACATGTACTAATTTTATATTCTCATTACTCTGTAAGGAATTGTTTTGGAAGATGAAGCCTATTAAAGATGGGTGCTCAGGAATTGAATATGCAAGAAACTAGGGGCAGAAAAGTCTGCTAGAAGGCTGTGACAGTCAAAACTATGAGAAAAAGAGACAAATGGGGAGCACATGAAGGAAAACCTACCTGCTTTGGTAACTGACCAAAGGAAAGCACCTGTGGTGGGAAAAGAAGAGGACAGTGGCCAAGGTGTTACAGAAATACACCAGGAGTCTAGAGAGGAGCTTGCTTTGGACAGGCAGATGTGGTGTGGATCTCAGCAGGTTCTTTAAATTTGTGACTGAAGCCAGGGGGATGTATCAGGGTTTCAAATACAGTTTGGGGTATTGGTTAGTGAATGTAGTAGAGTTCTCTAAGTAGACAAAGTAGAAGTGTATTTTCTTTGAGTATATTTACCTAATTAATGAGTGAAATTATTAAACCAGTTCTTCTGTCCTTGACCCAAAGGGAATGCTATTGAAAATGAAACCTACTAGAAGTAAGAGCCTGGTTTCCATGCCCTGCATCCCCCAACCTCCCTGTAGGAATCAGTTTATATTTACTTCACATCCCCATCCTCAGTGGTGTAGAACTTTCTACAGTCTTATCAAACTTGAATTTGTCCTATGGACTGGACAAAGATGCTATACTGAGAAAAATGCTGTGCTTGCTCAGAGGAAACCCTCTACTTAAAGATGTGTGGCCTTGCTGGGTGCAGTGGTGCACACCTGTAATCCCAGCAGCTCAGGAGGCTAAAACAGGAAGATCATGAATTCAAAGCCAGCCTCAGCAAAATCGAGGCACTAAGCAACTCAGTGAGACTCTGTCTCTAAATTTAAAAAAATACAAAATAGGGCTGGGAATGTGGCTCAGTGGTTGAGTGCCCCCAAGTTCAATCCGTTACCAAAAAAAAAAAAAAAGTGTAGCCTTTCTGAGAAAGAAGAAAACCAATCTCCTTAATTTTCATAACAGAATATTCTCTTTGTTGCTCAAATAGGTGTTAATTTACCTTCAACCATTGTAGCAGTTACTTTAATCAAGAGGGTAGGACCCTCTATCTCATTACCTCAACTGATATTTTACAAAGGGAAATCAATAAAATGTCTAGTGTTGCCAGGTGTGATGGTACATGCTTATAATCCCAGCTATTTGGGGGGCTGAGGCAGGAGGATCCCAAGGTCAAGGCCAGCCTCAGCAACTTAGTGAGACCTTGTCTCAAAATAAAAAGGGTTGGAGATATACATACATATATATGTGTGTGTGTGTGTGTGTATGTATGTGTGTGTGTGTGTGTGTGTGTGTGTGTGTGTGTATGGCTTGGTGGTAGAGCACCCCTGGGTGTTCAATTCCCAGTACAACAACCAAAAAAAGAGAGAGAGAGAGAAAGAAAGAAAATGTTTAGTGTTGGTTCTTCTGATTAATCCATAAGAATGTTCAACATATTTCTTCCATGGTTTTGCTGGATTAATAAATATATATATGTTATATATGCGAACTAACTTTCACCCTTGATTATAGATCCATACATTTAAAGGACAAAATGGCTACATAAAGCTGTCAGTTCACTACGAGTTCTGGAATTGATACTCCTTGTATTACTTACTTCACATTTATAATTATTTAGCTAGAAAAAAAATCACTCAACAATGAATAGCATTCTCCTAAGAAGAGTATATAATGTTATCTCAATAATTTTTAAGCCATGAACCATGTAAGTCAAAGGATGCCAAAGAAGATGCTAAATTTATATTGCATCTGCCTTTCATAGAAAAGTAATTTCGGTATTTTTTTGTTGTTCCATTAAAACATAGAGATTGGTCCATATATTTGATTCCTGTTGTACTTAAAAGCTGTCGTATCGGCTTTCCCCCACTGATTTAATGATGGCACAGTAAGTTTGATTTTGTATTAAAAAATAATCTCAAGTTATCCCTTTCATTAGGGTCAAATGGAACTGTTAGCCAGTCTTCACAATAATCTTGATTTTCAAGTGTGTTCATACTAAATAATCTTTTAGTTCAAAGATTTTTTTTTCCATTAAAATTCAGTCAGCTTTTAGAACAGCTTTTGGACTATAGAAAAATTGAGTGGCATGAACAAAGAATTCCTTTATATAGCTGCTTCCAAACAGTTTCAGCTCCTATTAATAATAGGAAACTAATATCTTGTGGGACATTTGTTATAACTGATAAACCAGTGTTGATACATTAACTATGGTCCATGTGTTGTTAGACTTCACTCTTTGTGATGTGCAGTTCTATGGATTTTGACAAATATATTCATCATCACTGTATCATACAGAATACTTTCACTGCCCTAAAAGTATCCTGGGCTTCACCTATTCAGCCTTTTCTCCTCCCAACCCTGGAAACCACTGATCTTTTTTCCTATTTCCATAGTTTTGCTCATTCCAGAGTGTCATATAGTTGGAATCATACAGCTTGTAGTTTTTTTTAGAACAGCTTCTTTCACTTAGCAGTCTACATGTTGTTTTCTTCAATTTTTTTTTTGTGGCCTGCTAGCTTATTTGTTTTTATTATTGAATGATATTCCATTGTATGGATGTACCACTATTTGCTTATCCCTTCATCTATTGAAGATTATCATGGTTGCTGCCAAGTTTTGGCAATTATAAATAAAGTGGCTATAAAAACTCATGTACAGGTTTTTGTGGCCATAAGTTTTCAATTCATCTGGGTAAATACCAAGGAGAGTGATCGTTAAAGAGTGTAAGAGCTTTGTTTTGTAAGAAATTGCCAAACTGTCTTCTACAGTTGCTGTACTATTTTGCATTCCCATCAGCACTGAATGAGAGTTCCAGTTGCTCTACATCCTCACCAGCATTTATAGCTGGTAGTATTTTAGGTTTTAGCTATTCTAATAAGTGTGCAGTGGTATCTCATTGCTGCTGTTTTTTGTTTTTGTTTTTGTGTTACTAGAGATTAAACCCTGTGTCACTCTACATGGAGCTACATCCCCAGTTCTTTTTGTATTTTGAGACAAGGTTTCAAATAAGTTGCTGAGGCTGGCTTCAAACTTGTGCTCCTCTTGCCTTCGCCTTCCAGATGACTGGGATTTCAGGCATGCGCCACTGTTGCCTGCCTCATTTGCAATTCTTCAATGACACGGGAGGTTGAACATCTTTTTATATGCCTGTTTGTCAGTTCTATGTCTTGTTTGGTGAAGTATCTGTTCATATCTTTTGCCTGTTTTTAAATTTGAGTGTTTTCTAAGTTTTAAGGATTCTCTGTATATTTTAGATGCAGCTCTTTATCAGAAATGTGTTCACTAAAGACTTTGTCATTGTGTGGCTTTATTTTTTTAATAATGTTATTTTTTAATACCTTTATTTATTTATTTATTTTTATGTGGTGCTGAGGATTGAACCCAGTGCCTCACACAGGCTAGGCAAGTGCTCTACCACTGAGCTACAATCTCAGCCCCAGCTTTAACTTTTGTGAAAACTATAAGGTCTATGTCTAGATTCTTCCCCTCCTCTGCCTCTTCCTCCCTTTTTGCATATGTATGACAAGTTGTGCCAGACCCATTTATTGAAACAAACCTCTTCATTGAATTTCATTTGTTCCTTTTTCAAAAATTAGTTGATTATATTTGTGTGAGTCCATTTTTGGTCTTTCTGTTCCATTCCATTTATCAATTGGTCTGTTTTTTTGTTTTGTTTTGTTGTTGTTCTTTTGTTTTGCAGTATGAGAGATCAAATTTGGGGCCATACACATACTAAGCAAGTGCTCCACCATGGAACTATATCCCCAGTACCTTTTCCGTTCGTTTGCTAATGTCATACCATCTTGGTTTCTATAGCTTTCTAGGAAGTCTTGAGGTCAGTAGCATCAGTGTTTTGACTTTATTCCTCTTCAGTACTGCATCAGCTATTTAGGTCTTTTCCCTTTCCATATAAACTTTAGCATTACCTTGTTTATATCCATAAAATAACTTGTTGGGACTTTTGATTGGGATTACATTGAATCTATACATCAAATTGGAAAGACTGACACTTTTAGAATATTGAGTCTTCTGTCAATGAACATGATCTCTCTTCATTTAGTAGAATTTTTTTTCATCAGAGTTTTATGGTTTTCTTCATAGGTCTTGTGTATATTTTACTAGGCTTATGTCATTTTTTTTGCTGTGTGTGCGCTAATGTAAGTGGTACTGTGCTTTCAAATTTCAAGTGACCATTACTCATTGCTAGCATGCTAAAATTGGTAATTTGTGTTGTTTTTCTTTTTCTTAATCTGGTGACAGGTTTACCAATTTTATTTATCATTTCAAAGAACCAGACTTTGATTTTATCAGTGTTCCTCTATTGATTTCCTAGTTTCAATTTCATTGCTTTCTGATCTAATTTTTATGATTTTTCTTCTGCTTATTTTGCATTTAATTTCCTTTTTTTTTTGTGGTGCTAAGGATTAGAACCCAGGGCCTTGTTCATTCAAGGCAAGCACTGTACGTACAAACTGAGCTATATCTCCAGCCCACTATTCTTTTTCTAGTCTCCTAAGTGGAAACTTAACTATTTTAGATATTTCTTCTTTTCTATATGCACAATCAATGCTACAAATTTCCCTCTCAGGACTATTTTCTCTGCATACCTTGAATTTTTATAATGTATATTTTCATCTAGTTTAAAATATTTTAAAATTTCACCAGGAGCCTGTAATCCCAGTAACTCAGAAGGCTGAGGCTGGAGTATCTCAAGTTTGAGGCCAGCCTTAGCATCTTAATGAGAGCCTCAACAACTTAGTTAGACCTTGTCTCAAAATAAAATATAAAAAGGACTGAGGATGTAGCTCAGTAGAAAAGCACCCCTGGTTTCAAATCCTCAGTACCAGAAAAAAAAAAAAAATCTATTGGTTTTCAGTTTGTTT
Source organism: Xerus rutilus (assembly GCA_028644305.1). NCBI lineage: Eukaryota > Metazoa > Chordata > Mammalia > Rodentia > Sciuridae > Xerus > Xerus rutilus. The sequence goes on along the minus strand of CM053410.1, from coordinate 26,002,569 downwards.
AGCCTTTTTGTGTTGTTTTAAAGATGAGTGATGACTTCCAAGTTCCTCACATGCCACACTGGATCAAAGTTATTTTTAAATATAATAGTTGATGATTTAATATTATAAAGTGATTTAGCTATCTGATTTTCATTAGTTAATTAATATTTCTAAGTTCTCATATTTCTGGTGCTCCCAAGATTTAAGACTATAGCAAGGTAATCCTTAAAAAAGGGATCAAGAGCCTGGTGTGGTGGCACATGCCTATAATCCCAGCAGCTTGGGAGGCTAAGGCAAGAACATGTTCAGAGCCAGCAACTTAGCAAGGCTCTGCCTCTAAATAAAATATGAAAAGGGCTGGGGATGTGGCTCAGTGGTTAAGCACCCCTGGGTTCAATCCCCGGTACAAAAAAAAGAAAGAGGGGGCTGGGGTTATGGCGCAGTGGTAGCGTGCTCGCCTAGCACGCGAGAGGCACTGGGTTCGATCCTCAGCACCACATACAAATAAAATAAAGATATTCTGTCCACCTATAACTAAAAAATAAATATTTAAAAAAAAAAAAAAAAAGAAAGAAAGAAAAGAGGCCAAAATTCCTATAAGGAGATGACATCATCAAGATGGCAGAATAGGAAGCCTCAAGCCCTCCTTCTCCCTAGAGAGACACTGACTTAACAACAATACATACATCAATTCCTTTTGTGAGAAATCAAGAACATAGTTAAGATGTTCTGATACCTCAGGTGAATATAAAACAAACATGTAGGCAAATTTGTGGCACTCACTTGCCAGAGTACCTCCCCCCTACTTAGTGTAACATGATCAAGAGAAAACTCCCAGATCTTGAGTTCTCCCCGGGGTGGCAAAGAGAAGAGTGAAACATATACCCAATGTGTAGACTTTCCAAAAGTTTGCCTGAGGGACTGGTTTCTGTCCTGCCTCAAGCCAAATACTGACAGGAAAGGGCACCAAGCTGGGACCCTCTGAGAACAAAGATCTGGATTAGCCCACTCTCAGGTGCCATAGTACTTTCTTCCAATTCAGTGCAGGACAAGTAGGTGAAAACCCTTAGCTCTCAGCTTCTCCCTAAGAAAGGAAAAAAGTGGAGCATGCATTCAGTCTGTCTTGCCTGTTTGGGAGTGTGGACAGAAACTTGCACACTACAGGTGGGGGTAGGGTGGGGTGGAGTTCTGAGAGAGTTGAGTGGCTTGTTGCTGCTGCAGAGGATCTATATCACAGCAGACATCTTGTAGCCCCTCCCTTGGGGAGAAAGAAAGAATAAAGCATGTGTCCATTGTTCTGTCTTTGTGGGGGACTTCCCAAGGGAAGAGTTTGTTTTACTTATCTTAGGGTGCTAATGGGACCCAGCATACAGTAGATGTCTGAGGTTCCACTAAGAATAAGAGTTGGGTGGTTTGCTGCTGCTCTAGAGAACTTGTAGTGTAGCACACAGAGGCATTTTGGTAGCCTCTCCCTCAGGGAAATGAGAAGAGTAGAATGTGTATCCAACATTAAAGACAAAAAATTGAAAAGTGACTCATCACATACCAGGAAGTCTCCATAAAGCTACAAGCAATTTCTAGCAGAAAACTTGCAGGCCAGAAAGGAATAGGATAATATATTCAAAGTGCTGGAATATAAAAACTGCCAAACATGAGTAATATATCCAGCAAAACTATCCTTCAAAAATGAAAGGGGTACTTTCACAGGTAAACAGAAGCCATGAATTCATCACAAAAGAAAATAAGAAAGAAATTAAAGTATGTTGCTGCAAAAAGGAACAGAACCATGAATGAAGACAACAAAAGGTAAAGACATGAAATCGGTCGTGGCACTGTTTTTTTTTTTTTTTTAATTTTTTTTAGTTGTAGATGGACACAATGTCTTTATTTTATTGCTCTGTATGTGGTGCCGAGGATCGAACCCAGGGCCTCACGCATGCGAGGCAAGCGCTCTACCGCTGAGCTACAATCCCAGCCCCGTGGCACTGATTTTTTACATATGACACCAAAAGCACAAACCACAAAGGTGAAAATAGGCAAGTAGAAATACACTGATCCCTCACAGCCTCTGTTTAGCAAAAGAAATAATAAACAGAGTCAAAAAAGCAACCTATAGCATGGGAAAAAATATTTGCAAATCATATATCTGATAAGGGGTTAATATCAAAAATAAATAGGGAATACCTACAACCTAGGAGGTGGAAAAAAATTTAAAAACTGGACAAAGGACTAGGGTAGGTATTTCTTCAAAGAAGACATACGAATGACCAACAGGTATATGAGAAGATGCTCAACATGACTGATTATCAGGGGAAAAACATACCAAAAGCATAATGAGCTATCACCTCACCTATTAGTATGGTCATTATCAGAAAAACAGAAAACAGCAAGTGTTGACAAGGATGTGGAGAAACCGGAACCCTATTCTCGCTATTGTAAGAATGTAAAATGGTATAATAGGGAGGTTTCTCAGAAAATTAAAATAGAACTATCATATGATTTAGTACTTCTGTGTATAGGTACTTACCTGAAAGAACTGAAAATAGGATCTCAAAGAAACAGTTTTACTCCCATATTCATTGTAGCATCACTCACAGTAGCCAAGAGGTAGAAACATGTCCATCAGTAGTTGAATGAATAAAGAAAATGTGGTATATACAAAGGAATATTATGCAGCCTTAAGAAGGAAATCCTGCTATATATAACAACACAGACGAACCTTGAGGACATTGCTAAGTGAAATAAGCCAGTCACAGAAGGACAAATACTGCATGATACACTTATGAAAAGTATTTAAAATAGTCAAAATCATAGAAGCAGAAGATAGAACAGTGGCTTCCAGGGGTTGTGACAGGGCGAAAATGAGAATTGCTGTTTACAGGTACAGAGTATTAGTCAGGCAGGATAAAAAGTTTAGAGATATTCTGATAATAATGTGCATATAGTTAACAATACTGTGTACTTATAAATCTGTTAAAGGTGTTTGTGTTTTTATCCCATACACACACAGATTTCTATGAGGTGTAGTTAATTGTTAATATAGAACAAAGTGTTTGAAGAGATAGCAGAATAAATCAATTAGATAAGTCATACACAGAGCTTACAAGTTGTTTACTAAACTGGTTGATTCCCTTAATTATTTTTTTAGGATATACAACACATTATTTATTACAGTCAAAGATCACTAAAGCTTATTCCTCATAATTGAAATTTTGTCCTCTTTCATCAACATCTCTTTTTTCCCTACCTAATCCCCTCCCCATCCACTGGTAACCACCATTCTACTCTCAACTTCTATGAGTTCAACTTTTTAGATTTCACATATAAGTAATACCATATGGTATTTGTCTTTCTATGTCTGGCTTATTTCAATTAACGTGATGTTCTCCAGGTTCATCCATGTTGTTGCAAATGACAGATCTTCCATCTTTTTAAAGGCTGAATAGTATTTTCATAGTGTATGCACACTATATTTTCTTTATTCATTCACCTAATGATGGACACCTAGGGTGCTTCCATATCTTAGCTACTGTGAACAATGCTGTAATGAATGTAGGATACAGATAACTCTTCAATGGCCTTAACTTAAAGCAACCATAAGAACTTGCCTTCATTTGTAATCCTTCCAGTTTTCAAGCAAATGATTTGGTCACAAGCTTAATAAGCTCATTCATATTGTTAGATCTCTTGAATATCTATACTTGAACAAAGTAAAAGGGTATTTACAATAACTTAAACATGAAACCATTTGGTTTTCTTCTCTATTTAGGATACTACTGAAACCTATTTTCTCTAGTATAAAATGATAAAGACATTTATATTAGAAACTATAAACAGGAAAGTAAAGAAAAATTTCATTATAATTTTAGGAATGCTGGGCTGGGTTGTAGCTCAGTGGTAGAGTGCTTGCCTAGCATGTGTGAGGCACTGGGTCTGATCCTCAGCACCACATAAAAACAAATAAAGGTATTGTGTTCATCTACAAAAACAAAAAAATATTAAAAAAAAAAAGAACCAATTTTAGAAATGCCTTTAACAAACATTCTCCCTGGGATGTATGTGTGAGAATCTTTTAATCTGGATTAATAATGTGCACAATGTATTCTCTTGGCATGAAGATAACTATTCAGGCATAAAGATAACTGTAATTTGCATATTATGTTATTTTGACATGAATTACCTATTTTGATTCACATTCAAATACACATAAATGCACACGTGTGTATGCAAATGTGTGTAATCAAGTTTGTCTAGGAGAGATCTTATGGTAAATACAAAGGGGATCTTCTATTTTTTTCTTAAATGTCTTAGGAACTGGATGCATAAAGATATTGTAAACTTTTATGGCTTCTCCAGTACTAGTTAGGCTTGTAAACTACAGGTTTAAAATATGACACATCCCTATCTATTCACCTTCTTAGTAAGAACAACTTCTAATTCAAACATGTTGGCCTCAGCTAAAGGATCTCGCTCATATTCATCAAATTAATAAAATATTTTAGTAAGTATTAAGATAATATTAAGCTAAATGAGCTTAATACAGAAAATGCATACTCTGAAATCAATCATGAACAATGTAAAAGATTCATAAACAAAATTTTATTTTGCAATAACTACTTTTTGTGATGAAGCTTAACATTGTGAATGATTCTAATAAAACTAGTGAATTTAATCCTAGTGACTTAGGAGGCTGAAGCAAGAGGATGGCAAATTCTAGGCCAGACCTGGAAACTTAGCAAGACCTTCTTTAAAAAAAAAGAAAAAAAAAATGGGGTGGGGGAGGCATGGGACATGTAGCTCAATGCTAGAGTGACCCTGAATTCCATCCCTAGTTTTCCTCTCTCTCTCTTTTTTTCTTTTTTAGTACTGGGGATTGAACTCACGGGCACTCAACCACTGAGCCACATCCCCATCCCTATTTTGTTTCTTTTATGTGGAAACAGGGTCTCACTGAGTTGCTTAACACCTCGCCGTTGTTGAGGCTGGCTTTGAACTCGTGATTCTCCTGTCTCAGTCTCCCAAAGTGCTAGGATTACAGACGTGCGCTGCCACGCCCGGCTTCCTCTCTCTCTTTCTCTCCCCCTCCCCTACCCCAATACACATGGAAAGAGAAAAAAAAAAATCCAAGGAACTTAATGTCGTGTATGCCAATATTTTTTGACTTGTCCTAATATTAAGTGAAAGCTCACCATACTCAATGAAAAGGGGTATGTCACAACTTTGGTACAATTACTGTGGTTACAACACATACAAAAACATATAACCCCAAAAGATCCAGTTTCAATGGGGGAAGAATAACAATAATTGGCTTCAAAACTACTTCAAGGACATCTTTTCCTGATTAAATCTGTGACCAATTCATTTTTCCTGCTTCCTTAAAAGGTTCTTAAATTTTTCAGTGAAGTTTCTTCTATCTAATTCCCTAATTCCCTGGCACATTACATCCCATGCTGTTGAACTCTATGAACAGTGCAGTTGCTCACACAAACAGAACATAAAAACCACTGAATTTATTATCAGAAGGGCAGTAGTTAAGGATTCTATTTTGTGAGCTCATAGAAATCCACAAAGTGTTCTCTTAGAATTGATACATCTTATTTTTTCTCCTAAAACAACTACAATGAGGCAAAACATTTGAGTGAAAACAAGACAAAAGTACAAGTCTTGGAGGAAAAAGCTGACATTTACCAACAGTTTTGGGGAGGTGAAACATCAACAGTTAAATGATGCAGTCCATCACATGAATCTGTAACGTATCTATGTCAGGCAGAACTTCTCCACACTTGGGGCAAGAATGAATTGGAATACTCTGTGGTTGTTGTTGCTGCCAGTTCCTATCCTCAGCTCCTGGGAATAAGCAGGAAATGAAATGTTTCATTAGTTCCACATTGTAAAGAACTTCTGCTTGATTTTAATAACATGGTTAATCTGATCATCCATTAAACTTCATAATCAATACCCAGTGGGTACCATCCCCAGTCCTTCTTATTTTTATTTTTTTTATTTTGAGACAGGGTCTTGCTAAGTTACTGAGGCTGGCCTTGAACTTTAGCTCCTCCTGCTTTCAGCCTCCAAAGTAGCTGGGATTACAGGTGTACATCATCACACTTGTGGTCTTTAATGAAAGTCATCACTATGTGCACAGAGACATCTCCACAAATAGTACCTGCAGCTTCCCTATTATTTCAGGATTTAAACTGTATTCCAAGTGTGAGTCGGTGAAAAGGCATAGTTTCAGTTCTAGGTAAAGGACAATACAGGTTCTGGATAGAAGCAAAAGAGGGAGAGAATGTGGAGGAAGAAATCAAGTGAGTATGGGAGGGGTCTCCTGCAACAGTATGCACCTTTTCAGACGCAGAACACTTATTTATTCAGTAGACCCTTGTAAGCCCTCAACGATATGCCAGAGACTGCAGTGCAGGATACTGACAAGGTGGGGAAGCTAGGTAAGAGAAGGGGCAGTGGTGGTGTGGAAGGGGGAGTGTTGAGCACTGCGGGGTTGGGTAGAAGTAAAAAAAGAGCCCCTGACTCAGGCCTCAATGCAGAAAGGCCTCCTGGGTGAGTAACCTATGAGAGGAACCTTGGAAAGAATAGGAATTACCCAAGGAAAGGCAGTGAAAAGAAACAACTGCAGAATAAATCATGTCATTGCCCCCAATTTTGGAGTTAGGTTAAGGTTGAAACCTAAATCAGAGAATGTCTGAAACAAGCTCATACTCTGGGTAGGTCCTAGATCAATACAAACTGTGGTCATTGCTGAAATTTACTTCTGCTTCATGGGCATCTCTCTGACCTGACCTTTCTGGTCCAGTGCAAAGTATTTTGGTTTTTTAGAGTCTCATCCTAGACTTTGGTTCAGCCCCAAAACTTTGTTAATAACTTTGTTAATAATCTTTACCATTGTTATTTGCTTCAAAATACATTACTTAATTCAATAACATGTAAGGCTAACATCTAAGACTTGCAGAGAAAAAGGAAACTTAAGAAACTTTGTATTTCCTTTAATTTTTTACAGTGCTAGGACCCAGACCCAGGGTCTTGTACATACTGGGCAAATGCTGTACTGGTGAACTACATCCCTGGCCCAAGAAGCATTTTTTACTAGTTGTATTCATCATAAAACATGATTTTGAAGTAAGGCTTTCTAATTGTCTCATTGCTTGAGATTAAGAGTCAGCAAACTTTTTCTGTAAAGGACCAAAGAGAAATATAATATAGTCTTTGCAAATCATAAATAAAATCTCTGCCATTGTAGCATGAAAGCAGCTACAGACAGAATGAAAACAAAAGGACATGTCTACATCCCAATTAAATTAATTTATAAAAACACATGACAGGCCAGATTTGGCCTGTGGGTTGTAGTTTGCCATCGGCACTGTTGGTTCTGCATTTTAAACATAGTTGCCTCCATGTGTGCTTTTTTAACCTGTATTAGGTTTCAAGACCTATGCTGTGGCTGCTACAGAAGACTGCTCAAGGTTACCTCTGCCTCTTGCCTCTTGAATCCACGAAAAGCTTAGTCAGTTTTTATTATCAACTGATCACACTTACTTCTGCCTTTGCCCTTTTATTCTCACATTATACTTATCCAAATCCTAGCTTCAAGGTCAAGCTTAGGGTCATGTTTTTTTCAAGGTTTTTCTTAACTCTCTGTGCCTTTATGACCAGCCTTTTCCCTTATCTTCACTACTATTCCTTTTATTACCTACATGCTATCTTATACCACGAATTCATCTTTTTGTGTGTACATTCCGTCTCCAGCTACACCACAGCCCTTAAGGACTTGACCACACCTTATGCCTTTCTATTCCCTGTCACTTAACCAAGTGCCTGGAACAGAGCAGACACTGAAAGCCTACTGCTGCTGACAATGATGAGATAGATGTATCAAGAGAGACTTGTTTAAATCAGTTTTGTTAAGATACTAAAAAATCTTAGGACAGTCCTCTGGAATTTTTTTCTATGACAAAACAGCTTATTTTGACAATCAAGAACAAATGTATACATAGAAAAAGACTTTTAGATTGTAAATATGTCAGAAACTGACCATTCTTTTTTATGCAAATAGGTTTTTGTCTTATAGAGTTATAAAGAAGAACAATCGGGGCTGGGGTTGTGGCTCAATTGTAGATCACTTGCCTAGCATGTGTGAAGCACTGGGTTCAAGCCTCAGTACCACATAACAATAAATAAAATAAAGGTATTGTGGCCATCTATAACTAAAAATATTTTTTAAAAAATAAGAACAATTATCCCTTAAGACATCCACGTGCAAGAAATTGACTTTTTTTTTTTTTTTGGTACTGGGGATTGAACTCGGGTACTCGACCACTGAGCCACATCTCCAGCCCTATTTTGTGTTTTATGTAAAGATAGGGTCTCGCTGAGTTGCTTAGGGTCTCACTGAGTTGCTTAGCGACTTGCTGAGGCTGGCTTTGAACTCGTGATTCTCCTGTCTCAGCCTCCCTAAGTGCTGGGATTACAGGCTTGAGCCACCGTGCCCAGCTAGGAAATTGACCTTTTTGTAATGGGTTCACTTGATGCTTTGGCTATATCCTTTGTGGCTTTGAATCTTCCATGTTTATTTTTATTTTTCCCAACCTTCTTCTCCCTGATCTTCTCCTCCTTGATACTCTCCTTCCTGATCTCTTCCCTAATCTCATTTTCTCTGAATCACCTCTTTAAAAAACCCCTGTTCCTGCTGATGGGAAGAATCACAGCCTTTGGGACAGGAGTCCCTTATGTTTCTCCTTTGCTAGCAAACCTTCTTTTTCCTTTTTCTCAAAACCATGTCCTCATTACTGGACAGGCATTGGGAACAAGGACGAAGCTTTTGACAACATTTTGACCCAAGACAACCTTGTAGGACATTTCTAGAGTCAGACACATATAGCCAGGCATGGTAGTGATAGATTGAATCCCCAGTACTGGGGGAGAAGGAAGGAAGGAAAGAAAAAAGGAAGGAAGGAGGGAGGGAGAAATAGAAATCAGGTGAGTGGAAAGAAATCAGGTTTCTGAGAAAAACAGCTTTACCCACTGATGCTAAAAAATGCCTCAGGGTAAAATTTAGACCAAATGCTACCTTTTCTGCATTTGCCCCATGAATAATCCTATGAATATTTTTCACCTGAATTACTACCTCTCATGTTTAATCTTTGTTGTTGTTGTTGCCCCCCACCCATAGGACTTTGGTGGGTGGGGAAAGGGGAGAGATGAGAGATAAAGATATTCAGAGAAATTTCCCCGAGATTCATCTGTTCACTATATATGCTAATATTAGTATATATGCCTTATTGCTGATAAAATTGCAGTTCCATTTTAATAGCCAGTTGGTATGTGAAGGGGACTTAAACTGGTAAAATATTTACAAACAAAAAAGTTAAGGAAACATTTTTTTTTGGCGATATTTAAGGACTAAACCCAGACTCTACTTGGTGGCATTACCATTGATTTTTTTTTTAATTTTTTAATTGTTTTTAGATATTGATGGACCTCCATTTTATTCACCTATCTATATGTGGTGCTGAGAATCGAACCCAGTGCCTCACACATGCTAGGCAAGTGCTCTACCACTGAGCCACAACTCCAGCCCTGCCATTGATTTTTTTCTAGCTATATTAGTCTTTGATTTTGGAATTTTATTTTTTAATATCTAGAATCAAGGATAATATTTTCATTCATTATAATGTAAGAACATTTATTACTAGTGTATTAGTACAAGTGTAAAATCATGTACTAAATACAACACCACTCTTTTAAGAAGTATGATCAGTTTTACTCAGAAAATTAAAATCTGGATGTTTTACAGAATTAAATGATATCTGTTATATGCAGAATAGTATGTAGTAGTCAAAGTCAAAAAACACTGGGTTCCCCTTCCAATTCTGCTCCCAACTAGCCTTATAATCCTGAGTTACTTAACCTTGTCAAGTTTTAGGTTTGTCTTTGTAAGAAAATGATAATGTAGACCTCATGGAAGTTTTTTCTTTTCTTTTCTTTTCTTTTCTTGTCTTTTTGTACTGGGAAAAGAACTCAGGGCAGTCAACAACTGAGCAACATTGTCAGCCCTATTTTGTGTTTTATTTAGAGACAGGGTCTCACTGAGTTGCTTAGCGCCTCGCCGTTGCTGAGGCTGGCTTTGAACTCGCGATCCTTCTGCCTCAGCCTCCCAAAGTGCTAGGATTACAGGCGTGTGCCACTGTGCCTGGCTTAGACCTCATGGAAGTTTTTGAGAATCAAATAAAATAATACAAATGAAGTTAGATTAGGACAGTACCTGAACATAGTAAACTCTCAAAAAAAATACTAACATTGTTATGTGCAAAACAAGCCAGGTATGGTGATACACACCTGCAATCATAGCGACTTGGGAGCTAAGGCAGAAGAATTGCACGTTTAAGACCAGACTGGGCAACTTAGCAAAAGCCTGTCTCAAAATAAAAAATTAAAAGGGATGGGAATGTAGCTTAGTGGTAGAGTACCCCTGGGTCCAATCTCCAGTACTTTAAAAAAAAAAAAAAAGTACAGTCCTAGGAGCTCATCATTTAATAGAGTTCTTAAATACATATTTCAACATATATAAATATTTACAAAATAGCAGAAGAATGAAGTCTTTTGGAAGTTCAGATAGGTGACAATTTGGAGACAGGAAAATATGAAAAAAAATTTCTTGGCTGTACTGGGGATAGAACCCAGGGGTGCTCTACCACTGAGTTACATCCCCAGTCCTTTTTATTTTGAGAAGGGGTCTCGCTAAATTGCTCAGGTGGCCCTGAATTCTTGATCCTCCTGCCTCAGCCTCTCATGTTGCTGGGATTATAGGAGTGTGCTTGGCTGAAATGGATTTTAGAGGCAGGATAAGAGATCACTGAAAGGAGAATATAAAAGAGACAGGAATATGCATATGGAAAGGACATCTACATGAGGGACACTGCACAAATAAATATATGCAAGTAGAGGCTTAAGATAAGTTGAAGGGGATGTTGCAGATCACCTAGCATCTGTAGACCACAGCAAGATGGGGTGAAGAGTCCAGTCTAGACTTAATAATGGATGGAGATCTGGGTACTAGGGAAATAAGACTGAAGGGTGCTGTATTTTTGGTAGCTTGATTTGAAATCCATTCTATAGAATATGGTGACATTTTTCTTTGAGTGCCTTCTTAATAGGATATTCCCTGAAACCTAGACTCACATGTGACTCACCTCTTTGGATGAGGTAAGCCTGCTGGTCTGGGTCACTTGTTCTTGCCCCATGCCGGCTCTGCATTTCCATCAAGGATTGCCTACTGGGATTAAAAACAACACTATATGGAATGTTCTACAACCCAGAACCATGACAGCATTAAGCAGTCAACACAAATATGGGGGGAAGAAAAAGAGTCAAACTGCAGTGTCAGTGTTCATAAAAATCAGAATGTGAGATTAAGTTGATTTCATACAATATTGGCACCAGCATAGTATGAGGTAAAAGTAAGTAGGATCTTTAAAAATCAACTAAGAAATAACCAAGCTATTATTAATTGAAAGGGGAATGGATTAGAAAAATAAGTGACACATTTCTACACCAAGATACTAAACGGGTAATAACAATGAATGAAATCAGCATGTATCAAAATAGCATGTCACAATGTTATATCAAGTTATAGAATAATCTCTATAGTGATGGTTTTGTAATTTAAACACAGAGAAATCAATATTGTTTTAAAATAACATGTAAAAGTATATAACATGTAAAAGTATATAAATGGGGAAGACTACCACTAAATTCCTGGTTGTACAAGGCAAGGGAAGAGGGGAAAAAATGAGGATTGTGAACAAAAGAGACTTCAACTTTATCTAAAGCTCCCTTTAACAAAAAAATATTTCAAGCAAAAAAAAAAAAGATACACTAGCAACTGTCAATTCAGGATGGTATACATATTGCTGTGTCTTATTTTATTCTCTATTTTTCTATAATTTAAAACTTTCTCAAAATGAAATTTTATAAGTTAGGAGAAATTTTGGAAGTATTTTCTTTCAAAGAACATTAGAGAATTTAAAGTGTTACGAATATTTCATTCATGACTAGCAAGGTAAACATTGGGACACATAATGTTGTTTTCACGGCTTTTCTAAAAGCCAGGAACAAGTCTCTGTCCAGCTTTGTTAATAAGCCAAACTCAAGTGTGGGAACACAAGTGTAGGTAGAATGATTCTAATAGCTCAAATTGGGAAACACCTTTTACAGGTAACCTCTTCTACAGCCCATGCTGTCATGTGCTCTGTCTTCTTGCTTTACTTTACCTGCCTCCATCTTCAAAAGCGTTGTTCTCTTTCAGCAAAATTGCCAGCTGCAAAGCCAGTTGTTCCTTTTCTTCATGAATCTTCTCTCTTGCTGCTCTTTCAGCATGAAAATCAGAACAATAGACCTCCATCTGTTAGAGGAAAAAAAGTAAAGAAGTTTCTACTGAGATGAATGTGGATTCCCTACAGATCACCTGTTTATAAGGGTGAGAGTGCTGCATTCTCAGGTGGGCCTTGTGAATGATAGGTATGTACTCCTGCTAGAAACTAGTATAACAATCACAACTTTCCAACTGCTTTCAAATAATAGATATGAACTGTATGTACATGTGTGCTTAAATAGTTAGGACCCTGCAACTGCACTGATATCGGTGGTTTAGGCAATATATGCAACATTAATTCAGTAAAATACTCTGCTTTTTTTAAAAAAAATTCAGAACTAATGTAATAAATTGTTTATTTACTTTGCTAGATATATTTAAGAATGCGGCATTTAAGCTAAATTTAAAATAATAGAAAGATGCAATTTATTGAATTCCAGACATGTGTGAGGTCCCTGTGTAGGTGTTCATTGCCCTTATCAAAAGTCCTGGGACTACCAGGCAGATTTTCAGCCGAGTTCTGTAAGACCTACAAAGAAGAATGAATACCAATACTCCTCCAATTGTTCCATGAAATAGAAAAAGAGGGAACCCTTTCAGACTCATTCTATGATGCTAGTATCACCCTGATACCAAAACCAGACAGAGACACATCAAAGAAAGAAAATTTCAGGGGCTGGGATTGTAGCTCAGCGGTAGAGCGCTTGCCTCGCATGCGTGAGGCCCTGGGTTCTATCCTCAGCACCACATACAAAGCAATAAAATGAAGACACTGTGTCCATCTACAACTGAAAAAAAAAAAAGAAAGAAAGAAAGAAAATTTCAGACCAATATCCCCAATGAACATACATGCACAGTTCTCAAAAGTTTGACAAATTGCATACAAAAACATCAAAAAAATAGCACAGCATGATCAAGTGGGGTTCATTCCAGGGATGCAAAGTTGGTTCAAAATATGGATATCAATAAACATAATCCATCACATCAATAGACTTAAAGATAAGAATCAGGGGCTGGGATTGTGGCTCAGTGGTAGAGCGCTTGCCTCACGTGTGAGGCACTGAGTTCGATCCTCAGCACCACATAAAAGTAAATAAAGATATGGTGTCCATCTACAACTAAAAAATATTTAAAAAAAGAGAAAAGAATCATATGATTATCTCAATAGATGCTGAGAAAACATTTGACAAAATACAGCACCCTTTCGTGTTCAAAACACTAGAAAAACTAGGGATAGTAGGAACATACCTCAACATTGTAAAAGCTGTCTATGCTAAACCCAAGGCCAACATCATCTTAAATGGAGAAAAATTGAAGCATTCCCTCTAAAAAACGGGAACAAGACAGGGACGCCCTCTTTTACCACTTCTATTCAACAGAGTCCTTGAACCTCTAGCCAGAGCAATTAGACAGATGAAAGAAATTAAAGGGATACAAATAGGAAAAGAAGAACTCAAACTATCATTATTTATGGACAACATGATACTATACTTAGAGGATCCAAAAAAATCCACCAGAAAACTTCTAGAATTAATAAACGAATTCAGCAAAGTAGCACAATATAAAATCAACACCCATAAATCAAATTCATTTCTATACATCAGTGATGAATCCTCTGAAAGAGAAATTAGGAAAACTATCTCATTCATAATAGCCTCAGAAAAAAAAAATACCTGGGAATCAATCTAACAAGAGGGGTGAAAGACCTCTATAATGAAAACTACAGAACACTAAAAAAAGAAATTGAAGAAGACCTTAGAAGATGGAAAGATTTCCCATGCTCTTGGATAGGCAAAATCAATATTGTCAAAATGGCCATACTATTTTAAGCACTATACAGATCCAATGTGATTCCAATTAAAATCCCAATGTCATTCCCTATAGAAATAGAAAAAGCTGGAGCTGGGAATATAGCTCAGTTGGTAAAGTGCCTGCCTTGCATGCGCAAGCCCCTGGGTTCAATCCCAATCAATTCACACACACACACACACACACACACACACACACACACACACAAAAGGAAATAGAAAAAGCAATCATGAAATTCATTTGTTAAAATAAGAGACCCAGAATAGCCAAAGCAATCCTTAGCAAGAAGAGCAAAGCAGGAGGCATCACAATACCAGACCTTAAACTATACTACAAAGCTATAGTAACAAAAACAGCATGGTACTGGCACCAAAATAGACCAATGGTACAGAACAGACATGAGACAAACCCACATAAATACAGTTATCTCATACTAGACAAAGGCACCAAAAATATACATTGGAGAAAAGATAGCCTCTTCAACAAATGGTGCTGGGAAAACTGGAAATCCATATGCACCAAAATAAAACTAAACCCCTATTTCTCACCATGCACAAAACTCAAAGTGGATCAAGGACCTAGGAATTAGACCAGAGACCTTGCGCCTAATAGAAAAATTAGGCCCAATCTTCATCATGTTGGATTAGGTCCCAACTTCCTCAACAAGACTCCTAAAGCCCAAGATATAAAATCAAGAATCAATAAATGGGATAGATTCAAACTAAAAAGCCGCTTCTTAGCAAAAGAAACAATCAATGAGGTGAAGAGACAGCCTACATCTTGGGAGCAAATTTTTGCCACACACAAGTCAGATACAGCACTAATCTCCAGGATATATAAGGAACTCAAAAAACTTAACGCCAAAAAAACAAACAACCCAATCAATAAATGGGCTAAGGAGCTGAACAGACACATTTCAAAAGAAGAAATACAATCGATCAACAAATATATGAAAAAATGTTCAACATCTCTAGTAATTAGAGAAATGCAAATCATAACTACTCTTAAGATTTCATTTCACTCCAGTCAGAATGGCAGTTACCACGAATACAAACAACAGTTGGCGAGGATGTGGAGGAAAAGGCACACTCATACATTGCTGGTGGGACTGCAAATTGGTGCAACCAATCTGTAAAGCAGTATGGAGATTCCTTAGAAAACTTGGAATGGAACTACCATTTGACCCAGCTATCCTACTCCTCGGTCTATATCCTGAGACTTAAAAACAGCATACTACATTAACGCAGCCCCTTCAATGTTTATAGCAGCACAATTCACAATTGCTAAACTGTGGAAGCAACCTAGATGCCTCTCAATGGATGAATGGATAAATAAACTGTGATATAGATACACAATGGAATATTACTCAGCAATAAAAGAGAATAAAATTATGACACTTGCAGGTAAATGGATAAAGTTGGAGAATATCATGCTAAGTGAAATAAGCCAATCCCCAAAACCAAAGGCTGAATGTTCTCTCTAATAAGTGGATGTTGATCCATATTGGAGTGGAGGGAGAATGGAGGAACTCTGGGCAAAAGAGAAGGAGAGAAGGGGAGGGGACATGGGGGCAGGAAAGATGGTGGAATGAGATGGACATCGTTGCCCAAGGTACATGTATGACTGCACATATGGTACAATGCTGCATCATGTACAACTAGAGAAATGAAAAGTTGTGCTGCATTTGTGAACAATGAATCAAAATGCATTCTGCTGTCATATATACCTAATTAGAATTAATTAATTAATTAATTTAAAAATTGTTTTAAAAGTCCTGGGATTGTAGAATTGCTATCCTCATTTTACAAACTAGTTTAATAGCTCTTAATCTTGGGAAAAATTGACCATATCAGCATACGAACCTAAACAAAAGTCCATTTTCCCAAACTATTTCCCAGCCTCTGAGATTGCCCAGTGATCTCTACCTCTTGGGATTGACACCCTTCACAAAAACAAGGCAGCAGCAGAGCACTTAAGAAAATATGGCTTTTTACTAAATGGAACCAAGACACCTGGACACATAGGAAAAAAACATGAATCTTTACTCTTATTTCACTCTATATACAAAAGCCAATTTCAGGTGGTTTATAGATCTTTTTTTTTTTTTTTTTTTTTTTGGTACTGGGGATTGAACTCAGGGGCACTCGACCACTGAGCCACATCCCCAGCCCTATATTGTGTTTTATGTAGAGACAGGGTCTCACTGAGTTGCTTAGTGCCTCGCCATTGCTGAGGCTGGCTTTGAACTCGCGATTCTCCTGTCTCAGCCTCCCTAAGTGCTGATTACAAGCATGAGCCATCGCGCCCGGCTTCAGGTGGTTTATAGATCTTAATGTAAATTATAAAACAGAAAAGTATTTAGAAGACAACAAAGAAGAGTATCTTCTTGGCCTTGGAGTAGCAAAAGTTTTTTAAACAGGACACAAAAAGGTACTAATTATAAATGGAAAAAGACTGATATCTTGGACTACTTTAAAGTTAAGAACATTTTTCATCAAAAGACTCCTTTATGAGAGTGAAAAGAGAAAAACAATGATAAAGGCTTATATCAGGAGTCTATACAGAACTCATAAAAATCAAGAAAAAGCCACACAGACCTAAAGAAAAATGAGGAAGGTTTTATTAGGAACAAAATGGAATATACACAATGGAATATTACTAGCAATAAAAGAGAATACTTTGAAGACCAATACACATGTGAAAGAGTACTCGAACTCATTAGTCATCAATGAAACACCAATTAAATGTGATACCATTACATACCCCCAAATTGATGAAGGTGAAATGACCAATATAGGCATTGGTAGGCTGACAGAGCAATGGAAACTCTGTGGATGAGTGAACATTGGTACAACCACTTTGGAAAACTGTTTACCTATTACACTGAGTAACATGCACAGCCTACAAACCAGCAATTCCACTCCCAGGTGTGTACCCAATAGAAAATGAGTACACATGTGGGGCTGGGATTGTAGCTCAGCAGTAGAGCGCTTGCCTTACATGCGTGAGGCCCTGGGTTCGATCCTCAGCACCACGTACAAAGCAATAAAATAAAGACATTGTGTCCATCTAAAACTAAAAAAAATTAAAAAAAAAAATGAGTACATATGTGAACAGAGATATATACAGGAATGTCACAGTAGAATTAATCATAATGCTACAAATGAAAATAACCCATTTTCCTATCTCTTATAGAACACAGATAGATAAAATTCATTTGAGCTGTATACTTTGCAGACTGGGGGTGTAGCTCAGTGGCAAACACTTGCCTAGCATGCATGAGACCCTGGGTTCAATCCGTAACAACACACGCACACACACACACACAATATTGGTGCACTTTGTACACGTTATCAATTTAAAAGTTTTTAAAATTTCACTTGTGGGAGGACTATAAAATCATATGTGTATATGTGTGTGTGTTAATCACCATCACTTTTGCATCTGCAAATCTAATTGGGGCTTACCCCACTCAGTTGAGGTTCTAGAGTATATCTTACCTGAGTCCTAAGGACACCCATGGTTTCCAGATCCTCCTCCTGCTTGGCGATGGTCTGTTTCATCTCATCCATTTGAAGCTGCTTGGAAGCCAGTGCCCTCTCTGCCAGTTCCAGTTTTTCATTTAGTTCCTGCAGCACTGCCCTGTCCACTTTTTCTGACTGCAAAAGACAGTTTTATTCTAGAAATGTAGCCTATGTTAATAAAATGTTAGATAAAGCTTTAGTTTTTTAAAATAAAATTATTAGCTTTTCTGGGCATACTGGCATACACCTATAATCCCAGTTACTTAGAAGGCTGAAGCAGGAAGATAGTAAGTTTAAGGCCAGCCTAAGCAATTTAGGGAGGCTCCGTCTCAAAAGAAAAAAATAAAAGGAGCTGAGGATGCTGCTCTGTGGTAAAGTGCCCTTGGATTCAATCCCTAGTACCAAATAAATACATAAAGAAATAAAAATTTAAAAAATCATTAGCTTTAAATTAGTCTGTTCATTAGCAATGCAACTTACTCAGAAAATTGTATTCATTTAACATGGCTTGCAAATAACAGTTTCCTGATTTAAACAACAATGTTTTAAAAAGTTAGCACTGAAATAGAGACATAATAACCCTCCCCCCAAAAAGAGTATATTTATAAGGATATAAATTCAAAGACTTTCTAATTCAAAGTTTCCATTGTTTAAAATGATCATACCATGCTGGGCATTATTACCAATTTAAATTGCAAACCAGTGAGTCCAGGGTTCCAGGTTCACTGCCAGCAGGCAAACTGGCCTTACACAATCCCGTAAGGGTAGCCCCTCCAGCCCTAGCCAGTTGTCTTACTGGTACTATGCACATAGGAGCCCATGCTCTTAGCTCTCCTACAGCTCTCTCTCTACCTACTATGAGAAATACTAAATGCTTACTCTCTGATGGTGGGACATAAACACCATCTTTGTAACGCAAAGCACATTATACATATGTGAGAAGTTGTAAATATTATGATACAAGAAATCAATTATAAACTGCAAAACAACTTTGCAAGTGGACTTAGTTAAGGATTCAGGCAACTTTTTATGTGTAATATTCAATAGTTTCCATTAATCAGTAATATATTTTTCTATGAGTACCTCTTTCTTTATTAGTTCCTCAATTGTTTTCAATGCATTATTATGTTCTTGAAGAAGCTTGTTGTGTGTTGACTGTAGAATGGCTAACTTGGACCTATTAAAAAAGATATTAATAAATGGAATCTTGGGGGGGAATATTACAAACTCAAAGCCTTGCCTCCCAATCATCTTTTGAACACTCAAGTAGCAAAATCTCCTATCTTTATTATTCCACCATTTACTAGCATTTTATTATTCTGAAAATAATAGTTTCTGAAAAAAAACAAGCTAGATACAAACAATAATTTTGTTATAATAAACCTTTAAAATTTTATCCCTCCAAAGAATCTTATAGTATTCTTTCAGATAAATAAAAAATAAATTTTGTGAATTTATTCTCAATCCTAATTCCAATCTGTATTTTAAAAAGCGATTCTTTTGGGCAAGCTGCCATTGCACACAGTGTACTCACTTTCCTTCCTCTGTTTTAGCTTGCTCCATCTTGATTTCTGATCGCATGCTTTCCACTTGCAGCTCTAGCTTCTTATTATTATAAACAAGCTCTTGCTTTTCATTCAGCTCTGCTGGGGTTGCAGAATTTTTCCTTTCAAGGGCCTGGCATCTGAGAAAGATGAAGATAAACAATGTAATTTCACTTCTTAGTGGCTTTTCAACATATGCCAAGATCATATAAAATGCAAACAATTTTAGGGCTGTAGGATTTATGAATGCAAAGTAAAATATTTTGTCCTCTCTGCTTTATTAGATATGTCCACATCTCTGAACTTCTATGTCTAAAAATAAATAAATACAGATCTAAGGTGACATGAGATAGTGTCTTCTTTGAATAACTGATGTAAGTAGTCATATATACATATTTTTCTTAGCTAAATACAGACCAAAGTAGAAATTGGTTAACAGTGATTCTCATATACTGATCCATGGGTACTTTTTATATTTGAAAAAGTTCTGTCAATCACCAAAACTTGGATTTATGACAAAGATTCAATAAGGGAAAATGGAAGCCCCCATAGATTCTGTTAAATATCAAAAAGAAATTTCAGTATTATAATAATAGCAAAAAAATAAAATAAATGCCAGCTATGTGCAAAGCATTAAAGCCAAGCACATTAAATGTCTTATTTAATTTGGCATATATTAAAGAAATTATGACACATAATTTACAAATGACAAAACTAGGGTACAGTGAGGTTAAATAAATAACTTGCCCAAGGTAATAACACAAACAAGTTATATTTGCTACATTTGGGGTAACTTCTTAGATAAATAAGCAAATATAAAATTCTCAATTTATATGTTTGAATAATCTATTAAACAACAGATTGAGACAAACTTTTCCCTAAACTTCACTCAATCTCTTTGCAGCTTTCTTTTATGTGTGTTCACATCAGTGTTGTCATAGTACAGGAAATCTGGCTTGCTGCTTTGCACAGGTGCCACATAGGCTAGTACACTTGGAATCAAAGTTCCCATTCTTTCATATGACAAGAAGTTCATGCTTATACATGAACCTCTACACTAGCGTTTTCTGAATTCATATTTTGTTATTCATATATTCATATTTATTTAGGCCTGTTTTCCTTTTACTCAGTAACATAGTAACAATATAAACTATAGTAAACATATAGAACTGTATTTCTATATAGTAACATACTTAATAAAAATGTGCATTTTTCAAAGGATAAAAACAATCTCTCTTACTTTTCTTGAAGTCTCTTCTTCATCAGCTCAGCTTCACTCAATTTTGTATGAGCCTCTTGAAGCTCCTTAAACAGCGATGTCACCTGAAGGTTCAACATTTCCACTTCGCTTCCAACCTATCATACAAGAAATACCAAACATTTACATGTGATTATCACAAGATTAAATGAACTTCTTTGTGAGAAAAGAGTCTGAACCACTGGTATGGAAATAAGACTGACTGGTAAACAAATAAAGTTTTCACAATTACTACCCCAAATACATTGCATGAAAAGAAATGTTTTGGATACAATTTTGCTTCCTAATAGAGCATTAATCAATTTGGATGATCTTCTGATAATGACTTTTCACTACTAAAAAGTAACCCTACTTATGGCTCAGTGATCACAGATTAGAGTGTCAAAGCACATTCCTATATATTTGGCTAACAATTCATCTGCATATTTCCTTGCTAATTTATGTTTTTGATTTGCACAACATTTTTGTTATACAGCCTTTTCCCTGACATTCCTACAATTTGTAAATGAGTTTTACAGTATCTTGGAAGTCTTGATACTTCTTTATTACTGACTGTTGAATTAGTTCTTGTCAACAGAGTGCTGTTACACACTGGTGGTCTCTTCATCTGTTCTCTAAATGTTCTCCAAATTTCTTTTTTTTTTTTTTTGGTACTGGGGATTGAACTCAGGGGCACTCGACCACTGAGCCACATCCCCAGCCCTATTTTGTGTTTTATGTAGAGACAGGGTCTCACTGAGTTGTTTCGTGCCTCGCCCTTGCTGAGGCTGGCTTTGAACTCACGATCCTCCTGTCTCAGCCTCCCTGAGTGCTGGGATTACAAGCGTGAGCCACCGCGCCCGGCTTCTCCAAATTTCTTGAAAGTAGGAGACACAGTCCCCTACATGGCAAACAGTAGGCATTTGATATATAAATGTTTTTGAATAAGTCAGTTAGTTAAAATGGCTATTTTATATAGGTACCTATCACATGGATTACTGTGACTATCATAACTTCATGGTTTCATTAACTCTTCCTAAATTTAAGACTGCAGACTGAAAGATGTATCTCTAAGTTACACACAACACTGAATATACACACATACATGGATGTTTCTCATTCCAACTACTTTGTTCCTACCACTAGAGGCTACAACCAAGATCTTTGAACTCTACAATTTTCTGAATTATATCCTCAAGTGATCTCATTATAAAGTAGATGAAGTTCCTTGTTCATGTAGTGGGCTTGCTCACATAAGGATTTAAGAGACAGTCAAGAAGAGATATAGCCGAGCATGGTGGCACACGCCTTTATCCCACCAGCTCCAGAGGCTAAGGCAGGAGGATCATGAGATCAAAGCTAGCCTCAGCAAAAGTGAGGTGATAAGCAACTCAGTGAGACCCTGTCTTTAAATAAAACACAAAAATAGGGCTGAGGATGTGGCTCAGTGATTGAGTGCCTCCGAGTTCAATCCCTGGTAGCCTCCCCCTATCCCTACCAAAAAAGAAGAGATATAGGAATGGTTTTGTAGAATAGTGATTGGAATATATCTCACTATAATCAATACTGAGCGAAGCTCAAACCCAGGACAAGGAAATATCAGAGAAAAAAATTTAGCATTAATATTATTTCTACATTTTTTAAAGCTAATACACATCACAGCTACTGTACTTGAACTACTCTTTATTCACTGGGTGTGTCAGCAGTCTTGGAATCTTAGTACCCACAGTCTCTGTGCCTTTTTCCTCTTCATTCTCTTTTTCTGTGCTCCCCTCTGTCTGGGTCTCCACTTCAGAATGATCATTTGCTTTCTTTTCAAAATCTGAAATTCTGAAAAATTACAGAATGTTAAAAAAAAAAGTTACTTTCTCTTTGGCTTCAAGAAGAATAGCAATTATAGAAGCACTCCAAAGAACACTTCAAAATCTGGGTAAAGAATCAGGGTTTTTCAAAATTTCTACGTTCACTGTATTAGTATTGGTTTTGTTTTTCATCCTAAGACTGGCTAGAACTGATGTGATTTAAGATATGAATATATGTAGAGGTGAAACCCAGGAATAACTCATTTTGAATACTGCCTATTTTCATGTGAGTGTACTATCCAAAAATATTTTATTTCTTGTGTGTGTATACACGTGTGGATATGCGTGTGTCTTCCATGTGTGTTTGTCCCATTTATAAGACACTAGCAGAAGGAAAGACTTTTCCTTTTAGGACCCATCTAAGTTTACAAGTCCCTGAACAAACAGACACAGCACCAATTTTACACTGAGTCATGATCACAGGAAAGCCATCCCAATACAAATGAAAAAAAATGGAGACTGGTTGAAGATGGGAGGTGGAGTATTTGCATATAATTCTTCTCCTATCCCAAATGCTATGAAAATGATTTTCAAAAACCTATGTGACTATAGGAAAGAAGAAAAAGTGAAAGGAAACAACAAAATTTAAAAGCACAAGACTGAGTGGAGACAGGCTCAGCATTCCGGGAAGGTGACCCTAAGCCAAAAGGCTGGGGGTAGTGGGTAACTCTGGATGTGGTAAAGGTGGAGCCTGTTTAAGAAGTGTTGGAAGATATAAAATAAAGGGTTCAGGACTCAGAGATGTTAAGCAGAGTTGAAGGATTGGGCCTTCTATTTAAAAGGGGGCAGGATTTACACAGATACAGCTGAGGGCCTCAGCCTTCTTTACTTACTCATCTCAAGAACCCTGGCATCTAGAAAAATGCCCTTCAGGCAGGAAGTTGGAAGCATCTTCTCTGGAGAATCTGACCAGGACAAGGGAAAGATTTTAAGTTTTAGACTTGGGGTTTCCCCAGGAAAGCTCCCAGCTTATCTCCCTCCAGATGCTCACAAAGCTTCACGTACTTCTAACTCTTATTCACTCTTAAGTCTCATCAAACAGCCAAGATTACCTTAAAATAAATTAGGTATTTTCTACTGAAAGTAAAATATGCCAGTGGGAGGTGAGGGTGCTATCCCCAGAAACATAAGGAAATATATTACAGCCATTGAGAAAGGAACATCAAAAGCAAGCAAGCATGTGCATGTGTACCCTCGCTCCCAAACACACAAAGATGATAAAGGAAAATGATTAATCATCTGATTAATAAAATCAGATGACTGGTACAAGAGGTCCAATTCAAAATAAAATAACAGTAGGTTCTAGAAAGGCACATAAAAGAAGAAGAAAATTGAGGCTAGGAAATAATCCTTAGTTTGAGATTATTTTTCAAGAATTGAAGGTCAGCTGGTAGTGGTGGTGCATGCCTGTAATCCCAGTGCCCCAGGAGGCTGGGGCAGGAGAATAGCAAGTTCAAAGCCAGCCTCAGAAACTTAGCAAGGCCCTGTCTCAAAATAAAATATTAAAATTAAAAGGACAGGGGATGTACCTTGTGGTTAAGGTCATGAGTTTGCAGAATGAAAGGGTGCAAGGTTAAAAAACAGGCTCACACCCACAGCACATGTGAAATTTCAGAATACTTGAGACAAAGCAAAAAACCTTCAAAGAAGAGGAAAAACAAAAGTTTTCATAAAAAAGATTAAGGATCAGAGTAGCAATAGATTTCTCAACAGTACAACCAGAATCTAGAATACAATGAGGTAATGCTTTCAAAAATTGGAAAAAAAATAATGTCCAATCTAAAATTCTGTATCTAAAGGTAGAGAGATTTTTTTAGATAAGTAGACCTCAGAACACATACTCCTCATATTCTCAGTGTAGAGATGTAGTGTATACTACTTAATAAAAAAGAAAGGCACTGGATTAAGGAAATAGATCCAACTCCAGAGAGCTGCTGAAGGAATTCCACAGGATGATGCCAAAGGGAGATTTTGAGATGACTATAATGTAGCAGGACCCAGAAGTGACCAAGTAAGGCTCTTGGAGAAGATTCTGCAAGAAAAGCACACTACTATGTTACCAATGTTTTCTAAAGTAATTAAGAGATTTCCTCACTAGAAGAGAGTACTGGGGAAACTCAGTGGTAGGGTTTGAATGTCTTCCTGAAACTGAAACTTGCTTAATTGCCATTGGCATTTTAACAGTACTGCCCTCATGCATGGATTAGAGCTGCATGGAACTCAGGAGTGGGTACCTAATAAAACAATGACTATAGCTCTCTTTTTCTATTGTGCATGCTCGCTTGCCCTTTCTCCATGTTATGACTTAATAACTTCTTCAGCAGAAGCAGCCCATCTATCTTAAACTTCCCAGTCTCCAGAACCAGGAGCCATATAACTTAACATTGTTTATGTTTTAAGCACCTCTAGTATTCTGTTACAGCAGCACAAAATGGACTAAGACTTAAGAAAAAAAAAAAATCAGTGCTATAGATTGAACCTGGAGCCTTGTGCATGCAAGGCAAGTGCTCTACCACTGAACTTCATACTCAACCCTTTTTTAAAATTTTATTTTGAGATAGCCTCAAGTTGCTAAGGCTGGACTTGAACTTGTAATTCTCCTACCTCAGCCTCCCGAGTAGATGGGATTACAGGCTTGTGCTACCACACTCAGCAGGAAATTTTTAAAAAGGTAATTATACACAGAGATTAAAAAAGTTTTGTAAAAAGGAAAAGTGGTCATGGCATAGTATACTCACCTGTGAATTGTGTGTGTGTATATGCATAATAATATAAAAACTGAATAATCATCTAACTAAATTTCAATACAATCAATTTCATAAGCCGGGAAAGGACAAAATGGAGGGGTCCAAAAGCATATATGTGTGGTGCTGATGATGTGTAAGAGAATTAAATCTTCAACATGCATAGTGGGAGATTAATAGGTTATGTATAAAATATTTTTTAAAAATTTAAATAACTGTTTAAGCCCGATATATGGAGATAAATATCAAAAGAACCAACCAAATATGTTGAAAGTGTTTGAGAAGAAGGAAAAAGTAGCTGGACTAGGGGCTGGTCAAAGAACTGTTGTTTCTCCATGATAAGTTTATAGAACAATTAATTTATTATATGAATGTAAAACTGATTTTTAAATAAAAACCTAGTGATAATAAAAAGTAAAATAAACTACACTGGATTCTGTTAAAGTTCACCAAACCTAATTGGTATATAGGCACTGTCTCTGGCTAAGCTCAATAAATGGGTTAAGCACCAGATGGTGGTGGGCAGGAGGGTAGCCTTTACACCACCACTAACACAGGACACAGGTTTTGATCTACAATTGAATTACGACTTATCTTAATTTTCTAGGGCAAATTGTTATCTTGAGCCGACTTTTCCCTGCCACCTCTTGATTCTCCAAAGCTACATTTCCTACACAATTTCCTGCTCCTTACTGGCTATCAGTGTGTGTTTAGAAATACACAGATTACGTGAAAATATTAATCCTGGAAAAATTGTAGACAAATCTACTGTTTACTTTCCCTATATATCACCTAGACGTTTTTCAGAGTAATTTTTAGAGCATCTACAGTTAGAACACCTATTTCCTGTGATTAATGAAAATGCTTGAAAATTGACTTATTTCAGAAAAGAACATGTTATATCTTGCACACATGTTTTTATCATATCTATTTATAATGTGTGTAAATCAAGCCAGGTTGTTCATGTGTCAGTGATTTTGTTCCTTGGTTTCAAACCTACCTTATCTAAGACAAAACCATCCTTATGCCCACATAGGGAACAGTCTCAGCAATTAGTTAACTGACTTGTCGGTTGTTAAATATTGAGAGAAAGCTAGTTACAAAGTAGAAATCAAAAGTATTGAGAAAGAGACCTTTAGAAGGTAATCGTGGTGGGGCATGAGGACTTCATCTCAAAGGCACGCCTGACTCATTACTACAGTCTGAAGAGAGAAGCACCTCGAGGCATTTGGACAGAAAGCTATGACTCTTTTGAAAGCAGGTAATATATATTTTGTATGAAAGATTATTATTTATCATCAGCAAATTTCTAAGTTTATATTTCCACTAATAAGGCCAATCATGTTGGTTTAAGGATGAATTACTTGTTAAACTATGACTCTTTTGAAAGCAGGTAATATATATTTTGTATGAAAGATTATTATTTATCATCAGCAAATTCCTAAGTTTATATTTCCACTAATAAGGCCAATCATGTTGGTTTAAGGATGAATTACTTGTTAAACTTGACTTTTTGGAATGGTACATAGAACTTGGAAGATAAAAACATACAAACACAAACTGATTACTTACTCATAGTTGTTAAAGGTCTCATTCACAGACCATCTTCTTTTAAAACTCAGCTATAATAATTAAGGTATAAAAAGAATGCTTTCATTTGTACATAATTACTATGTTTTTGGATTTATTGGAAAGAAAGGATGACTATACTTCCTCATTAGAAGACATGGAGGTAGTCTCCTAGACATTGCCTCTGAACTTTTCTGAGAAACAGCAGTAGTATGTGGGGTGAAAACCTAGATGCCTCCATACCCTTTTCACTTTTGAAAAGAGTTGATCACCAAATAAGACACTGGAAAAATGCTGACATGCCTTCTAGGAATTTTTTCATTCTCAAAAAAAACCTTCTATGTAACATTTAAGAATAGATCTTCCCGGGCTGGGATTGTAGCTCAGCGGTAGAGCGCTTGCCTCGCATGCGTGAGGCCGTGGGCATGCGTGAGGCCGTGGGTTCGATCCTCGGCACCACATACAAAGCAATAAAATAAAGACATTGTATCCATCAACAACTAAAAAAATATTTAAAAAAAGAATAGATCTTCCCATGGTTAGGAATTTAAACTGTTTCAACTGCAAAATACTTTTTTTTTTTTTTCCCAGTAGAGGATTGAACCCAGTGCATCTCAACATGCTAGGCAACTGCTCTAACACTAAGGTACATCCCCAGCTCTGGAAAGTTTTTCTTAAACTGCTGCAGTATAAGATTAAGCTGGGCATGGTGATGTATGCCTATAATCCCTGAGACTCAAGAGGCTCAGAAAGGAGGATCAAAAGTTTGAGGCCAGCCAGGGCAACTTAGCCAGACCCTGTCTCAAAATAAAAAAATAAAAAAAGGGCTGAGGATCAAGCTCAGTGGTAAAGTGCTCCTGTACCACAAAGATAAAACAAAACAAAAAGGCAATGTAGCCAGGTGGTGTGGTGCACACCTGTAATCTCACCAGCTTGGGGGGCTGAGGCAGGAAGATCGCCAAGTTCAAAGCCAGCCTCAGCAACTTAGTGAGGTGCTAAGAAACTCAGTGATAACTTGTTTCTAAATAAAATAGAAAATAAGGTTGGGGATGTGGCTCAGTGGTTGCGTGCCCATGAGTTCAATCACCGGTACCAAAAAAAATGTAACGTATAATATCTGAGAGAAGTAACTATGCCATAGTGTATTTATGATTAGATTTCCAGTCACAAGAACCCTAAAACTATTTATAATCTCCCCTATATCTTATACTATATACTTCGTATTCTAAAAAGTATATTTATAAACAGAACCTCACTGACTTAACAAAAACTCATAAGATACATAAATGTAACCCTGAAACCAGTCTAAATGATTTTGTTTGCAATAGCATTATGTTGTAGCTATTTCTATATAAAAAGGTTCAGTGGATATTTTAAAAGATATATGTATCCAGGGGCTGGGGTTATGGTGCAGTGATAGTGTGCTCGCCTGACACGCATGAGGCACTGGGTTTGATCCTCAGCACCACATAAAAATAAAGATATTCTGTCCACCTACAACTAAAAAATAAATAAATATTTTAAAAAAGGCATATGTATCCAGAAGAGGACGTACCATTTACTGATTTATTCTGTGAAGTCAGTAGTAACTGAGACCAAAACTAGACAAAGATATCTCAAGAAAACTATGAATTATTATCCCTTACTATAGAAATAAAAATCCTCAACAAAATACTAGCAAACTGAACCCAGCAACATATAATAAAGGATTATATATCATGTCGAAGTGGGAATGCAAGGTTGGTCTAACAACCTGAAAATCAATTAATGTGATATACTATATTAATAAAGGTTTTTAATAAAACCATATGATCAACTCCATATACACATAAAAAGCCATTTGAAAAAAATCCAAACCCCTTTCATGATAAAAATTACAACAAACTAAAAATGGAAAGGAACTTCTCAACCTGATAAGGGCATCTATGAAATACCCACAGCTAACATTATATTTAATGGTAAAAGACTGAAAGCTTGCAGTTGAGGCATAGCTCAGTGGTAGAGTAATTGCTGAGCATGCACCAGGCCCTGGGTTCAATCTCCAATACTACCCTTCCCACCAAAAAAAATACACACACACACACACACACACACATATATAGATAGATAGGTAGACTGGAAAGTAAGACATCCCATGTTCATCAGTCAGGATATTGTTAAATGATAATACTACCCAAACCAATCTACAGATGCAATACAAACCCTAAAAAAATCCCAATTGACTTTTCTTCCCCCAAAATTATCAAGGTGATTTGAAAACTCAAATGGAACAGCAACTGACACAGAATAAATAGCCAAAATAGTCTTTAGAAAGAGCAAAGTTTGAAAATTCATATTCCTGATTCCAAAACTTACTACAAGGATATCATAATCACGACTGTGGTGGCATAAGGACAGACATATAGATCAATGAGACAGAACCAACAGTATAATGAAGTTAGCCTTCTACATCCCTCCATACACAATAATGAAGTCAGAATGGACCACAGACTTAAATGTAAGAGCTAAAACAATAAAAATCTTGAGAACAGAGTAAATCTTTGTGATACTGGGTTAGACAATGATTTCTGAGACACCATACTAAAAGCATAGTGACAAAATTAAAAAAGAGAAATCACATCAATATAGTTTTTTTCTTGCACTGCAAATAATATCATCAAGAAAGTAAAGGGTTGGGAATGTGGTACAGTGGTAAATATTTGCCTAGCATGAGCTAGGTTCAATCCTCAGTAGCTCAGTAATGTGAAAAAGAAAGGAAGGAAAGGAGGGAGGAGAGGAGGGGTAGAAAGAGAGAGAATACAACTCAAAGAATGAGAGAAAATATTTGCAAATCATAGTATCCAGAATATAAAATGAACTCATAAATCAACAATAAAAAGACAATTCAGTTTTTCAAAATGAGTGGAGTATTTGAATAGCTATTTCTTCAAAGAAAATTAAACATGAAAAGATGCTCACTAGGGAAATAGAAATCAAAACTACATGAGATGCCAATTCACATCTACTAAGATGGCTAAAATAAAAATGGTAGACAATAACAAATGTTGGTATGGATATGAAGAAAGTGCAATACACATATACTGCCAGTGGGAATGCAAAATGGTACAGCCTCTTTGGAAAATGATTTGGTAGTTACTCAAATATTAAACAGAGTTACCATGGGAACTAGCAATTCCACTCCCTAGGTATATACCACAGAGAATTAAAAACATATGTCCAAGCAAACACTTATATCCATATGTTCTAGAAGCATTCATAATTAATAACCAAATATTCATCAACTGATAAATGGAAAAATGTTACATATCCAATATGGAATATTATTTAGCAGTGTTATGGTTTGGATGTGAGGTGTCCCCCAAAAGCTCATGTGTGAGACAATGCAAGAAGGTTAAGAGGAGAAATGATTGGGTTATGAGGGCCTTAACCCAATCAGTGAATGAGTGGTAACAGAAGGTGGGCATTGGAGGGCGTGGCTGTGGGGTATATATTTTGTATCTGGCAAATGGAGTCTCTCTCCTTGCTTTCTGATCATCATATTAGCCTCTTCCCTCCACCACACTCTTACGCCATGATGTTCTGCCTTATCTGGAGCCCTGAAGAATGGAGCTGGCCTTCTACAGACTGAGACCTCTGAAACCATGAGACCCTAAATAAACTTTTCCGCTTCTAAAATTGTTCTTGTCAGGTCTTTTATTCACATCAGCAAAAGAGCTAACTAAAACAAGCAGCAAGGGGCTGGGATTGTGGCTCAGTGGTGGAGCGCTTGCCTCGCATGCGTGAGGCACTGGGTTCGATCCTCAGCATCACATAAAAATAAAAATAAAATAAAAAGATATTGTGTCCA
>CM053410.1:25916758-25971969 GCA_028644305.1 Xerus rutilus | reverse complement strand
CAACTCAGTGAGACCTTGTCTCTACATAAAACACAAAATAGGGCTGGGGATGTGGCTCAGTGGTCGAGTGCCCCTGAGTTCAATCCCCGGTACCAAAAAAAAAAAAAAAAAAAAGATATTGTGTCCATCTACAACTAAAAAATATTTAAAAAAAACAATCAGCAATAAGGAATTAAGTACTGATATATGCTACATTGTATATGAACCTCAAAAATACTATGCTAACTGGGCATGATATTGCACGGTAATCCCAGCTACTGGGGTGCTGAGGCAAGAGGATCACCCTGTCTGGGCAACTTAGCAAGATTGTTTCTTAAAAAAAAAAAAAAAAAAAAAAAAATTGAGGGCTGGGATGTAGCACATTGGTAGAGCATTTACCTAGCATGTGAGGCTCTGAGTTTAATCCCCAGTACTAAAAAAAAAAAAAAATCACTATGATAAGTCAAAGAACCCAATCATAAAAGATCATAAAAGATCACATATTATATAATTCCATTTATATGAAATGTCCAAAATTGGCAAATGTATAGATATAGAAAACAGATTACTGGGAGGCATGGGTAGTAAGTGCTAATGGGATCTGGATTTCTTCTATGAGGGAAAAAATGTTCTAAAATTATATTGTGGCAATGATTGCACAACCCTAATATAGAATATTGCACAATATTCTAAAAAACGAGGAAATGTAAAATTTAAATGGAAGTACTATGTGGTATCTTAATTACATTTCAATAAAACTGTTAAAAAAAAGTGTATGCACATTTCAGGTCAAGCTACCTCATACCTTTCTTTGGCTTCTTTGAGTGCAATTTCAAGTCTCTCCACCTTCTGGTTTCCTTCTCTTAGGCAAAGCAGGAGCTGGCTCACAGTTAATTCTTCAAATTCCAAATAATTCTTGGCACCTTTGGCAGATTTGCTCCTATATTGATACCACCACCAAATTTAAGTATAAAGGTTAAAAGGCTTTATCAGAAAATGAAAACCAACACTTAAAGTAGCCCAATATAACTGAGACCAGCTTAAACAAATTGCTTTCCAGAACATTCTCCAATTAATTCCCATCTACTGACAGATGGTCCCATGACCCATAGTGCTAATCACCTCTATACTTTCTAGGGAAGGTGTAGAGACTGACAGTGAGACTCCAGAGAAGCTAGCGTGAAAGTGTAATTTGCTGCCTTTGAATGGTCACTGTGTATGTAAGACCACAAAACTCATAGAAATAGTTCAGGAGCCGTGGATGGAGGTGCCAGGCTTCCCAGAGATATAGTCTCAAAGAGGACTCAGCCAAACAAACTACACTGGCCTTTCTCCAATTTGAGAAAGTCACCTTTGCAAGTCAAAACTTTTTTTTTTTTTTGCTTTTTGTTTCAAGTAATCAAAGCAGAAAAATATAGTCACTGTTGTCAAATATTTTTCTTGATTTCAAAATATGATTGAATAAAGAGACATTTTAATGACAAACAAAACCATGGCCACCATTCTAATAACAAAACATTCAGGGACTATGATGCTGCTAATGGCAGCCACTATTTCAGTAAACTGTGGGAGCTCACAAATCTAATAAAGAACCAGCATTAAATTCCATTACTAGGACTCCAAAACTCAAACTCTAAACCTAAAAATCAATCTCAGATTCCTTCTTTTTTTTTTTTTTTTTTTTTTAAATTTTTTTTTTGGTTGTTGATGGATCTTTGTTTTATTCATTTATTATTTATATGTGGTGCTGAGGATCGAACCCAGTGCCTCACGCATGCTAGGCAAGCGCTCTACCGCTGAGCTACAGCCCCAGCCCCTCAGATTCCTTCTGATACTCATAAATAATACAGGGCTGCTATTATTTCTTTTAAAATAGCAGTGTAGCTTAAAAGAAGAACTGATCTTTGCATGTGGTATAAATGAGGAGGAAGTGGTTTGAAATTGTCAAACAATTTTCTTCCTTCCCTATACGTCCAGGAAAGTCTTTTGATATTAAAAACAACATTCTGGGGAAAAGTTTAAGAATTTTTAACCAAAAAAGGGAATAACATTCACTTATGCCAGTGGCCTTGTTTGATAAAAGACTAATATTTTCTCCCTGATACAAGGGCTTGGAAACATGATTGGAAAAAAAAATTTTTCACCTTTAGTAAGTCATTCTCTATGTACATTCATCAAGTTATAGAAAAAAAGGTCTTAAAAGTCTATGAGGCAGTCTGGGAATGTAGATCAATGGTAGAGTGCTTGCCTAGCATATGTGAGACCTTTGGTTCAATTTGTAGTACCACCAAAAAAAAAGTCTATGCATTGCTGAACACAGTGGCTGTAATCCTAGCTACTTGGGAAGCTAAGGCAGGAGGATTGCAAATTTGAGACCATCCTCACTTTAGCAAGAACCTGTCTCACCCTTTCATTATTTAAGATGTCTGTTTCTCAGTACCTACTTGGTTCAGGTAAACCTGAGACTCCACAGATATGATACCTGGGCACTTTTTAAGAAATTCCCACAGTGGTTGCTAGCACTAACAATAATCGATACAGAGGATCACCAGTACTGGTCACTCTGGCTTATAACTAGGAATGAACTGGAAAGAGAAAATGTATACATCTCATTTATGGAAGCTAGGCAGCCTGGTCCAAGTCAAGACAACACTGGTAAACAAATTAGCAAACATGGGTCTCTGACTAGGAAAAAAATATCTTCTTTTGATGGAGGGCAGGACTGTTTTCACTTCTCACCTGAGTGAGATGAAATACCTATAAGAGTAGTCAGCATTAGTCCCCCTAAAAAGGCACCAAACATTGTTTTTATTCTCTGCCAGTTTGTGCTGCAACATTAAATAACATTCAACCGAACATTAATGAAAGGTCCTAGTATAAATCAATAAGAAGTTATTTCTCTACCCCATCATGTTTGGCTTCCAGTGACAGAATCAAAGGGACAAGACTGCCCCATCTGTCTGCCTGACAGCTCTAGTCTTTCATCACATACGTGTCAATGGAGTCTGTTCTTGTGGGCCCAAGACTATTCTTGATTTCTTTTAATGTTCCATTTGCTTCTCCTTCCTGTAAAAACAGAAATGAAAGGGACTTAACACAATATATCTACAAGACAAAATGTCAAAAAAAAAAAAGGCAAAAGATCAAGAATTTCGATGACAACCCAGGAAATTACCGAACATTTGACTGTGAAATGATTAAATTGGGTCACTCAAGTGGAATGGAAATTTACTGTTCCTTTAGGCTGCACACCCTGTCAGGATTATAAATATCTAGGCTAAGGCATAAAGGTCAGACTCCTCTCATTTGAACAGACTCAACATGACTCCATAAACATGAAAGCTTATCTCCTCCTATCTCTCCTCCTATCTCTCCCTTTTTCCCTAGGTTAAGGTCACACAGCTAACAACTCCACATACCTTTCTTGTACAGCCCTTTAAAATGTAAAGTACTAGAACTCTGTGAATCAAAATTGACTAAGAAGCAGTTTTCTGTGGATGAGGCTTACTTACCAAGCACTGTTTTTGCCAAATTAGGTCCTGTTAGAAATTAGAGTATTTGCAAGGCAGTTATATTCAAGTAAACTACTAGGGAAAATCTTCAAAAATTACAATAGATACTGTGGATAACTTCCTAAATCGAACCCAAGGGTGCTTAACCACTGAGCCACATCCCCAGCCCTTTTAATTTTTCTATTTTGAGACAGGATCTCACTAGGTTGCTTACAGTCTCGCCAAGTTGCTGGGGCTTACTTCAAACCTGCAATCCTCCTGCCTCAGCCTCTTGAGCCACACTTCCTAAATCTTGTGCAGTATTTTCAAGTTCACAAAAGTGAGGTAAGTACAACATGTTCACCATAATATAACTGTCACACATCTGTGAGGTGGAAGATGATGCTAACTGTTAAGAGAACAAGCCTCAATTGGAGAAGTCTGATATACTCTTTGGGCTTCCTGAATTTTATCAGTTATATGCAGAAGGTTTAAGCTCTTTGATCAACTTTCTGCTTCAGTAATTTTCCAAGAAGCATACTCTGATAAAGGGGCCTCTTCAAACCTAGATTTCTCCTGATTTTGGCATGGATAGTAAGGTCACTAAGAGCCATCTTCCAACTCTATTAATCTTTAGTGTGGTGAGTAAGGAAGACCCATAGTAATATTCCAGAATACCTAGTAGTCGAGCTGTTTTTCAAGTTGCTCCCCCTACCCCTGGCTTATCTATAAAGTCCATCTCTTTTTTTCACGGCACAATTCATCTCCTTTCCTATATCAGATCTGACTTTGACAAAGCTCAAATGACCTCCTATATTACCTAGGATTTTATCGTTGTGTGTTTTTCTTCTTTACTGTCCAATCTTTTGTAGTGTCATTGAAGGAGAGGCCCCTACATGATCTATGTATCTGCTCTGGTCTTTAACGAGACTATATGTATATCCAGAAACAGTCCTAATAGACACTTCACTAAAGTTTAGGGTACAATACACACCACCTTGCTTAGCTCACTTCATTTTGGGTTGACAGAAATTTGACTTTAACAGCGCTGGCTTCAAACTCAGTTCTCAGATACCCCTCAACTTGTAACAGTGGTCCACTTTATGCTTTGAATATAACCCTTGTTGCTCTGCCACTGCAATTTATTTTTAAAATGGACACATATCTATCTCTCTCTTCCTCTCTCCCTGCTCCTCCCTAATCTCAGCGGAAACAGGATTACCTTTATTCCCCATCCTAGGCAGAGTTATCTGTCCCTGATAGTAATCCAGACTTTGGGGAATGTACCAGAAGATCTCAGAAATGACCATCTCCCTAATTGACAAGTGAATTACAAATCCAGAGAACGCTTGGAATATAGCCTTTGAGTCACCTCTTTAAAAGCTCCCTGTTCCTGCTGATGTACCCCAACCTTTGGGATAAGAGTCCCCTGTGTTTCTCATTTGCTAGCAAAGCAATAAATCTTCTTTTTCCTTTTTCTCAAAACCCTGTCCCCATGTAGGGCATGGTGGTGCATGCCTGTAATCCCAGCACTTTGGGAGGCTGAGACTGAAGGATCACGAGTTCAAAACCAGCCTCAGCAACGGCAAGGCACTAAGCAACTCAGTGAGACCCTGTCTCTCCATAAAACACAAAATAGGACTGAGGATTTTGCTCAGTGGTCCTGAGTTTAATCCCTGGTACAAAAAAAAACAAAAAACCCCGTCCTCATTATTGGATTGGTATCAGGGACAATTACCGAGCTTTCGGCAACAAACCTACCACCAGAACAGCTCTTCCCTCTCTTTTCCTCTCTTCTCATTTTTAATTCCCATGGTTCCTCATAAGACTTTGAAAAGAGAAACCCATAACTAAAAAGTGTTTAAAAGCAATTAGTTTACTACATTTGATCACAATTCTGTTCATCTAAGTGAACTGGTCTCACAGCTTTTTTGAGACCTGATTTGAAAAATGACCAGAATGTCCATGCCTTATGTTTTTTATTTTTGACTTGTTTTTGTTTTTAGGTCAGTCACAAAAATATCCAATTTGCCAGGACAACTTGGGGAAAAATGATTATACCTTTTGTCATAAAAGGTAATTTATATTTTTTCATTGCAGCTAGAAAATCCTTGCAAGCATTGAACTTGGAAAATGGGGGCTAATTTATCATTGCTACACTGAAATTTCCTCATTATTTTACTTTCATTGTTGGCAAAAGATAGTGGTAATTGTTTCACTGGTCTAGATGAGATTTTGTAGTTTTCTTATAATAAGAACAAAAACAAAATTCTTACAGCCATCCTGATTTCAACAAAGGAGTCTTCTGAGGAGCCGCTGGCAGTCAGCTTGAGCTGTAATTCAGACACGATGCCCAGCAGGTCTGCCTTTTCAGCCTGAAGGCGTGCCACCTGGGTCTTCAGCTGTTCCACTTCCTGCTCTGCTACCACCTTGGGAAGCCTGGAGTCACCACTGGGGTCCTGGAAATGACAAGGAGTGAAGCACATCAACAAATCAAACCAAGGGCCTTATCATCAACTGGACTGTCCTCACACTCATGGACAAAGCAGTTCTCAACATCTTGTCCCCTTCTTTAAATAGAAAACCCAGCTCTTACTTGACATTTATTTTAACATAACATTTAAAATGAAAAATTTTACTGTGTGTTTCTGGGTATTAAAGCCAGCAGTTCTCTACCACTGAGCTACATCTCCAGTCTTTTTTTATTGTTTTGAGACAGGTAAGTTGCATAGGCTTCACTCAAACTTGAGTTCTTTGTGCCTCAGCCTCTGGTGTAGCTGGGATTACAGTCACAGGACACAATGCCCAGTATTTTACAGAACTTGTGTTGTACTCAAATAACAGAAATTTACAATGACTTCATGGCAAGAAAGAAAGTCTTCCACAGCACATTAGAATATGGATATTATGAAAAGAAACAACCAGACTTTGGCAATGGTGGATTTGACCAAAATTCTAGAAAACAAGAAGAAAAAGCTACTATAACTCAAACTCCCACCTTTTTTCCTCCCCACAAATGCCCATTTATCCCTGCTCTCCCTATACTTATCATATCTAATTAGAAGCCAAAGCACCAAGGATGTTACTGGGTGCTGTGACAGTAAAACATAGTGAAATGACACAAATCCTCCAGTACATAAGCTGGTGGGAACAATATTCTACGTTGGTGTTTTAAAGTTGGTGGAAATAAATCTGGTGAGAAATAAGAAATTTAAAATTCAGAGATTGGAGCCAGGCGTGGTGGCGCACGCCTGTAATCCCTGCACTTTGGGAGGCTGAGACAGGAGAATCACGAGTTCAAAGCCAGCCTCAGCAACGGTGAGGTGCTAAGCAACTCAGTGAGACCCTGTCTCTACATAAAACACAAAAATAGGGCTGGGGATGTGGCTCAGTGGTTGAGTTCAATCCCCAGTACCAAAAATAAAATAAAATAAAATTCAGAGATTGGTATCAAAGATAAAAAAATTAAGGTTTAGCTTATAAAAACAATAATTAGCATTAATGCCCCACTAGTGCCTAGTATATGTTGTGTTCACTCTGTTGCAATGACTGCGTCAATGTCACAGAAGAAAGACCCTATTCAGGTATGGCATTTTCACTTGGAAGTAGAGAGAACAGATATTATCTGTCCATCACTGGGATCTGGCCTTGAACAGAATCACTGAAGTTCCTGGCCTTGTTGTAGAGACAGATGAGGTGGGAGGCAAGACACTGGATAGGAAACAGGAAACAGGTTTATTTGACTGCAGTTGGTTCAGAGGGTACAGCTTTCACTGTAATCAATTAATTCCCCTGAACTCCAAGTTCAGGCAGTTTCTGAACTTTATACCCAGCATGTAAGGGGAGGGGCTCAGAAGTTCAGTCTGCAGAAGTTCACACAAAAGCAGCTTTTTCTTTCATTGTTCTGGGCAAGTTAACACTTCAAGGACAGCACCTGAGAAGGGGAGAGTTTATGCCCTTTCTTTCCTCCTCTGCCAGCTGTTACCATGGAGCCCAATTAGTAACATCTTCTCTTATCTTTGAAATGTAAACATCTCTGTGAAGCTCAGGCCCCAAGGCCAAAGGCCTTGTTGTCTTTCCTACCACACTCTGCATTTGCAAACACACTTTTATAAAATATTATATTGTTACTATACTAGATAGTTGTTTGTGAAAAAACTAGTAAAGGGGCATTCAGCATCTGGAGTGCTGGTCTTCTTCAGGCTGGTGGCCAAGTAAGATAGAGCAACAGGAAATGGTAAGTTTAACTACATTGAACTCTTGTAGAGCCTCTTGCTGATAGTACTAAGATCAGTTATGGTGCAGGTTTCTGGAGAAGCTTAATTAAGATTTTCTGTGGAGGAAGGGGTGCCACAACAGCCTCAGTTCTCTTGAGTTAGAAGGGAAGATGTGATACCACATGGTTGGTTCTCCCCGCAGGAAACCTCAATGGCTCTTATGTGCATGACAACATGCTTCATTTAGTTCCCTTTCCAAATCATAAGTACAAATGCTTGAGAGTAACAGAAAATTTCAGCATTCCCTATATCTTAATAGTATAATAGTGTAAAATAACAAATACTTCAGACTAGCTTTTAAAGAAAAATATTAATTCTCCTCAAAAATTAATAGCATAATTAAGCATTATCAACATAATCTCTAAACAAGTAATTTAAATAAGTGATCCCTAAGTTGTAGTAGCATTGTCTAAGTTTCATCCTTTCCCTCTCCCAATCCTCTCTAAAAGATTTCCCAAGAAACAGAGAACAGGCCCAAAGGTTCATAGTGGAACTTTAGCAGTATGAGAAAGACATGTGGCTGGACTATGAACCAGCTAGTCCACGAGGTACTGACTTGTAACCCAACATGCCTCCCGCTGCCTGGGTGATGCTCTGCCTTCACCTGGAGCAGTGCCTTGCTGGGGAACTACCACACAAAGGAAAGCAGGTTAAAGAACCCCAAGAAGCAGGTCTCCAAGGAAAGGTCAGAACCTGTGCAGTCTCTCTCAGAAGTGACACACAAAAGAAACAAATGTAAAGAATGAAAAAGGAAAAGGATAGGTACTACCTCATCTAGAACCAGGAACGAGTCTAGGCAAAACTATGCCTTTTTAGGAATCCTTATGTGTGCCCTTTTGACCTCTCTAAGGACGTTTTATAGAAAGCATTTTTATACACCTTGGTATAAGGATAGGAAATAGAGTTTTAAATAAGTATTTGAGGACCAGGGATATAAAACTGTACATTAGAATCTCAGATTATTAGACTAATTTTCTTTTTCACAATTGTGAGGATCTCTTAATTCTCCTAGGGAGATCATAAATCCAATTATTTTTCCATGAAACTCCTTGTAAGATAGACTTTCAACTTTCCCTTCATTTACTACTAAAATCCTTTCATTCCTTTCCTGGACTAGAGCTCCCATGGTTTAGCTCTGATTTCTACTACTAACTCCATTCTTTGTTATTCTCTTTCATCGCTTTTGAGCCCTTACCACTGACCTCTTCACAATTTGTGACACAATTTGTCTTTTCATGTATTTGTACAATCTTTCCTCCCACTGTCCTGAAAATGTGCCTAAGTTAATATGCCATCTTAGAATTCTAGAAGGATTCTATTTATTGACCCTTGCATAGCATTTGTACAACAATTAAGTTAGAAAATACTCTCTGGAGATAATTTTAATGAATAATTCAATGAAATCTCAGACAGAACCACTAGTGCCTGGCCTCACCCTAAGGATCAGAAGGCAGACCTCCAAGGGAGATCTCTACTCTGTGGAGCTTGTGTCCTCTGATCACCTGCCTTGAAAGCAGCTGTTCAAAGCTTCAGCTTCTGATTTCAACTTCTTCCAATTCTGCAGCCTTCTAAGAAAACCTATAGGCAGACTAGCTCAAAAAGACAAACTGCTTCTGGAAACTGCCTTCTTGGCCTCAGTGTAACAGGCCCCAGCTGACTAAAGCCAACTGTCAGCTCACATTCCAAAATCCAAGGATAATCCAATAATTTAAAATATTTTCTTCCCTAAAGTAGAAAATCATTCATATATCTTAGGTGATCATTTCTTCAGAGAATTTTACCTCAAAAACATTTAGCTAATGAGAAATTTCCCCCCAAAGAAACAACTTCATGCTCTTTGACCAGTAAGACAAGGTTCAGACATGATAAATCTTACCAACAATACAAATATAAATTTATTCAAGCAGAATGTTCATCATTCCATGAGAAGGGTGATGAGTAAGATCACTGATACAAACTGTAGTATTTTTGTAATCAACTTCTCATGTTTTGGATTATTCACCCCCATTTTCCATTATTTTCTATTTTCTTTCTTTTTTTCTTTCTTTCTATTCTCTACTCATTCAAGAAAAATAGATATCAAAAAAGTTCAAGGTAAAAAGCCTCAAGAAAAATCATTGATAGCTAGAATACATCCTCCCTAATACAATCAAGTACTTCATCTTCCAAAGGGTTAAGTGCCAGGTTTGGAAGAAAATGAACAGCAGATGTTCACCTAAATGAACAATAACCAGTGACCCTTGGCATACTGGCAGGGACTTCAAATGTGTTCTGGTTTGTTTTTCACTAACATCTTTGACATCTACTCTCTAGTATGAATACATTTCCCAGGTTATTTGGGTCAACAAAAACATCTCTCTTTCTCTTTAAAATGGCAACTCTATAGCCAGCCTCCTATCATAACATAACATTTGACAAGTCATTTTTCAAAAGGAAAGGTAAAGTGAATTATCACTGTTTTATACTGAGAGAAAGGACAAGGTCAATAAGTAAAAATACTGAGTAGTACACATTTTAAATGTAATTTTTTATCAGAGACATAATCCAAAAGCTAACAATCAGACAATTCTAGGCAGAGGTCCATATGCATCATTGTAATGAATATGAAATGCTGATTTATCACCTCAGTATTCTTTTGACTACAATCAATATGGTTAAATACTTACAAATTTCTCTTCCCCAGTAGAGATTATACATGCAAAAAAAATGGCAATCTTTTTTTTTTTTTTTTTTTTTTTTTTTTACCAAAAACACTATAAAATACTAGTGCAGCCTGAATCATGAAAGTTTTGATCTAGGCGTCTAGACATGTATGATTCTATTGAAAATACTAAGAAATAACATCATAATTTATCAGTCTGCTCACCTCAAATGATCTTTCTGACTTCCCTTTTAGTTTTCCAAGCTCTTCCTTCAATTTTTCATTTTCATGACTCAAAGCCATCAGGCGCTCTTTGGCTTCTTTGCTCTGTATCTCAAAAAACTGGCGTTCTTCCTTCTGTTTCTCTGTCCAGGCTGAAAGCTCCTCAAATCGTCCTTTCATAGCTTGATTATTTAGCTTCATGGCTTCTGTATGGGGGTTAGATGAGGAAGTCACACACCAGGAGAATGAATCAAATGGGCCCACAGCCTACTTCAGCACTTGGCTCTGAATCTAAACAGGCCAGCCTTGGCCCGGGCCCAAAGGTCAGCAGGAGAAAGACTATAGTAGGATGAGTGGTTTTTGCTTTCAGACAGGACAAGTGGATCTAGCATTTCTAGTCCTCAAAGTACCAAGAAAATTAAATTGATTTGGATACCTCCACTATAGCCCAGATTCCCACTTATAACTAGGGGACTAAGAAAGGTCCTAGCACTCTGTGATGAGAACGCTAGTTCTGCCAAAAGCCATAGCCTGACATCAGAATACTTTTTCTTTTTCTTTTTTTTTTTTTTTGCAGTGCTGAGAATCCATCCCAGAGCCTTGCACATGCTAGGCAAGCATTCTACCACTGAGCAACATCATCAGTCCCCTGACAGAATATGTTTTATACTTACCTGTATCAAGAGGTAAATAACAGAAAGCATTTTAGTCTTACCAAAAGCCATTCTGGGCTCATACAGGAACCTTTTTACAAAGGGATTATGTTTCATAAAGGCCCCAGGTGAATGGAGAACATAGGTTGGGTGGCTGCTCACCTTTCAGCTGGTGGTTCTCAACCAGGAGCTCCTTCATCTGCTGCAGCAGCTCCTCTGGGGTAAATGTGTCCAGGCTGGGGTGAGCCAGAATGGGGGGTCCATTTCCTGTGGTCTCAATGGGACTGTCCCCCTTTTCAGTCAGGCAGCTGAGAGGTTGGTGAGACATGGCAGCAGTTCCTAAGGTAAAGCCACAAACTGAAAATATAGCTGTGCCCCCTCCACCAGGGGTGTCCTCGAGTCTGCTAGATCCACTAATAATGACTAATATTTATTTCCAAAGTTGCCAACTTTCTCCACTTGCATTTTGAACTTGTTTTAATTCTTTTTTTTTTAATAAAAAAGCATATCCCAGCTTCAGGGAAACATGTACATGTGTATATATATACACGAGTATACAAAAGGGTACAATGAGAGGCTGGAAAATGAGAAGAAAGGGTATTTGTAGATATGGGCAAAGTATAGTTAAATAAATTTTCCCATGCAAGTCTTTAAATTCAGATCTCCTTACTTTGAGTGAATTGTATGGTATGTGAAGTATATCTCAATAAAGCTGTTAATCTCAGCCGGAAGTGGTGGCACAAGTCTGTAATCCCAGCACTTAGGGAGGCTGAGACAGGAGAATCATGAGTTCAAAGCCAGCCTCAGCAACGGCGAGGTGCTAAGCAACTCAGTGAGACCCTGTCTCTACATAAAACACAAAATAGGGCTGGGGATGGGGCTCAGTGGTTGAGTGCCCTTGAGTTCAATCTCCAGTACCAAAAAAAAAAAGCCGTTAATCTCTATATATTTATTTCTTGTACTTTTGGTTAAAAAGGAAGTGGAGAGTTAACATTTTTTTCAATGCTTACTTTGTGCTAACACACCATCCAAATATGTCATTGCCTCTATATTCTTCATTAAAATTCACCCAGGTAGCTATTTTACTATGAGGAAGCTGAGTTCAAAGAGGTATACAGCTTGTTCATGGCCAAGAAGTGATACAAGCAAGCAACAAAGATGACTCCCACACCCACCCTTTCATACAATAAAGGTGCTACTAAATATTTGGCCTCCAATATCTTATTTTTCAAAGTACACACCAAAAAGATTGAGACATCTTGTTATGTCATATTCTGAAATATTTCTACACATACCACTGTATTTTGTAGAGGGGTCAATGTGGACTTAAAAATATAAGATACCAGTACATACCAACTCTATTTCTTTATTACATACCATCCAGAGAAACAGGGACACCTTTCCAATGACTGGCTACATGCTCTACAAAAAAACTTTCTTCTTTACACGTTATGATGTTTTCCCATCAAAAACTGATGTGGATGGATTATAAAGCTATACAAAATAAAGGTGACTCCTCCCTTCTGACACTGCATATGTATGCACATATATACCCCTATTCTTCAAAAATAAAAATGGCTAATGTCTAGAGAGATATCTGGAAAATCCAACTATTCTAATAAATAATACACGACAATATAAAATCTATCTACCCAACAAATAAACATTAAGCAATGAAGCCTGCTATTCAACTCTAATAAAGCAGAAAGCCACTGACACTAAAGAAGGCCCTAGGATGAAGAAGTGAGTGATCCCATTTTTGATGGGAGAAAGACTTGCTCTCAGACCCATCAGCTCCTCATGATTACAAAGCCTGTGTGGGCCCTTTGAATTGTGCATGAAATCAGTCACTGCAAGACAGAGGCAAGACAACTGCCTTCTCTCTGACATATAACAAGAGGCAGGGATTTCAGCTCTTTGCCCATTCTTTAGAACTGAGAGAGTGGCACTCCACTTTTGGTTGGGAAGAACTTATGGGCAATCAGAGACAATGCTATCACCAATAGAGAGAGCAGGTCCTGCAGCACCACTGGCCATGTGACTTCTAAAGTGGTCAGCACAAAGAAGTGCATACTCATGAACTATGTAACAAGAATGGCAATTTTATGAAGGGAAAACACTGATAAAGCATTTTACTCAATTGTGAACCTTTTGCATTTATGTTTTACACAACCAAACTTCTAGAAAAAAAATATCATGCTAAAGTGTTCCATCACTTAACATTAGGGAACTAAAAGAGACTGCTCTTCTCCTCACAGC
The DNA here is from genome assembly GCA_028644305.1 of Xerus rutilus. Lineage (NCBI taxonomy): Eukaryota > Metazoa > Chordata > Mammalia > Rodentia > Sciuridae > Xerus > Xerus rutilus. Next base: position 25,958,447 of record CM053410.1, on the reverse strand, counting down.
AAAAAAAAAAAAAAAAAAAAAAAAAATGGAATAAACTGCCAATGTCTGACTTTCCACGAATTTATTTCTGTACAGAATGATCTTGGTGCCAACATTTCATTAAAGTGGGGTTTTCATTTTTTTAAGTGGGGTTTTCTGAATAACAGTGTTGTTACCTATTTTGCAGAATACTAAAGTTCTAGGTAATAAACCTAAACGTGTAATTCATCTGCCATTATAAAATTTCCTTAGGTGTTCACTGATTACACTATAGTTTGCAAGGGTGCATTTCTCACTCACACACACACACACCCACACACACACCACACACAGTTTTTTTTTCTTTTCAGTACTGCTGCTCAACCCCAGGGCCTTGTGCATGCAAGGCAAGTGTTTTACTACTGAGCTACACCTGCAGCCCAGAATATTTTTTAAATATCTGAACGCTTATCTGGAAATGTGTTTGGTTTCATCTTTTTATATACAGATTTACCCTTAATTGTTTTTCCAAGGGAGAAGTAATAGAAAGGGAAGGGAAAAGAGAGGAAGGGGAGAGAAACATTCCCTTGAAAAGTATTCAGATTTTTTTTCCTCCTTAACACCTTTACCAAGATAAAACCATAATAAAGGTAAAACTGGTTCTAGTTATTATATCAGTGCTTCTAGCTCTTTCAGATTGCCCAGGTTTTATAAGGACATTGGGAAAAGCAGGGTTGTGCTAAAAGAGACAGTAGAAAATCACTTATACCACTAGCCAAATATGTGACCTTGGGAAGTCACCTGACCTCTTGTGATAACTCACTGACTCATATAGCAGATGATGTGCTTTATTGTTGTTTTCAGCTCAGAAACCCTGTGAAAGGTATTCTTTGGTTTCTAAGATTATAGTCTTACTTTACCCTTCAACACCCACACATCCTCTAGGGCATGCCTCTCACCAATACATACACCTGTTTTAATTACAGCAAACTCTTTTTATATAGTATTGTTAGGAAATATTAGTTTGTAATTCAAATTTCATAGTAAATAAGAAGTTACCATGCATGGCAACCATACCATATAAATACTATCAAAATTTTACTAAAAGTAATTTAATATAAAATAATTTTGGATGACTCAAAGGGCATTTCATGGTTTTAGAATATTTTGGAGGAATCATTATGAGTTATCACTGTACACTGCACATGTGAAATATCTACTGGTAGAATGCCAGTTAGGGAAAGCTTAATTATAAGTTTTAACATCATCTGAGCTACTTTCAGTTGGGCAAACACAGAGGTATATTATAAATCTTTGCATATATATTCAAAGATTACAGAAATTGGAACAATGCCATTTAGTCCAAGGTTCTATCTAATAACAGATTTTCTCACAATAATCCAACTGACCTCAATCTGAAGTGTGTCAATTCTAAGGTGATATTTAATAATGGAAGGATTAAGCACAACATTTGTCAAGATTTCACCAGCAAGGAAGACTGAGAACTACCTGGTAGGTAGAAGGTCAAAAGCAAAAATCTAGATTTTATTCTCAGACCTGCTACCTGAATTCCTCACATCATACATTCTCATTCTTAATTCCAGAGATCAAGTAATTATAGCAATGACTTGACCTTAGAGACATGGGCATAAATCTCATTTCTGAGTTGGCCTTAGAAATAATCTAATCCAAATTCTTATTCAAAGCAAGAATGTCTTATCTAGTTTCCCTGGTGCATGCTCACAAAACAGGTTTGAATACTTCAATGACAGAAAACATGAGCAATGATTCAAGTTGTAGGCACTGTCTCTTCCATTATAGGATGGCTGATGGCCAGAACGTTGTAACGTGTCAAGTAGAAGGTACCTTACATTGACTTTTACCCACTGGACATAGGATACAAAATAAGCTTACGGTCTTACACTGGTGCAGTTGTGCTTCAAATTTGCTAATGAAGTATTCATGGGTTCAATCCCTACATGAACAAATTACATTTTTGTTGTTGTTGTTGTATTTGTTTTTGGTACCAGGGATTGAACCCAGGGGTGCTTAACCACTGAGCCACATCTCCAGTCCTTTTTTTATTTTATTTTGAGAGAGGGTCTTGCTAAGTTGCTTAGGGCCTTGCTAAATTGCTGAGGCTGGCTCTGAACTAATAGCTGCCCAATCCTCCTGCCTCAGCCTCCTGTGCTGGGATAAATTAGTTTTAAAGTGAAAACTTGTTTCTTGATCAGAGACAATAGTTGGCTATTGGCAAATTCCAGTTTGCATTCACAGAGGGGCTAAGATTCCAAGACTGCATCAACTAAACCCACTGCCACACTAGAACAAGAACTTAAGAGTATTTATGCATCCTACCAATGGGGTAAAAGAAGGCTTACCATTATATACTAGAAATTGTAGTTTGATTTGGTATCTTCCTCACATACAGAAAACAGAAGCAGCTTTAACCTAGTCGCCAAGGCAGGAACCTGGGAGTGATGCTTGATCCTTGCAATTCCCTCTTCTGTCAAGTCTAATGGATCATCAAGTGCTTCCACCCACTAAGTGCTTCCAAACCTCCTCTCCATCCCCATAGGCTTAGCTCAGGCCCTTCCTAGTTTGTCTGGACTTTGGAAATGTTGACCTCCATTGAGAACAGGGGTTTTGTTTGTTTTGTTTTTGCCTATTTTGTCTACTATTTTAATAGCTATTTTAATAGCTGTCTAAATGGTCTGACATTTATTTCTTTATATTTTAATCCCATTATCTCTTCTGTAACATGAGGTTATTACCTGAGTAGAACTATTCTTGCATAAGACAGAGTTCTGGCAAGACAAAGATGGCCTTTCAGGTCTGGGCTCAACTTACCTATCCATCAGTGTCATCTGTCACCAAACTACCATACCCAGGTACACTGAAAGGCTCACAGTTCTCTGCATTCTTAGCCTCTGCACCCTTGTCTCTCTTTTGTCATCTGCCTTAAATGTCTGACTCCCATTTTGCTCTAGCAAACTTCCACTGGACAGTTCAATGTCCATCTCAAATATGATGTCCTGTGTCAAATGAATCCTCTCTTCACCTGGGCACCCAAGAGCAATTTGCATTTCTACCTCCTTGGCCTTCCTACCTCACACTTTGTCATCATCTTATGACCGTCTATTTTCTCTATGTTATTCTTACTAAAGACTGCATGCAGCAGGTTTCCAAAAAGTGTTTGCTGAAATGAAATTAAAATACAACGAAGTATTTTTAAGTCTAATGCCTGTAAAATATTTTCTGCTGTATAAGTGACAAACCTCACATGCTACTATTGTTATGTTTTCCTACAGGTCTATGGCATTCACTTGCAGATTTTTTAAATCAACTTTAAAACTTATTTTAAAAATCAAAATTGCTTTTTATATCACTGCAAAGGCTTCTAAATATTATTTCATAACATATATTCTAGTGCTGCATTGTCATGTCACATGTTGAAGTAGAAACAATGAAAACTTTTAAAAGATTCTATTTTTAAAATATTTTAATTTTTTCCCTTTACCTTTTGTTTACTATTCCATATATTCTAAAAAACTTATTTATAAACTCAGATAAACATATTTAAGGACCAATGGGTATTTTTCATGGCAAGAATACCTACATGCTACTACTTGAGATCAGAAGGAAAGTAATACACTGATCAATTCCTTTCAAATTGATTTGGAGGGAAACTTAGATTCTTAGGCTGTATCATAATATGCAGCCTAAAGTTTTGTTGTAAAACTTTTATAGTGTTGTACACAATATATAAAGAACTCCTAAAACAGGTTCAGTGGGAAAACAGATCAAACACCCTGCAAACTCAAATCAATTCTTGTCCTCTACGAACCATACTCAGACTTCACTCATCTTGTCCATTCCAAGTCAGTCCCTGGCCTTGGCTTCTGCTCTGGGTCCTCTCTAGTACAATACAAATGGGCCTGTCCTGGGAGGCAGCCTTGGTTCCCCACCTCTTCTTTCCCTAGGTCAAAGCACTTAGGGAGGCTGAGACAGGAGAATCGTGAGTTTAAAGCCAGCCTCAGCAATGGCGAGGCGCTAAGCAACTCAGTGAGACCCTGTCTCTACATAAAACACAAAATAGGGCTGGGGATGTGGCTCAGTGGTCAAGTGCCCCTGAGTTCAATCCCCAGTACCAAAAAAAAAAAAAAAAAAAAAAAAGAGCAAGGTGGCTGCTCCTGTTACAGTGGTATCTTATTAGTTCCTAAGACTCTGGGCATCCTGACACTGTCTGCTTTATTTTTCTAAGTCTTTCCCTAAGGCTTTAGTTGTCCACTTCATCCTTAAACACTTCTGTGGCATACACTTCCATAAACAGTACTCTTGGTGGCAAGGCCGGGCCAGAAACTAGGTTTCATTTCTTCTGAGCCTGTTTATTGCCACAGCTTACACGTTTCTGACTGTAATAGCAATTCCTTTGAGGTCCTCAGGCCTCATCAAATATTTATTCGCTCCCCCCCTGCTGTATATCTATATAGCTACATAAAGTATACATCTACATATATCTGTTTATTTCAGAGAGAGAGATCACACACCTTCTCAGACAACGGTTTACGATGACTCCTCTGAGCTGTCCAGTAAGCCCACCACCTTGGAGAGAGGTCATTATTCTTTACTGTTCCTGGAACACTTCATTAAGATAATGTTTTCATATCTTCCAAAGGTGCACCTTTAACCACTTCCTCCTATGAGAGGACTTTACCCTCAAAACACCTCTGTGACCTGCAGAGGAAGTCACCTGCAGCTAACCAAGCCAATGTTTTTACCATTCCAGGGCTTAGGGATCCATTGGGGTGGCCGCCCCGGTTGCCCTTTCACAGCAGGTCATGATCCGGGGCCTGGAAACTCTCGCAAGGCAGTTGTCCCACGGGAGGGACACCCTGTGGACGCCCCACCCCTCGTCACCCTCAGCCGGGCAAGCTCTGGCCGCAGTGTGCCGGGCGGCGGGAACCGCTTCCAGGGCGGAGAGGCGCTCGCCAAGGAAGGAGCCACCCTCAACCCCGTCCCTGCTGCCCCCTACCCCAGCTCACCAGCCGCCCGCGATCAGTTTCTCTCGGTGTCACTGACCCCTAGGCATCGTGCCCCTGGAGGAGAGCTCCGGGCTCGGTTGCGGACGCTGGCCGGGAGACCGGCCGAGGACGGAGACCGGAGTCGCGGGGCTCGGGAGCTTACGCTCGGCCTCGCGACCCGCCCGGCGCCACTCAGCTGACCGCAGCGCCAGCTCCCCGCCTCTGCCGGGGAATTTCCCAAGCTCCGCCCAAGTCACGCCCATGACCACGCCCCTCATGGCCTCGCCCAACGTCCCGCCCCTCCTCTCTCCTGCGTGAGCCCAGCGTTCTGTCCTCACCGCTTTCTTGCAGAGCCAAGCTCTCCGCCCTAGTGAGTAGCGAAAACCCTGAGATGTCAGACAGATGGCGTTAATTAAGATAAACTACGAATTAGAAGAAGCGTGTGGAATCGGTCTTCCCTGATTTCCTCCTTGCTATAGAAGAAGACTACAGCCACAGGAGGTCCCTGCACCTCTCGGAAAGAGGAGGAGGGTTCCAGGCAATTTCAAAATGAAGCCTTCATCTGTTTTAAAAACAACCTTAAATCTAGGCATAGTTAACAGCATATATTGCTTTCCATCCGAAAGGCACCTCCCTTTTTGCCTTAATTTTTTTAAAAAAGCATACAGGATGCCGCTTGGGTTCTTATTCTTCCAGATCTGTTAGCTCCTGGATGCTTCAGATGCTCCAGGCAGGTGGGATTAATGGATTGATCTGGATCATACTTGTGAAGCAGTCTTTTGCTGCTGTGGGAAGTATTGATCTATTATGCTAAAGAAGGGAAGATGCTTCTGCATTCGACAGTAGAATTAAAGGGTTGAAAACAATAGGAGAGAAGAAGATCCGTTCTGGTTTTCAATCCAAGCATCCCAGAAAGCATCAGTGAGGCATTGCCATAGGACACAGATATCACCTGATAACAAAGGCAAGGACCTGGTGGAAGCGTTCAGACCGACAAGGGGATCCCAAAGCAAGACAGGTAAACAAATTAGGGCGGGATCCCAGGTGGTCTGGGAAAGAGTCCGAACAGGTTTGTGCTTAAGGTGGAAAAGAATGTCATAACGGGGAAGAATTGATTGAGAAATGAAAGTGTTGACTGTTGCTCACATCAGTGGGAGTAAGCAGCACATGGTTACTAATGTATGCTTGCTCACAAATGGAAAATAAATAAAATCCTAATCATTGCCAGGAGCCATGGTACATGCCTGTGAGCGCAGATAGTGCAGAGGCTGAGGCAGGAGGATCACAGATTCTGCTGGCATGGGCAATTTAGTGAGTCCCTGTCTCAAACTAAAACAAAAAGGGCTGGGAATGCAGCTCAGTGGTAGAGCACTTAACCAGCATGTGGAAGACCCTGGATCCCATTGTCAGCAACATACACTCAACACACACTCCTAACCCAAAAAAGGGAAAAAGGCAGAAATACTGGTGTACTGGAAAGGTGTAGTTTTGCTGTCTAGATCTCAACAGGCCCCTGATGTTAATTAACCTGAAGTGGGGGTTGGGGTCTGAGAATATAGGACAAAAACAGTTTCTCATTCCACAATCAATACAGAAGAGTTGTATGACCTCCGGTGACCAAGAAATATGATTGTGTTGAAATGTCCCCCACACCACCAACAACCAGTTCTGCACGTGAAATTGGCTAGGTGTCCTTCAATTCAATTATAACACTATCGACCTGAATGTGGTGGCAGATCCCTCAGAGTAAGGACTCAGTCCCATGGGACTGACCTCCACTTCCAATGCCAATTCCAATACACAGGTTGTTTGACAAGAGTTTCTGACCAGCTGACCACCTATAAATTGGGCTTTCCAGGAACCCCTCTGTTTAACCCTATGGTTGCAAATGTCCCAAGAATATTCTTTACTAATCACAAAGAAAGAAATCGAAGGATTCAATGGAGGGGTTTTGGATACTACAATGGAGGGCTGCACTGCACCTAGAAGTAGGGGAAATATACAGGATAGGTGGCATACCTACTGCTCAGGTGGATTTATTTAGATGTTTTATGAGTACATTCTTTTACTTTACAACCAAGGTCACTGCTTTGACCCTCATCTAAAGATTGGTGACAAGGAAAGTGTCCAGTTTCCCCTCTCTATTTCCATTATCACGTTCTTTAGAGTCCTTCTTAACTACTTCCTGGAACCAGAAACTTTCCTAGGTACTAACTAGTGTTTACCCCAACAACTCCACTCCTTCAGTGCCTCAGAAGCCCCTCAATGTCTCTCACAATCTTATACTGCCCCATATCTTCTGGAAGGTCCTCAGGACAGAGCTCTGGAGCCCTGCATCCATATCTTACAAGGGCAGCACACAGAGCAAGAATCTATCAGCAAGGATGTTAAAGTGATTAAGATTGCAAGTGTATTGCATCTCATTTGCAGGTTGGACTACCCAGGGAAGACCTTGTGCTGCAGGCACACAGAGTTCTGAGTAGATCCAACAGTGAGTCGGCATGATGTGCAACTTCTGTTGCCCAGTCCAGGAAGAGGTTATTTAATGCTAACCTATGGGGAATATGACAAATGTTTAATAAGCACCAATAATGGCAAATCAGCTCCATAGGCAGTATACAGGTTACTATATGATTTTTTCTTTTCTTTTCTTTTTTTTTTTTTTTTTTGGTTCTGGAGATTGAACTCAGGGGCATACGACCACTGAGCCACATCCCCAGCCCTATTTTGTGTTTTATGTAGAGACAGGATCTCACTGAGTTGCTTAGCTCCTGGCCATTGCTGAGGCTGGCTTTGAACTCGCAATTCTCCTTTCTCAGCCTCCCTAAGTGCTGGGATTACAGGCTTGCGCCACCATGCCCACTCACTATATGATCTTGTGTTAGTAGAGTAGCCTGCAAAGTAGCTTTGCCTGGGCAAGTGCACCATGCCAAGCTATCTATTTGCACTTTGGGGACACAGAAAGAATAAGACACTCTGGAATATATAACTGCCATAAACTGATACAAAGTGTTCCTCAGGTGTATAAGGGTAACATCACCTGTACTTGTGATGGCCAGGTCCCCACACAGTGGGCTTTAGTTATAAGTTTAGACTTACAAGTAAAGTTTAGACTCACAAGGAGTCACAGTGAGGCAAACCACCAGGGGCTTATTTGTACAGTCCATGGTCAACTAATACTCCTTGTCTCTGGTATGTTTTCAGATGCCAGCAACAGTGAGTTATTACCTGTGCCCCAAGCCAGTTTAAGAAAACGTCCAGTAGATGTGTTATTTTTTTTTGTAGTTGTAGATGAATAGAATGGCTTTATTTATTTTTATATGGATTGAACCCAGTGCCTCACACATGGTAGGCAAGCCATATGCTAGGCAAGTGTTCTTCCACTGAGCTACAGCCCCAGCCCAAGATATGTTCTTTATCTGTAACCTTCACACTGGTAGCCATGGGTGAGATAACATGGAAAAGTCTGCAGGCTGCTGATGTCTGGGTTTCTCATTTAATACCCTCAGTGCTTCAGGCAAATAAGCATTCCACCCTGCTTAGAGTTGCCCTCAGTCCTTAAGACTTTTTTCAGCAGGCCATTTATTCTTTCAGTTAATCCAGCTCCTTTTAGATTGTATGGCAGATGGAAAATTCGCAGTTATGTCCTGGTTTTGAGCCCACCGTTCTATGTCATGGCCTGTGAAATAGTCTCCCTCGTCACTCAATTACCTGTGGTGTGCCATACATGGAACTCAGCAGGATCAGTCCCTTAATAATTGCCTTTTTTTTTTTAATTTTCATTTTTTGGTACCAGGGATTGAACTCAAGGCATTTGACTACTGAGCCACATCCCCAGCCCTATTTTGTGTTTTATGTAGAGACAGGGTCTCACTGAGTTGCTTAGCGCCTCGCCATTGCTGAGAGTGGCTTTGAACTCGCAATTCTCCTGTCTCAGCCTCCCTAAGTGCTGGGATTACAGGCTTGCGCCACCGCGCCCAGCTTAATAATTGCCTTTTAATTGGCTCTTTTACTGGAGAAGGCTTCCATTAATGCTGAAACTGTGTCCACACAAGTCAATGCACATTGAGTTCCTTCTTTTATTTATTTATTTTTTTTGGTACTGGGGATTGAACTCGGGCACTCTACCACTGAGCCACATCTCCAGCCCTATTTTGTGTTTTATGTAGAGACAGGGTCTCACTGAGTTGCTTAGTGCCTCGCCCTTGCTGAGGCTGGCTTTGAACTCACAATTCTCCTGTCTCGGCCTCCCAAAGTGCTGGGATTACAGGCTTGAGCCACCGGGCCTGGCTTGAGTTCCTTCTGATAATGGGAGAGGCCCAATGTACTCTATCTGCCATGGCTGAAGAGGGATATTACCTTGTTTGATATGCCCTTGATGGCATCCAGTCATTGTGAGTAGTGCTGACAGCAAGCAAGACATTGCTTGCATGCAGCAACAATATCAGATATCTTCAAGGGCAGTCCCCAGCATGGTATAGCTGTCCACATAGTTTTGTCCTGCATAATTAATCTATGATTAGCCAAGTGGCAATTTTCTCTGCTGTGTCTTCCTCCAGCCATCTTATGTTTGCCAGTTGTATGACCTTGACTGGTTCTTCTCTGATGGTTATGAACTTTGTGGTAAGAAGGGTAGCATAAGTAGCATACAATTATTTTTCCAACAAGCAATAATGTTCTCATTCCTTCTCATAACTGTGACCAAAATCCAATAGAGGTTTCATGTCCCTTAATCCAATGCCAGAAGCCCCAATCAAAATTATTTGGGGTGACATAGTAAACTCAATAGGTATCAATCAATGTGGCTAGTGTCCCAAGGGCATGCACCTGTTTTATTGTTCATTTGGCTTGATTTAATAACTCAGTACTCCAGTCAGTCCAGTCCTGCAATGTACCCCCTCTTGCACAAATTACATAGAGATCATAATAACTGACCCAGATGAGGGAATGTAAGCCCTCCAATAACCCAGTAGCCCCACAAATTCTTGTATTTGCATACTTTATTGGGAAGCAGAAATACCTGAGCTTCATCTATAATAACCTGAGTTATAACCTTTGTCTTACCTGACCAGACAACACCAATAATCCAGGGCCCTGCACTTTTTCAGGGTTAACAGCGCATTTTTCTTTTGAAAGTCAGTCAAAAGCATGGGGGTAGCCTTGGTGTGCACTAAAAGGGAATCAGATGTGATCGCTATGTAAACATTTTTACTGGTGGAGGTTGGGACCAGGTTCATTTCTAAACCATGACACAAGGTGGAGATATCCTTGAGGTCATATGGTGAAAGTCCATAGTCTGCTTTCCCACTATTGAAGGCAAATGGGTCTCAACCCTTGGAGGCTGTATCTATGCTAAAAGGGGCATTATCAAAGTCTAGCACACAGAGGTGTATTACCAGCTGAGTGCTGTGCTCTTCTAGAATAGTGGATATGATGAGAATGGCTGCATAGAGGGACCATCCTATTTAGTTTCCTGTAGTCTACTGCCATGTGCCAAGTTACATCCTACTTTCTTACCAGCCACATGAGAGTTAAAAGGACTGTGGGTTGTGTGAATTATATTCACTTTAGCTAATGCATTTATGGTCTCTGTTATCTCTTGATGGCCATCAGGGATCTGATAATTTTTGGTGGCAAAAATTCAGCAGCAAGCCAGCAAAACAATAGGGGGATGTTTAGCATATCCCCTTAATATTGACTTTACAGCTGACACATTCTTAACAGCTAACACATCTCCTGGCAATGCAAACAGCACCCCTACTGTGGTTTATAGACATTTACCCCATAAGGCATCAACACCTATAATAAATACAAGAATGGAAGCTATAAACTCCAGATATGGGGTGGGTGGCAGGTATTCAAGCTGCAACATCAATGTTACAACTTTGACTCTCACTTTTTCCCAGTATCCATCAATAGCAGTTAACCTATTTGAAAATTTTTCAGGATTACCATATATCAATGTATCTTCAGTTCTTATGCCCACCAGTTCTGTTACTCTTTGCATATTTTTCGAAGATTAATGTATTGCTGATTCTACATATGGTCTCTAGCCAAGAGACATGGCTCAGACCCCTGAACCTTGACCTCCTCCTAGTCGTTTCACAATCAAAGAGTTCTAATGTGTGTTGAGGGTGGGGGGGTATGGGCTCTGTTTTTGTTACATCTCCCAATAGGACATGCTTATCTTTGTTTCCTTTTGAAGTAGGAGTCCAGTCCACCTTTCTGACTGTCTCCCTTTTCTTTTCCTTATTGAGAGGTAATGGCTAAAACCATTTGTCCTTTAGTAATTGCTTCTATAACTACCAGGGTGGCATTAGGCTATTTATCTATTTTCCTTTCATCTACTCCCACTGCTGTTAAGTCCACCCACATCCGTTTATGGGACATCTAGAGAGGTCCTTCCAGTTTTGGTTGAATTTACAGACTCTCATTTTCTCTCACAATCTTTCTGTCTCTTCTAGATCTGCTATCAATTGTGCTGCTTGCTGGATGAGCTGCCCTACTAGGGGGGCACCATAAATGGATGGAGGGGCTGTGTAACACTGCATCCCTCATCCTGGCAATGAAAGTCATGCTGTCCAGGGCTGAGGTTGTGGCTCAGTGGCAGAGCACTTTCCTCGCACGTGTGAGGCACTGGGTTCGATCCTCAGCACCACATAAAAAGAAATAAAGACACTGTGTCCATGTATAACTAAAAAATATTTAAAAAAAAAAAAAAGTCATGCTGTCCAGTCCTGGAAAGGGCTGCACATAGATAGCATGTTTCATCCTCAGATCCTGCAAATAGACCTGTAATTCTTCCTTAGGAGCCCAGGTGCTTCTGGGAATAGGCATAGGAGTATCTCCTAAATTTGACCACATTTTGCAAATGGCAAGAAGCAGCCAAGCTAGTAATGACTTCACACTTATATCAGCAGCACTGGCATAAAGTCACTGACACAAAGCAGAGTGAGCAATTACTGAAATCATTTTAGATAGTTCTATACCATTCAATATTATCCCCTCTGATCTAGTGTCCCATAAGTGAAGCAGCCATGCTGGTGTACTTTTTTTTTTTTTTTTGATTTCTGCCTGAACTTGGACCCCAGTTCCACCAGAGGCAGTGGGGGATATATGGTCTCATGGCAGTTTATAAATATCTATCTGGAGCTGGAAATAGATCTGGATCTGCCCCCTCGGGCCTTTCCTGGTAGGTCTTTAACTTTTGGACAACTACAGTTTAGCTTCTATTGTATCTTCATCCTTCACCATAAATTCTGACTATAACTTCTGACTCATTGGAACTAGTGGACTCCCTGAGTGGGTCTCATGTCTGAGGGCCCAAATTTTTGCTAGTCACCAATGCCCAAATATAGACTCTAGGCCCATGATGTCCCTCATTTTATTATAAGGGCACACCATGACTTGCAGTCATTTGTCTGCAAGTTCTAAATGCCATGACAGCCCAACCTTGCTGTCAACCTGCACTAAATGGGCTTCGAATTTTAATTCTTTCTGTACTCTATGGTGCTGAACCTGAGTAGCTAACTCCCAGTCTGTGGCTAACTTTAACACACACATCAGGGGCTTTGGCACCAATGCCTGACATTTTTAATCTCCTTTCTCTTTCCCGTGACTACTTCGGATGCTATTCCAACACTTGCAGCACCCCTATTTGCATTTTCAGGATGTCCCTGAATGCACGCAGTGGTCCCCACCCATCCAATAGGGAGGCCACTTCCAACCACATCAAGATTCATGACCAGCCTGAATTTCCCTCACAGATCCCATGTCCCTTGGCAACTCTGGAGTCCACTAAACATGTTCCTCTTTGGGCTCCTGCCGGTTATACAAATTTTCCACTCTAGGGCTGTAAATGCCACAATCATAGTGTTTACTGATACTAAAGAAAGCTTTTAGAAGACTCAGTGGAGAGATTTTGGACATTTTATAACTCACATGTTCCTTGGAGAAAGGAAAGATAGAGAAAGGGAGAGAAGGTGGGGGGTGAGAGATAAAGTTCTTGAGAATTTTTGTTTGTTTGTTTAACTACTGGGATAATTCAGGCATCAGAGACTTGATTTCAGCCATCCCCTGGGAATTGAGGAAGAGGATCCGTCTTGGACCTGTTAAGTGTACCTGATGTGAGTCACATTCTACTTGTTAAATAAAAATTACAGGAGGATGTTGCTTTGGGTTAAGTTTTTGCATTAGGCCCCAACAGACCAGACTAAAAGTCAAAATGGAGTCACTCAAGCTAAAGTTCCACTCACCAAGCTTAAACAAACTTGTGGGACACTAGATCAGATGGTGTAACCTGTTTATCCCACCTGAGATGTCATGTCTTTGTAATCATGCTGTTGTAGGGACAGATGAGACAAGGCACCGAAGATAGCAGGAAACAGTTTTATTTTACTGCAGCTGGTCTAGGGGGTACATCTTTCACTGTAATCAATTAATTCCTCTGAACCCCAAGTTCAGGCAATTTCAGAACTTTATACCCAGCGTGTAAGGGGAGGGGCTCAGAAGTTCACAGTCCAAAGAAGTTCAAACAAAAGCACCTTTTTCTTTCACTGTTCAGGGCAAGTTAACACTTCAAGGACAGCACCTGAGAAGGGGAGAGCTTTCCCTGCTTTCTTTTCTCCCCCTGTCAGTTGTTACCATGGAGCCCAATTAGTAACATCTTCTCTTATCTTTGAAATGTAAACATCTCTGTGAAGCTCAGGCCCAAGGCCAGAGGCCTTGTTAAAGGATCTGTCTTTCCTACCACACTTTGCATCTGCAAATACACTTCTACAAAATACTATATTGTTATTATACTAGATAGTCCATAAATATTTGTGAAAAAAGTAAAGGGGCATTCAGCACCTGGAGTGCTGATCTCCTTCAGGCCTGTGGCCAAATAAGATAGAGCAACAGGAAACAGGAACTTTAGCTACATTGAACTCTTGTAGAGGCTCTTTTGCTGATAGTCCTAAGATCAATTATGGTGAAGATTTCTGGAGAAGCTTAATTAAGATTTTCTGTGGAGGAGGGAATGCCACTACAATGCTAGAAAATTTTTAGATGAGTCACTCAGAGTGGCAGGTATGAGTTTATTAGAAGGAATAGGAAAAAGAGAACACTTTCAAAGGAAAAAGGGAGAGAGTGGGTCCTCTCGGAGAGGAGAGGGATAGTGTGGTCTTCTTGCGTTCCTGTTTCATTGGGGGATCCTGGGAAGTTTCCATAGAATCCTGGCCAGGTTTACCTCTTCACTGTTGACTGATAGAGGGATCACATCAGACTTTTAAGTCTCTGCTATGTATTGTCCTACCCCATGGAGGGGAGATTTTACTATTACAATGACATGCTAAAGATCCAAGTCAACTCAGTGTCACCTTGGCCTATGCTGACTTGTTCTAATTGTAACTTTTTCTTATAGATTTTATGTTTGGAGGCTTTGCTTCTAATTATCCTGTCTCGCTAAGTCCTGGAATCTGGTCTGTGTTAAAGTCATGAAAATCTCCCTTCTGGGCAACCCATGTTCTTAATGGCAGGGAGGAGCCCTTGGGCCTGCATTTCTCCTGCAGATAATAGGTTGTTTTCTGAGGAATGTGGTATATACCACTGACTCAAGTCAGGCAGGGCCAGAGTGGCCTTAGGCAAATTACCCTTCAAAAGAAAGCATGTGGGGGTCAACACAGTTCACCCAGTCCACAGAACTATCCCCCCAACCTCATGTTGCCATGTCTGTCTGCCGTCTAGTATCAGGATTAGAGAAAGAAGAGATGAATTTCCCAGTCTAGATTCAGTAGGTATGATAATGAAGTTTCCTTAATCCTTACAAGGAAAGTAAACTGATGGTAACCAATCAATTATTTATTCAATGTTCTGTCTTTCTATCCCTGCTTTACAAAGAAAGTAAGTTTGAAATGGCCAATTCACTTTTTTTTTTGGTACTGGGGATTGAACTCAGGGACACTCGACCACTGAGCCACATCCCCAGCCCTATTTTTGTATTTTATTTAGAAACAGGGTCTCACTGAGTTGCTTAGTCCTCACTTTTGCTGAGGCTGCCTTTGAACTGGCGATTCTCCTGTCTCAGCCTCCAGAGTTGTTGGGATTACAGGCATGCGCCACCACGCCCGGCCAGTTCACTTTTTGGTTTTGTTAGCTTGTTTCTGGTTTTCAGTCCTTTTTTGTCTATAAATCTAAACTCTTCTGTCTGGCTTATCAGAACACTTACTCTATTTTATGGAATGAAGTGTTGCTGATTCTAGAATAAAAAATAAAGCCAATTAAGATTGTTGAACTAGGCTGGGAAATGTGGCACATGCCTGTAATCCCAGTGGCTCCAGAGGCTGAGGCAGGAAGATTGGGAGTTCAAAGCCAGACTCAGCAATGGTGAGGCGCTAAGCAACTCAGTGAGATCCTGTCTCTAAATAAAATACAAACTCAGGCTGGGGATGTGGCTCAGTAGTTGAATGCCCCTGAGTTCAATCCCTGGTAACCACCCCCTGAAAACAAAAACAAAAACAAAAAGATTATTGAAAAAATTGCTATAACTCTGTCCTTTGGTACTTTATCTCAGATATTAAGGTGAGATAAATTGAGCTTCAGAGAAGTTCTGGGGATACAGAGAAGAGGTCACTCACAATGGAGCCTGGGGCTTTGGGATGGAAGGCTAGGGAAAATTTTTGGTAGAGAAAGTAGCCAAGAAAGCTTTCTCCTGAAAACCTGTTCTCAGCAGCATGGACCCCTGAGCTCAATTTCCTCTACCCCCAACACTTTTAGCTATGTGATAAGTGTACTTAAACTTCACCTCATTCTCTTTATGAATTGGAGACCTTGGTACGGGTACTACTTCCAAGATGTTCTGAGAACCAAAAGTCTTCATTCGTTTGGTGGTATTTACAGTCTTTATAATGGATGCTTCAAATATGATTGTGTGTGTGTGTGTGTGTGTGTGTGTGTGTGTGTGTTACTGAATACTGAACCCAGAAGGGCTTTATCATTGAACCTCATTCCCAGACTTTTAAAAAAGCTTTATTCTTGCTAAGTTGCCCAGCTGACCTTTAACTTGCAATACTTCTGCCTTAGTCTCCCAAGTCACTTAGATTATAGATTCGCACCACCAAACCTGGGTAATTATTTGTTTTATTGAAGGAACATTAATTAGTTTGTATAAGAGCTGCTTCAGACTCTCTTGGGGTGTTATGTGATATAAATCATATTCATTACACCTTTCTAAAATTCTAACAATTCTGAAATGGAGCTTGCTCCAGAGGCTATTGATAAGGGTTTTGTATCTGTAGCACCTACTGCCTGGGGATTTTGTGCAGATTAAAGGCACAGAATGCTTAAAGCACTAGAAGAAGACCTGGTGTGTAGTGTTTGCTGCTGTGAGCATTGTTAGGCTCAGAGCCAGCTGTTTATTAGCCTAAGTAGTCAGCTAGGGGCTTCCATCTTCCCTCAAACTTCCTGAGTAGCTGGAATCTCAGTGCAGTTGAGAGGACTGAAATTCGTACATGCTTTACTGCCTCACTGTTGTGGATTTGTGGTAGGTAAATACACAGCAGAGTGCTGGGTATTAGTGCAACATTAATTTGTGTCAAGTTCTTTGTGTTTCTCCCCACCCTGGCCTCCTAGTTTGAGTTAGTAGCTAGTCCCCTTGTGTTTCCTATCCCAAGGGCATTTGTAGGATTCTGAGCAACAGCTCTTAGAAGAAAAACCTTTCTTGTTGTTTTTTGAGAAAACCCAGTCTCAGTAGGTACATTATCTACCCCAAGTGTGCTGGAGGGAGAAGGGAAAGAGCCAGGGTGGAGTGGGAGATTTCACAGCAGCTGGAGGGAGAAGGGACTGGTAATCTCAAGCACATGCACGATTCAAGCTGTTGTCCCTGCTGCACCAGGACAGATGGTGATCTCTTGGAGTGGCACAGCCATATATTGCATCTATTGGGATGCCAGCAACCTTTGGCAGATTCTGGTGACTAGGCTTGTCATGGGAAACAGCAGGGCAGCCTTCTCTTTCCCTAGAAGAATGCCCTGTTGGATAATGAGGGCATTAGCATGGTGGGCTGAAAAAAATAAATGACCCTTACTCCAATGAGCCCCAAAGCCCTCTGAGATTTTTTTTTAAATTTTCTCATATCTGTATTGAAAGGCACAGCTAAAGCTACCCTTGATACAACATTTTTCACCTTTTCCCATAAGAATAAAAATAATGAACATTACAAAAGCAAAGAAGTTTAAAGAAAAAACTTTCTAAGTTTTTTAGGATTGGAGTTTTCCTAGAATGTAAGATTTTTAGCACTAAAACCAGGATGACTTTTGGTCACTGTGTTAGGCCAAAAATAAAGTGCCCCCCCTCGCAATCTCTATAGCCTAATCCCTGGAACCTATAAATGTTACCTTATTTGGAAAAGGGACTGTGCAGATGTGATTTAGTTAAGGATCTAAAGACTAGGAGATAGTCTCAGATTATCCAGATGGACTCACAGTGTCCTTAGAAGAGAGAGGCGGGGGAATTCTGCAGAGAAGAGAAGGAAAGACGATCATGAAGGCAGAGATGAGATTGCTGTGGCTGCAAATCAAAGCATGCCTGTGAGCTTCAGAAGGAAGAGGCCAGGAAGATTCTCTCCTGGAGTTTCCAAAGGAGTGTAACCCTGCTGAGCATTTGATGTTGGCCCAGTGATGTTGATTTTGGGTTTCTAGCCTGCAGAACTGTGAGAGAATAAATCTCTGTCACTTTAAACTACCAAGTTTGTGGTCATTTATCACAGCAGCCATAGAAAACTAATAGGGTCATCTCATCAAGATTCTTTGCTCTCAGGGCTGGGGATATAGCTCAGTTGGCAGAGTGCTTGCCTCACATGCCCAAGGCCCTGGGTTCAATCCCCAGTGCCACAAAAAAGGAAAAAGAAAGATTCCTTACTCTCTTGCTTAGAGTTTTTGGTTGTGGAAGCAATGGAAAAACTCCGACTACCTTAAACAACAAGTAAGTGAAATGGAAATACAAGGGCTGGGGACTGAATTAGAGCAAATTATATGTTGTGCTTTTGTGATTATGTCCAAATGTATGCTAATATTATATACAACTAAAAAGAATCAATAAAAATACTGAGGGGAAAAAACTGAAGAAAAAGAAAGAAAGAAAATTCAGAATAAGAAATCTAGTTAGCCTACTGCAGCTGAGGGAAGGTAAGACTCTGACAGACAAGTCCTCCATGACTATATTCAGTGGTGGAAAAGGAGTTCATTGGAGCCAAAATCAGATATGCAACATAGTATGACTGGTTTATGTAACATAGTATGCCTGGTTCTTAAGTGTGGTTTCCATGACCAGCAGCATGAATGCCACCTAGGTACTTGTCATACATGTAGATTCATGGGCCCTACCTCAAACCTACAGAGTTAGAAACTCTAGGTAGGCACAGAAACAGAAAGTCCTGGTGAAGTGAGATAGCCTGTCACCTTTTGGGTGGTTTTGAAGGAAGCCAAATTTTAAGAACGGTTGATTAGATTAATCAAGGCTTGCTTGTCTTGACCTAAATACATTTATCTTCCCTACTTCTTTGCTTTTCTTCTGCATCTTAATTTAAGGTAAGTCTTTAGTGCCTCTTGCCTAGATGATTTCCATAGTGTTCTAATTCATCTTTCTGTGCTGCTCTTAAATGTCACATATTTCCCAAACATGGTTCAGAATAAACTATATAAAGTACATACATGATCATTTATCCCCTGATGAAAATCATTTAGTAGCTTCCCTGTATTTCTAGTCTTGGCAGTTCATTAAGATAACTGGGGAACTTTCTATGATACAAATTCTGTGTGTTTTTTTGGGAGGGAGGCAGATATTGGGCATTGAACCCAGAGGCCCTGTATCACTGATCTGTATCTCCAACCCTTTGTTATTTTTTATTTTCAGATATAGTTTCCCTAAATTTCCCAGGATGGCCTCAAACTTGTGATCTTCCTGCCTCAGCCTCCTGAGTCACTGGGATTACAGTGCCATCATGCCTAGCTTTATGATACAAACTTTTGACTTAGAAACCTATCAAGTCAGAGTGAATACTGGCAGAGCCTATGAACCTAACAATTGTAAAACAGCCAATCTGGAACTGGTCCATAGACCAGTAGTTGGAAACCAGTTCCTACAGATTAAATCCAAAACTCTCAGCCCTTTTCCTACTTCAGCCATTTGTCGCCCACCAATTTCTCCCTTATGTCATGTTTTTCAGTATATTGAATGACTTCTATTTCTATTACCTAGTGTAGAGTAAGTAACTATGACCACCACTGGAAATTTATGACTAGCATAATACATGACACATTTGTGGAATAAAATGGTGTCATTTTGTGTGTGTGTATGATTATAATACATTATATATGATGTGGTTAGCACAGTTTCTAAGAGATTATTTAAAACCAGACAGGCATATAAACAAAAAGTAGCATTTAACAAGCAGTAATAGTATTATAGTCATAGTAACTAAAATTGGAGTTCTAACCAAAACTATCAGACTCCAATTTTTTTTGCCTTTACCACTTGATTTTTTCTTTTCTGTATTAGCAGTTGGTTCTTATAGGACAGGGAGATTCCTGGCAGGTAGAGTATAATGTATTACTGCCACACAATAATAGTAAATTGAATTGAAAGAATAGTAAAATCTAATCATAATGTTATTGGGAATTCATGAGGCAAATAAAGAAATGAGGGAAAACCAACATTAAATCATTTTTTTAAAAAAAGATTCTGGAATTTCATTCAAATTACCATAGATCAATCTATAATTATAGTACTAATTCATTGAAATAAATTGAACTCCTTATTTGGGATATTTAGAAAAAAAATAGTTTAACTATTTTGGGGCTAAGGATGTGGCTCAGTGGTAGAGTGCTTGCCTAGTATGCACAAGGGCTTGAGTTTAATCACCAGCACAGCAGAAAAACAAAAGACCGTTTTATTTTACTTTTCCAGAGGATTGAAACAGCTGGTTTCTGATGTAAGGTGCAATGGTAAGAAGTGATAGCAACTTCTGTTGAGATTGGGGGTGAAGAGGGGAGGTGGATAACATCAAAACTACTTGTCAGACACTGCCATCTGCTGGTCAGTTCTCAAAATGCAACCTGGGACTCATTTCTCATTAAAAATATAACTCAAGGCCAGACGCCTTGATGTAGGCCTGTAATTCCTGCAGGTCAGGAGGCTGAGGCAGAAGGATCTTCAGTTTCAAAGCCAGCCTCAGCAACTTAGTGAGGCCCCAAGCAACTTAGCGATACCCTGTCTGAAAACAAAAACAAAAACAAAAAGGAGGCTGTAGCTCAGTGGCAAAGCACTTGCCTAGCATGTGTTAGGTACTGGGTTCGATCTTCAGTATCGCATAAAAATAAAATTTAAAAGAAATATTTAAAAAAACAACAAAAATGATCTAGTGATGTGGCTCAGTGGTTAAGAACCCCTGGCACCAAAATATATAATATCTATATATTTTATCTATCTATCTGTCTATCTATCTATCTATCTGAAACTCATACCTTGGCTATTGTGAATTGTGCTGCTATAAACACTGATGTGGCTATATCATTGTATTATGCTTGTACTATGCTGATTTTAAATCTTACTAAGGAGTGGGTATAGCTCATGTGTGAGTCATGTGGCGGTTCCATCCTTAGTTTTTTCAGTAATTTCCATACAGCTTTCCAGAGCGGTGGCACTAATTTGCAGTCCCACCATCAGGGTAAGAATGTTTACCTTTTCCCCCACATCCTTGCCAACATTTATTATTATTATTTGTATTCTTGATAATTGCCACCCACTCTGACTGGAGTGAGATGAAATCTCAATGTATTTTTTATTTGATTTCCCTGATTGCTAGAGATATTGAGCATTTTTTCCATATATTTGTTGGTCATTTGTTTTATTCTTTTTTTTTTTTTTGTCCCGTGGATTGAACTCAGGGGTACTCGACCACTGAGCCACATCCACAGCCCTCTTTTGTGTTTTTTATTTAGAGACAGGCTCTCACTGAGTTGCTTAGCACCTCGCTCTTGCTAAGGCTGGCTTTGAACTCATGATCCTCCTGTCTCAGTCTCCCAAAGTGTTGAGATTACAGGTGTGTGCCACTTGCTTGGCTGTTTTATTCTTTTTTTTTTTTTTTTAATTTTATTTATTTTTTTAGTTGTGGGTGGACAGAATATCTTTATTTTATTTTTATGTGGTGCTGAGGATCGAACCCAGTGCCTCACGCATGCTAGGCGAGCACGCTACCACTGCGCCATAATCCCAGCCCTGTTTTATTCTTTTGAGATTTTCTGTTTAGTTCTTTTGCTCATGTACTGATTAGGCTATTTGTTTTTTGAGTTCTTTGTATATCCTGAATATTAATGCCCTATGTGAGGATCAGGTTGGCTCTCTCTTCACACTCTTTTTTCCTTTGCTGTGAAGAAGCTTTTTAATTTGATGCCATCTCACTTACTGATTTTTAATTTTATTTCTGGTGCTTTAGGAGTCTTGTTGAGGAAGTCAGTTCCTGAGCTAACATGTTGAAGTGCTGGGCCTGCATTTTCTTCTAATGGTTGCAGGGTTTCTGGTCTAATTCCTAGGTCTTTGATCCACTTTGAGTTGACTTTTGTGCAGGGTGAGAGATAAGGATCAAATTTCATTCTTGTACATATGGATTTCTAGTTTTCCCAGAATAATTTGTTCAGAAAGCTATCTTTCTCCCAAATGTATGTTTTCATCAACTTTGTGTATTATGAGGTAATTGCATTTATGTGGGTTTGTTTTCTATTCTCTCCCATTGGTCTTCATGCCTGTTTTGGTGTGAGTACCATGCTATTTTTGTTACTACACCTCTGTAGTATGATTTGAGGTCTGGTATTGTGATGCTTCCTACATCACTTTTCTCGCTAAGGATTGCTTTGGCTAGTCTGGGTCTCTTATTTTTCCAAATGACAGCACAATTCACAGTAACTCAGGTATGGAACCAACTTAGATGCCTTTCAACAGATAAATGTATGAAGCAAATGTGGTATATATACACAATGGGGAATTACTCAGTCATAAAAAAGAATGACATTATGGCATTTGCCAGTATATGTATGGATTAAATTGGAGAGTGTCATGCCAAGTGAAATAAGCCATTCCCAAAAAGTCAAAGGTTAAATGTTTTCTCTGATATGTGAAAGCTAATTCAAAATAAGGGAGGAGGGATAAAAAAGAAAGAGAGAAAGGGAAATAAAAGGAGAGAGAATTTCATCAATATAGAGGAAGTATCAGTAAAGTAGATGAAGGTGAAGGAGGGAAAGAAGGAACTGCTAAAGAAAAAAAAAATAGTGGAATGAATCTGACCAAACTTCCATCTGAGCATGTACAGATGTGGCCCTGTGGGTCCCAGCATCCTGTGTATCCACAGGACACCAATTTTTTTAAAAAAGTGAACTGTAAATAGATTGAAGCGCGATGGGTGGAGTAGAGGGAGGCGAGTGGGGGAGCAGGGGGAAAGTGCTAAAGACTGATTTGAAGCAGGTTGTATTTCATGCTTCTGTGATTATTTCAGGTTATATCTTGGTGTTTTATATAACTAAAAAATAAAATAAATATGTGTATATATATATACACATCTATCTATCTATCTATCTATCTATCTATCTATCTATCTATCTATCTATCCATCTATCTATAACAGCATTCCAAATTCCTGTTATTCAAATGTATGCAAACACTGGGATTCATAAAACAATTATGTTTGAATATTAATGAGGTATAATTAAAATTTCAAAATATTGAAACAACGGAAAGAATACTTTCCCTATAGTGTGAAAGAAATGTCAATTGTATATTTTTTTAAAAAATTTCCTGTTAAAAATAATTATTGCTCTCATTGGACCATCTGCATAGGGTGAAATCAGCAGATTAAGAGCCCAGAGGCCTACCCTCTCCGAAGTTGACTAGATTAGAGATAAATTCATTTTATTTTCTCAGTCAAGGGCTCATCATAGTGCTCTCTCTGCCCTTCATGTGAAGAGATCATAAAAACTGACAAGTCTAAATGTGAGACATGCCTTTGCTTGGCACTCGTTTGGAGGTCCTTCCGTCCATGCTAACTTCCATAGTAGTTAGCATGTCCTGTTCTGCATGTTCAGCAGCTCAGGGGTTTGTTTCTGCTCATCCTGGAGGGAGCCATGGAGGTCAATGGCAGAGGGAGTTGGTTTTGCTGTGCTAGGTGAGCAGACTAGGGAGGCCAAGCCAGGACCATGCAGGACCGTGCAGACTGCATTTCCATGGGACAAGGCCCAGCCAATGATTAGTGTGAGTTTTCTGGACTGGGCTTCAGATTTTTCCTGCGTTGCAAAGCAAATGTCCTTTCCCCAAAGTTAAAGAAGTTTTGCTGACAGTTATGACTTTCTTTAATGTTTGCAGTAGTCTTTTTGTAAGCATTTTTCTAGCTCAATCTTGGTGTTCTTGGGTTTGCATTGACTATCACCACTTGAAAGACTGCAGGGTGTTTGAAGCAGTCTCAGGGCTAAACAGATGTGTTTCATCAACCCACCTCCTTTAGTTAGGTGAATGATGCTGGTGGATCTCTGAGCCTGTTTCTTACTCAAAATTTCTTAACTTCAACTTTGTATATAACTTTACCTATGGACTTACAGGGTTCCTGAAACTATATGAATTGTGTGTGTATCATGGCATTATATACATTTTTGTTCCTAAAGCATACATAAGGCTTTCATGGTATTTTATAAGTGGCTTATAGCTTCTCCCCAAACCCCAAACACTTAAGACCACCTGTGATTATGCTATTAGATCAAGATTCTAGTGGTACCCAATTCCCAGGGTGGTGATGAATTAAGGCGGGCAAAGTCACAGGCAGAACACCTGGTGCATGAACATGTTGGTTTCAATGAGGGGACCTGACAGGGGTCAAAACTATTCCTGAAAACAAGAGACACAATTTATGCAATTGAGATGAACTCTGGATGTATTGCCAATCACATAGTAACTGGCAGCATCCTTGTGTTACTTGGAACAACCAAAACCAACAACAAAACCCAGCACACTTGAACAATGCTGGAGAAAAATGTGACTCTACTAAATTATATTTACGCTATTTGATGAAGAAAAAGAATTTCCAAAACCAATATTCATACATACCATTTTGTATATACATAATATTTTTACCTTCCACAATGACTAAACTACCAAAAAAAGATATATCTGCACTTTTCTGTTCACAGAACTATTCTAGAAACATCTCATAGAATTAACATTCCTCAAAACACACTTTGGAGAAGTGATTTTGTTGTATAAAGTCAACACTCAAATTGAATGTTCATTTTCAATTTTGAGTGATACCATGCTGAAATTATGATTAAATTTCATATAATTGCATTCTAATTTCAAAAAGTTAAGCTGTAAACTGTAAAGATGCATTTAATAGGATTACAAAATAAAAATTAAAAGATTAAAAGATTCATTAAACTCAAAAGAAAGTCATAGTACAGATTCAAAAGAGAAGATAAAATTGTCAAAAGATATGATATATATTCAAGACATTCCTATAATAAAAAGCTTAACTCTAATACCAATTCAACCAATGAAATTAAGTAAACAACAGTACCCATAAGAGTTCACTTTATTTTTTCCATGGCCATAATCTAAATTTCCAATTTAATTTTTTCTCCTGCAATGCCTTCTCATAAAAGCTATTATAATACTCTTCCTAAATCACAGCTCTAATCATATTGTCCCCATAATCAAACACTTGCAATGGTTTCCCATTTTGCATTCAAGTCAAGTGTGACTCTTTAAATATACCATTGAACATAATCCATAACCAGGCACCAACCAACATCCAAATTGGTATCCCTCAGTGCACTTTGACTCTGCTTTTCAACAAAAATCTCTGAGACTATAACATGATTTAGGTACCATGGGAAGTTGTAAAATACTCTGTTTCAAGCCAGGTACATTGGAGCACACTTGTAATCTCTGGGTATTCAGGAAGCTGAGGCAGGAGAATTGCAAGTTCCAGGCCAGCCTGGGCAACTTAGTGAGCCCTGTCTCAAAATCTAAAAGAACTGGAGATGTAGCTCAGTGGTAGAGGATTTCTGGTCAAAACTGATCCCCAATACTGTGCGAAACAAAAACAAAAACAAACCAAAAACCTCTTATTTCATTGGTTCTCAAAGTTTAGCTAGCCTCAGAGTCTCTAGAGTATACATCAAAAGAACCCAGGACCCCATCCCCCGAATTTTTAATTCAACTGAAATAGCCTTACATTTCTAGCAAGTTCTCAAGTGATGCTGATGTTCCAAGGCCCTACATGTGGGGAACCTTTGCTCTATTCCAAAAGCCACAAACTGGAAGCCCAGTTGCTGAATGAAGCCCACTCACCTGTCTGTATGGGGTCTTAAAGGAATTTTGAATTATTTGCAAATAAATAATTTAAATTCAATTATAAAACTGGAAAATTTTACATAAAATGGATCTCACTTGACCAAAGACTCTGGTTGTAATAGCAGTTCCCCTGAGCAGGAAAGGGGGATACCCACCAGCTCTGCCTCACTCCTCTTGCCCAAGTCCTAGGTCTGGGGTGACTGCTGAACCAGTTGGTGGTAGCCTGGCAGCCTGTCCCTCTTAGCTCCTGTTCTGGGCATTTCATTTCTTAACAAAGTATTGTTAGAATTTTGTTAAAAATAGTTTTAAAAATGGAATTTCATAGTTTTTAATATGATAAACCATTTGTGGTCAAAATTTTTAAAAATAATAGATGATTTTATTTATCTTAGCACACCCTTTCACTTCTCAGAGGCATTTTCTCTTGAATAACTCTTATGGCTACCCTCCCAGTGCCCAGAAGAGACCTGGTACATTACATGGCAAACCCTGGGCTATTGAATATTTGTTGAATAGCGAGTTATTAAAAAAGTATGGTTGTTGGATTTATGAGAACAGCATTCCACTCAGATGAAGATAGCATCCAATGAGTCGCCTTTGTGTCATATTTCTGAGCCTTTGTTGTGAGCATTTTTAGTCTAGGGTTTGAAATTTTTTAGAAACAAGATCACATACAGGGTGTAAAAAAAAACTTTAACTTTTCCCTGTGTATTCTTTAACATACAATATTTTAAAAAAATCTTTATTTTGAAATAGAGCAAGTGTAAAAAAAGTATTAGCTTAGTGAGGTAAAGATTATGTCACCATATCCTGGTGTGGTGGTGCATGCCTGTAATCCCAGCACTTAGGGAGGCTGAGACAGGAGAATTATGAGTTCAAAGCCAGCCTCAGCAACGGCGAGGTGCTAAAGCAACTCAGTGAGACCCTGTCTCTACATAAAACACAACATAGGGCTGGGGATGTGGCTCAGTGGTAGAGTGCCCCCCAAAAAATCCAAAGATTATGTCACCATTGCTTTTTTAACCATTATGCAGAAAGACAACCAAAGAGACTACCTACCCTCTTATTGTGTGTACAGAAAACTGTTTCTATGGATATTTTTGTATGTGAAGAAGCATATGAACTTTTATAAATATTGTTTCTAGCACAATTCTATATTTGTAAATTAATTTATAATGTGAACCAGGGTACCAAAGAAAAAAAATTCCCAGGAAAGCATTGCTGAGAAGGATTACATGAAATAAACTCTAAGAGGGATGAAAAAAAAGAAAAGAAAAACTCTCTCTCATGTTGTCCAATACCAATGTTCAATTCTTCTCAATTTATAAAATACATGAAAATATATTATAAATATAATCTGTATGTATAAATATATATTTATGAAAATATATAAAATATTTATTATTTGTTATTTATTTTTTGCAGTACTGGAGATTGAACCCAGAGCCTTGTGCATGCTAGGTTCTACTAGTGAACTACATTGTTAGCCCGTTTTAAAATTTTAAAACAGGGTCTCCTAAATTGTCCAGGATGGCCTTGAACTTGTGATCCTTATGCCTCAGCCTCTCAAGTAGCTGACATTACAGGTGTGCACCACTGTGCCTAGCGCAATTATATATTCTTTGATATTTTAATCTGATTTTGTGGAAAAGAGAAATAGATTGCTTGAGATCAATGTAATTAAAATCATGAAAAATCTCTTGCCCAGCAGAATGAAATATGGCTTGAGATCTTTAAGTCAGAGCAAATTGTTCTTTCTTGGCCTCTGCTCACCTCCTTCCTACCTTAACACACACCCAGAGTCACTAGACAGCTGGGTAGGGAAGACTCAAAACTTTTCTCCAGATTTTTTAAAACTTTGGTATTCAAAAAGCATTTTGAATTTCTTTTCCATTTTTTCATAGTAAAATACATAACATAATATTTACCATCTTAACATTTTAAGTGTTTAGATCAGCATCATTAAATACATCCATAATATTGTGCAGCAATCACCACCATTCCATTTATGATTTCTCCCCATGATTTATTGAAGAGGTTATCCTTTCCATTGTATGTATTCTTGGGACCCTTGTCAAAGATGACGTGACTGTATTTGCATTGCTTTCTTCTGGGGCTTTTTATTCTGTTACATGGTTCTATTTGTCTATTTTTATGCCATTGCCATACTTTTGTGATAATTATTGCTCACTTTATAATATATAATTGACCCACTGTATCTTTGAGTTCTGCATCTGCATTTTCAACCACTCACAAATTGAAAGTGTTAAAAAATTGCATCTTTTTGGAACAGGCTTATTTCACTTAGCATGATATTCTCCAGTTCCATCCATTTACCAGCAAATGCCATAATTTTGTTCTTCTTTCAGGCTGAGTAATATTGCATTGTTTTATGTACCACATTTTCTTTACCCATTCATGTGTTCTAGGGCACCTAGGTTGGTTCCACAGCTTGGCTATTGTAAACTGAGCTTCTATAAACATCTATAAACATTGAAAACCAAAGCAGAATGTTCTCTTTGATATGTGGATGCTAACCCACAACAAAGGAGAAGAATATTAGAAGTTCATCGGACTAGACAAAGGAGAATGAAGGAAAGGGAGGAGAGCTGGTAACAGGAAAGATAATTGAATGAATGGGACCTATCTTTCCTATTCTCATATATGAATACATGACCAATGTAACTCACGTTATATCAAGTACAACCACAATAATGGGATCTTAATTGGAACAAGTTATAGTTATTTTATGTATGTATAATATTTCAAAATATACTCTACTGTTGTGTAAATAAATAATAAAAATGATAAAAAGCTTTAAAAAAACCCAAATGTTGTCACCTAAAATGTTATAAACAATTTTATCCCTAATTAGCATAAAGTAGGCTAGTCTATGCAATACCTTAGAAAAGATGCCTATTTGATATTCATTTTTGACAAAAAAGTTATGATGAAACTAATCCAAAATATTTTAAAAACAAAATTAAAAAATTGTTTGTATTAATGCTAAAAAATATTGCATCTTTACAAGATATACACAGACTTTTTCTTGTCATTATTCTCTAAACAATCTAACAATTATTTACATAACATTTACATTGTATTGGGCACTGTAAGTAATCTAGAGATGATTTGTATATATAGGAGGATGTGCATAAGCTGTAGGCAAATGCTATGCCAGTAAGGGACTTGAGCATGCATGGATTGTGGTATCCATGGGAGATCCAGGAACCAGTCTCCCATGGATACCAAGGGATGATTATAGTTTGAAATAAGGAAGTTGGTGCCTCCAACTCTACTCCCTCTTTTTAATATTGCTTTGTTTATTTGTGGTCCTATATAGGTTTTTTTAAAAATTTTTTTTTTAGTTGTCAATGGATCTTTATTTTATTTATTTATATGTGGTGCTGAGAATCAAACCCAGTGCCTCACACATGCAAGGTAAGTGCTCTACCACTGAGCCACAACCCCAGCCCCCCATATAGGTTTTAAGATTTTCTATTTCTGTGAAAAATGCTGTTGGAGTTTTGATAGGGATTGCATTCAATCCCATTATAGCCACTGTGGTGATATCAACTTTTTCTAAGCTGTGAACATGAGATATCTTTCCATTTATTTGTGTCTTCTTCAGCTTATTTAGTCAATGTCTTAAAGTTTTCAGTGTACATATCTTTCACCTCATTGGTTAAATTTCTCCTAGATGTGCAGATTAGTATGGCCTTCTCTAGGTCCCTGGGACAGCTCCTGCTGCTTCCCTATATGGGTCCCTGCCCTGGCAGACTGCCTCCAGACTGTGGCTGAGAGGGGATAGAACTGAGTCACAGTGCTGCTTCAGCTGAGATGAAGGTCTGTGGGCCTGCTTCTGAGGGCACAGGTGGGCATGCTATTTGCTGGTTTCCTGGGAAGGCAAGGACTGCCTCTGGACTAGAGCTGAGCAAATCTGGAACTGGGACGTGGGGCTCCTTCAAGATCTACAGTCTAACCAAAGTTGGCTGGCCTGCCTCCAGGGGCATAGATATATGTGTCCCTGTCAGTCTCTGGTGAGCAGGACAACCTTGTTCCTCGACTGTGGCTAGGGTGGGGGTTGGAGCTAATTTGTGGGGATAGAGCTGTTTAAGGACCTGCTATGGGACAGAGGTCTATAGGCTGCCTCTGTGGACAGAGACATGACTTCCAGTGGGTCCCTTGTTGGGCAGGGCTGCTCTCAGACTGCAGCTGAGGCAGGTGGGCAGAGGGGGGTAAGTTACGAGACTGCTTCAGAATCCACAGTTGAAACTCAGGTTGGCAGGCTGGTCACTCAAGACCTGAGTGGGCCTGACTCTTCTGAGTGGGACCCTTGGCACTGGTGCTGGTGGTAGAACTGAGGCCAAGAGGGCCTATAGTCCAAAGTGCAGGGATTCTGACTGTTACTAGGTCCATAGCCAGGACATGTGGCAGGCCTGCCACCTGGATGTGAGCCTGGCCTTTCTAAACAGCATTCTTCAGTCTTGGACTCCAAACCTACAACATGCAGTTCCATAAGGGCACTTATGCTTATTGATGGCTGCCAAATTCTAGCTGCTATGGGGGGACATGAATAGGTCAGTTCTGGTCCACCATCTTGCTGATATTACTCTTCTTTTATTCCAAAACTGGGGATTGAACTCTAGTGCTCTATGACTGGGCTATATCCTCATCCCATTTTACTTTTTATTTTGAGACAGGGCATCCTGAATTTTCCTGGGTTGGCCTCAAACTTGCAATCCTTCTGTGACAGCCTCCTGAGTAGCTGGGATTATAGGCATGTGCCACTGTGCCTGGCTTGATATTACTTTTCTCGAACTACTATTTATTAGTGGAAAAAACTACATTTAGCTTATATCAATATATGAATGGCTAAGTTAAATGGTTAAATAGTATTTTTGCATGTATCTGTGATGGAGATGGAGATCAAATTTCCTATATATTTTATTTTTTATTTGTGTACAGTTTAAAGAACACCCTAATTGAATATGAACACTTATTCTTCCAATCAACACTTATCTCTCTCTCTCTCTCTCTCTCTCTCTCTCTCACACACACACACACACACACACACACACCTGCTGTGAGACTTTGCGAGCACTCAACAAGGATCTGTAGTTTCAATATTTTTGGTTTGTTAGAGATGCCATTTAAAATGTACCACAAACTGGGTGGCTTAAATAGCATAAAATGATTTTCTCACCATTCTGGAGGCTGGAAGTATAAGATCAAGGTGTTGGCAAGCTTTCATTTCTAAGGTCTGTCTTGTAGATTCACAGATGGCACCTTTCTTATTCTGTACTCACATAGCTTTTTCTCTCTGTGGGTCTCCTTGGTGTATCTTTGTCAAAATGTCCTCTTTTTGTAAGGATATTAGTCATATTGGGTTAGGACCCTCCCTAACATCCTTATTTTAACTTATTCACCTCTTAAAAAGTGTGCAAATGGGCTGGGATTGTGGCTCAGTGGCAGAGCGCTTGCCTCACACATGTGAGGTACTGGGTTCGATCCTCAGCACCACATAAAAAATAAATAAACAAAATAAAGATAATTGTGTCCATGTATAACTAAAAAATATTTTTTAAAAAAAGTGTGCAAATGTAGTCTGACATACTGGGGGCCAGAACTTTAATATATAAAATTTGAGGGCACATAATTTGGATATAGCAAATATATGTTGTCTAGGTTTAGATATTTTGGCATTTATTCTGCTTAGTGTTCTGAGTTTCCTGGGCCTATAGTCTGGTGTCTGACATTAATTTAAGGAAATTTTCAGTCATTTTGTTTCAATTTATCATTATTATTATTCTTATTTCTGGTGTTACTAGTGATTGAACCCAGGGGGACTCTGTCACTGAGTTATATCCACAGTCCTTTTATTAGTATATTTTTTATTTTGTGATAGTATCTCCCTCAGTTGTCCAGGCTGCCCTATGATGCTTCTGCCTCAGTTTCCTGAGTAGCAGGGATTATGGGTGTAAGTCACCACCCCTAGCATTTATTGTAAGGCTTTTTTCTCTTTTTCAGTTTTAAAATTTTCTATTGATATATTCTCAAGATTTTTGATCTTTCCCTCCATCAAGTCCAGTCTACTATCAATCCAATGAAAGGCAGTCCTTATTTCTGTTACAGTATTTTGACATCTAGTATATCTTTTTGCATTTTTTTGACTATTCATATCACTGTTTCATATATATGTGTGCATGTGTGTGTATATATATATGATATATATAATATTATATATATTATATTATATATATATATTTTGGGGGGTACCAGGTGTTGAACTCAGGGGCACTCAACCCTGAGCCACATCCCAGCCCTATTTTGTATGTTATTTAGACACAGGGTCTCACTGAGTTGCTTAGCACCTCACTATTGCTGAAGCTGGCTTTGAACTCATGATCCTCTTGTCTCAGCCTCCCGAGCCGCTAGGATTACAGGCGTGTGCCACTGCATCCATCTATTGTTTATATTATTCATCTGTTCTTGCATGTCGTCAATTTTTTTCTTTAGTGTCTTTAGCATACATATCACAGTTGTCTTAAATTTCTAGTTTGATATTTCTAACATCCCTGCATATCTGGGTCTAGCTCTGACACTTGTTCTGTCTCTTCCATCTCTGCTTGCCTTTTAGTATTTATCATAAAGCTGGTTGTGACCTACAGGGTAAGGAACTGAGGCAGAAATGAAGTCGGTGATGTGGTTGTGAGGGGTGAGTGAGGGAGGTGCTGTACCCTGCTGTGATGAAGTCTCAGGCTTTTAGTGAGCCTCTGTCACTGGGCTTGCATTTTACAAGAGCTTCTCAGTTTTGTCTTCCCCTCAAGTGGGACAGGAAGGATCCAGTGGGCTGGAGTCGGGCAATTTCTTCTCTCATATTAGTGTTTCCATGAAAAAACCCAGTTTTTGAATTTATGCATGCTGAGGTATAACATTTACAAAATCAGACATATTTGTTTGCCTCAAATGAAATGACTCATTTTGGGCCGTTTTGCAAACAGATGGCTCTGCTCATTGTTGCTAGGCCTGGTGCATCTGCTTTTGATTCTATTCAGAAGGAGGCTCTGAAGTTCCCAAATTGGAATCCTCTAATGATGTATTTATGAGAGACTCATGGATGGTTAAGACTTTTGTAGAGTTTGGATTCAGAGAAGAATGGAGAAAAATGGGGCGGATAGAAAGGGCACTGAGACTATATTTAAAATGCTAGCAGATTCTGCAGTAAAAACAGGCATCTTTCCCACTCCCCATCTCCCCATCAAATTCTTGAAATGAACACAGCTATGTTGAATAATAGGAATAAATAATAACTAGTGTGATTAATATTTACTGAATATTGTCTCTGGATGGAGGCCATCTCATCTCCAAAACCAACCCTACTCTTCAAGAGAGTAATTATTGCTCCATTCTATCAGCTCTGGGAAATTGAGGCCAAGAAATAGAAAATGAGCTGGCCAAAGATTACAGCTTTCCAGCTCTGAGTGGGATGTCACACAAGAAAGCCTTTGCAAGGCAGAATGGTCTGTGGTGCTTGTTGAAAATGCAGGTCCTTGACCCCCATGCCTCTTGTGCCTGACTCAGTAGTTCCCAGATAGGGTCCAGGAATGCTTATTTTTAACAAGTTTTTGTGTGATTCTAATGGGAAGCCTGAACATACTGCCTCTCAAGGCAACAGAAACTCTTCAAGCAGGCCAGTGTCCAGGGTTGGACAAGCCCACTTTATAAGTGTGAGCTGATAGATATGTGGAAGTTTTGCTTGAGAGGCTTAGAGAAATTGAAGGAAGCAGTCCATGCAGCTCATCCCCCTGAGACTGTGATCAGTGACTGACATTTTCCAAAGGAACCATGAAGTAGTGTGGGAATGTGAGCAGGGTTTAGGGCATGAGACATGCTGGCTTAGGAGTATAGGGGCTGCTCCCAGGGAAAGGGATACCTGGTCACCAATATTGCCCTAGTTGGAACCCAGATGTATAACAACAACAACAACAAAATTGGACAGAATGGATCCATTTTTCTGTGGACATTTCCCTGACTCCACAAACTGAGACAAGATATTCTTTCTAATTAACTCTGGCTTTTTGGCCTAAACCCAACCAAGAATGTACATTTCATTTTGTTTGTGAGGAGGTATGAAAACTGCTGAACATAGCAGTCAAAGATGGGAATATTTGCTGATCTGGGCAAGCAGAGCTAGACAAAAGAGTAGACTCTCAGGGTTCAGAGGTAGGAGGAAGGACTGGGGCTTTCCCTGGAGCCCTTTGCATAGTGCCTCACCAAGGGTTCAACCAGTGGCCTTGGGTGGTGTGTGAGTTAACTTTCCACCACTGTGACAGAGTATCTGAGAAAAGTGACTTAAAAGGAGAAAAGATTTATTTAGGTTCATAATTTTAGAGGTTAAAGTCTGTGATTACTTGGCCCTGTAGCTTTGGGCCTCTGGAAAGTTAGAACAACACAGCAGGGGACATGTGATGGAGCAAAACTGCTTACTTCATGGTGGTCAAAAATCAGAGTGGGAGGGTTGAGAAAGGGGATCTGGGACAAAATGACAAAATGTACCCTTCAAGGGCATTCCTCCAACAACATATATCCTCCAACTAGGGCCCACTTCCTAAAATTTCTACCACCTCCCAATAGCCCACTAATTTACAAATCCATCAAGAATCCTCATAATTCATGTATGACATCACAACCTTTATGATTGATTCACTGCCCAAGGCCCCAGATATGATCATTTCTGCATTGGGGGACAAATCTTCAACATATGGGCTTTTGGGGGACATTTAATATTGATACTAGAAACCAGGTACAATGGCACACACATGTAATCCCAGGACTTTGGGAGGCTGAGACAGGAGAATTACGAGTTTAAAGCCAGGTTCAGCAACAGCAAGGCACTAAGCAACTCAGTGAAACCCTATCTCTACATAAAACACAAAATAGGGCTGAGGATGTGGTTCAGTGGTCGAGTGCTCCGGAGTTCAATCCCCGGTACCAAAAAAAAAAAAAAGATTGACACTAGAACATTCTGCCCCCAACCCCATAAATCTGATGTCCACTTGATAATGCAAACTTTATTCATTCCACTTCCCAGAGTTTCCATAAATCAATAGTTCCAACATGGTTTAAACATCCAAGTTCAAAGTCTTCCTTCAAACTCAAGGCAAATTCTTTGATGTGAACCACAAAACAAGTTATATACTCCCAAGATACAATGCACAGGCTAAATATCCCCATTTCCAAGGAAAGGACTAGGAAAGTAATAAGGAAGAACTAGTCCAAAGTAAGACTAGAACCCCAGCAGGGCAAACATCAATTTCTGTAGCTCTATGTTTGGCATCCATGTCACATGGTTACATAATATGAGCTGTAAAGGACTTCAGCAGCCCCCATTCCTATTACCTTGCAAGACCACTCTCTTGGGCTGGTTCTGCTGTCTACCTGCAGCTTTTCTTGGTTCTATGTTCCTGGCATTTCTAATATCCTCAGGTCTCTATTGCAGCTCACTCTTCACTCTTACGGCTTCTCTTATCTCCCTTTTATTGGCTGTTCTCAAGGATTCTGACCAGGCCATGCACTGCATGGCATCCAAGGCTTTCCTTTGATATCTTGGTGGAAGCCTCCAGGACACTTGCTTTCTGTATACCTATAAATTGAGCACCCTGCAGAAGATGACAAGGCATGCCACTGGCAGGAGTAACAGCCAGAACCAATTGGAAAGTGGCTGCAGCAGTCACTGAATGCCTGGACAGCTGGACCATGAAGAAGGAATCCTCAGGAAACAATTTTCTACACAGCCCGGTGCCAAAAGCTACCCTGGGGATTTCTTCCTAAAACAAAGTCTTTGAAATGGGTTTATACTTTTATACACTTGACTGGGATGGAGGAGTATGGCAAGTTCCTGAGAAGTCCTCAAAACATCTTTTCTATAGTTGCAATTAAAAATATTTGAGTTTTCCAAAGTGGTTCAAGGACCTGGGAATCAGACCAGAGACCCAACGCCTAATAGAGGAAAAAATAGGCCCAAATCTTCATCATGTCGGATTAGGACCATACTTCCTTAACAAGACTCCTATAGCACAAGAAGTAAAATCAAGAATCAACAAATGGGATGGATTCAAACTAAAAAGCTTCTTCTCAGCAAAATAAATAATCAATGAAGTGAACAGAGAGCCGACATTCTGGGAACAAATCTTTGCCACACACACATCCAGGATTAATCTCCAGGATATATAAAGAACTCAAAAAACTTAACACCCAAAAAACTAACAACCCAATCAATAAATGGGCCAAAGAGCTGAACACAAACTTCACAGAAGGAGATATACAATCCATCAACAGATATATGAAAAAATGTTCCACATCTCTAGAAATCAGAGAAATGAAAATCAAAACTACCCTAAGATTTCATCTCATGCCAGTCAGAATGGCAACTATCAAGAATACAAACAACAATAAGTGTTGGCGAGGTTGTGGGGAAAAAGGCACGCTCATACATTGCTGGTGGAACTGCAAATTGGTACAACTAATCTGGAAAGCAGTATGGAGATTCCTTAGAAAACTTGGAATGGAACCGCCATTTGAGCCTGCTATCCCTCTCCTCGGTCTATACACAGAAGACTTAAAAACAGCGTACTACAGTGCTACAGCCACTTCAATGTTTATAGCAGCTCAATTCACAATAGCCAAACTGTGGAAACAACCTAGATGCCCTTCGATAGATGACTGGATAAAGAAACCATGGTATATATACACAATGGAATATCACTCAGCAATAAATGAGAATAAAATTATGACATTTGCAGGTAAATGGATGGACTTGGAGAATATCATGCTAAGTGAAGTAAGCCAATCTCAGAAAACCAAATGCTGAATGTACTCATTGATAAGTGGATGCTGATCCATAATGTGGGGAAGGACATGGGAACAATGGTGGAACTCTGTTCACAGGGGTATAAGGGGGGAGGGGGCATGGGGACAGTAAGGGTGGTGGAATATGATGGTCATCATAGACCTAACTTTATGTATGACTGCATATATGTTGTGATTCTATACAACTTACAACTAGAGAATTGATATGTTATCCTCTATGTACAATGAATCAAATTGCACTGTTATCATGTAAGCCTAAATAGAACAAATAAATAAAATATGAAAAAAAAATTTGAGTTTTCTTTAATGGCACTAATCTCTTAAGCAACTACACCCTCCTTGGTCTCAATCATATACCTTCTACTTTCTCTAGCCAAACTGCAAGTTTTAAAAGTCTTTCTGCTCTGCCTTTTGCTTTTCTTTCTCACTGTAAACCTGGCTAAAATCAGTCAGTACTATCCACACCAAAGCATGAAAGCTGAGCTGTCTGGAAATTTCCTTTACCAGATTATTCTGTAAGCTTTCAACTCAACCTTGTACAGTTTCTCAACACATGGACAAAACAAGTTCCTTTCCCAAATGTAGCATGAATTGAGAATGCCTCTATTCCCATTACTGAGTCCTTGTTCCCATTCAGAACCTTATGGGCACAGTCTTCACTCTTGCATTCCTATCATTCCTATCTGTTCTTTTGAGCCACCTCCAGTGACCTATTAAGTTTCATTCACAGGGTTCTGAGAGTTTCCTAGCCTGCTTCTCCAAACTTTTCCAAATTCTTCCTGCAACCCAGTTCCAAAGCCTCTGAAACACATGATCAGATAAAGTTAGAGCCGTGATCTCATTTCTTTGCCAATGGCTTAGGTTACTGAAGCTGGTCACAGTATCTGACTAATGTTTTTGTTTACTATACCTGACCACTGTATATGGCTAATGTCTGTGGTTACTCTATCTGGTTCCAGTATCTCCTTAATGTCTCTGGTACTGTACCTAGTCCCAGTGTCTTGCTAATATCTCTAGTTACTGTACCTGGTTATGCTGATTATTATCCATTTATTGTACCTGGTTCCAGTAAGTGACTAATGTCTCTGGTTATTGTACCTGGTCAAGGTATCTTGCTAATAATATCTGTTTACTGTACCTGGCCACAATAACTGACTAATGTCTCTGGTTACTCCATGTGGTCATGGTATCAGGGCAATGTCTCTGGTTACTGTATCTGGGTTTTTTATTATTATTATTATTATACCAATTGTAAAGACTAGATGACCAGAAGAAGATGAATTAAAGCCTCTCGGCAAGGCTTTATTGAAAATATATGCTCTCAGGAGAATCCTCCTGTCCATCAGAGTGTGTTCGGGAGAAAATGGCGCTGAGGCTCCGGTGTAGGGAGAATTCGAAAGGCCCGATCAGGAAGGGGAGGGCTTGGGGCAGGAAGAGAAGGCCAGAGTCCTTCCTGGATAGGTCAGACTGATTGACAAACCCGCTGATTGACAGGAGGCGTGTTTACTGGTGACTGTCAGCTTCTGGCTATCCGCTCCTTTTTGCAGCTGCTGATGCAACTGCCCTGACTGGTCCCTTTAATTGGACATCTTGGACCCTGATCCGACCTAACACCAATGGCTTGAAAATTTTTATTTAACTTCAGCAAATATTCGAAATAGAAAAATGAATTCTGCAGAATTTCAAAAATAAATATTTTAATTTCCACTAACAAATGTTATCATTCAATGCCTAAGCAATTATAATGCTATGAACATTCACCACAATGAATGTGCTGAAATAGAAAACAGGCAAAAAGAGACATGAAAATATTATTTACAATAGCATTATCACAACATATTTTCTTTAAAATTCCAATGTGGATTTTATCACTTCAAAAGATACACAGCATTTCCATATATTTGCACATTTAACCTTATACATATTTTAAAATCTTGAAAACAGTTTTAAGCAATCTAAAAAGTACTTAGCAAAGTTGTAAGTCTACATAATGGAATACTATCCACTCCAGCATAAATTTTTGTTTTAGGAGAAGGTGGCTGTAAACATTCATTATTTTACAACATGCATAGACCGTCCTGACCTTCCTTGTTCTAAACTGAAATGTTACTGCAATTGTGCTTCACTATAATTAGGAAAAGCTGCAGAGATCCTGGGAGTGGGGGAAGAGCATTGCAGAAGATCACTAGATTTGGCCAACCGAGCTACCTTGAGTCAATCTGAGGCAAAGTTCACTTGATACTAAAAGCTTGACTCCTGGATCATTAGGTTTAGAAACAGGCTCGAGAGGGAAAAAGAGGCCCCTGGTGGACTTGGCTCCATCTTTCCTTTTCTCATGTAAAAGTGGGGATCCAGCTAGTGTAAAGCACTGCTGGCTTCTTTTTGGTGTGCAGTTAGACCAATAGTACATCTGATGTTCAGAAAGACAGAAATAGGGTATAGGTGAAATTTAAAGTGACATGAACATATTTAAGAGTGGTGTATGATATGTGAGGACATTTTACCCAAACGGAAAAGAACTGCTTAATTAATTCACCCCAGTAAGCTTTTAAAGCTACTTTTCACTTTTTTTTTTTTTTTTTTTGGTACCTGGGATTGAACTCAGGGGTACTCGACCACTGAGCCACATCCCCAGCCCTATTTTGTGTTTTATTTAGAGACAGGGTCTCACTGAATTGCTTAACGCCTCGCCAATGCTGAGGCTGGCTTTGAACTCGTGATTCTCCTGTCTCAGCCTCCCAAAGTGCTGGGATTACAGGCGTGCGCCACTGCACTCGGCTTCACTTTTGTTTTTTGATTAGAGGCTTGTGACCATCAATGGGTCTTACAGGTTAAAAACTACCAAAAGCTATTGAAAGGAAGTGGTGTCTCAACACACGTGCCAAGACAACCCAGCAGGTGTGCCACACTAACCTGGGGCTCCTGCAACACCAATGCCTGACTGTACCACCATTAAGCTCTTTAGCACAACTGAGGCATGGGAACTTCTCCGTTGAAAGAGCTATGTTACAGAACCACTGCTGCTGACTAGCCAACACACTATTCAAGTAACAAGGTGTTTAAATGGATAAGTGAAAAAAATTCTTACCTGACACTTTACACATCTACATAATATTAAATAAAACAAACTTTTAATTCATGTGCAATATAATTTATATATTTTAGGACATCTAAACTAAAAGTTAAACTATTATTTGTGTCCATGATATTATATTTTGCATAAGAACTTATACTTAGGAGAAATTTTCCACAAATATATATATAATTATCACATTCACACTGATAATGA
Organism: Xerus rutilus; assembly: GCA_028644305.1. Taxonomy (NCBI): domain Eukaryota; kingdom Metazoa; phylum Chordata; class Mammalia; order Rodentia; family Sciuridae; genus Xerus; species Xerus rutilus. The sequence goes on along the minus strand of CM053410.1, from coordinate 25,918,937 downwards.
AAACAACGTGCCCTTTCCTTGGAGAAAGAGCCCAAATTCAGCTTCTGAGATCACAAGTGCACCAACATGTGGCTATCCAGGGACGAAGGCCACTCAGTGCCAGGAACCAAGTAAGGGGGCACTGCCATTCTGCATGCATGCCACTTAAGGGCTACTATCCTTCTAGTCATTGCCAGGAGGGATCGAATCTTAAGAAAGACAGCCTGGGCATGGAGAAGGAAAGTGCCACTGCAACCAATGCCTACCACTCCTTATGGGGTTGGGGAGGGCAGAAGGCTTCAGCAAGTGCCTCATGTCCCTTCAGACGCAGTGCAGAGCACAGGCTGACTGGCCCGGTGCTGTCTGCCACCTCCAAACACGCACTGCTGTCCTGTCCCTGCAAAAGGGACTCAGTGCTGGTGTCAGTGCTGCCTGTCTCCAGGCAGGAAGCAGACAGACACAACAGCAGGCCGTGCCCAACAGATGCCCAGCAGGGGACAGGACCAGGAAAGCCCCTGTACTCCCCTCTGGAATGACCTTTCTTCAGACTTCTCAAAAAGAACGTACAAACCCCTAAACTAGGTTTCTAGCTTTCTAGCTGAACCTCTTTCTAAAGAGAAGATCATTTGACTTAAAAAAAAAAAAGGCAATGTTCTTGGTAATCAAAACACATCAAATTTTAATTGCATATTTTAAATTCTTCAGAATTCTGTTATGCCTTGAGCATCTGCATTTTTTTTTTTTTTTGTATCTGAGTATTGTCTATTTTCTCTAATCTCGGTACTTGGCTAATGTCTCTTGTTACCTGTCTTGGTTGTGCTGTCTGACTAATAACTCTGGCTACTGTGCCTGTTCGCAGCATCTGACTAATGTGTCTGGTTACTCTATCTTGTCACATGGATAGTGTAAGGGCAAAAAGATCACGGCAGCAGCAAACTATGCAAGTCATATTAGGCTTTATTCAGGAGCAGGATTCATCTGTGGAGGTGGTGAACCCATATTCCTGGTGGAAAATGAGCCGCTGAACAAAGGAAGGGACTGGGTTTATATAGGCTCTTAGTTTTCGTGGGCATTTAGGAATTTTGGGTTCATTTCATCAATTAGTTTATCACTCTGGTGTGTTGATAAGCCCCTTTCTTCCAGGTTTTGCCTCAGGAAGGCATCTGTTTAGGGGAGGTGTTAACTGCTGGCTTGATCAACATCAAAGAGACAGAGCTGGGAAAGGTAGGGCTGCCGCATGATTAGCATTAAAAAGACAGTGTTGGGGAAGGTGGGAGCTGCCAGCCTGACTAACATCAGGAAAACATAGTTGGAGGAGATGAAGGTAATGCTTGGCAATTCTTTTTCCTCAGGCTATATTATTTTTCTAATTCCCATATCTATTAGATAGTGTTTCATCTTATTTTCCTAGTATTATTTCCCAGTATCTAGGGATTTTCTCTGTTTACCATACCTGATCAAGGTATCTGGCTAATGACTTTAGTTAGTGTACCTGGCCACAGAACCTGTGTTCTCTCTCTGATTACTTTACCTAGTCATAGTGTCAGATCATTTCCTCTAGTTACTGTGCCTGTTCTCATCATCTATTTGTTGTTTCAGATTACCAGTCCTGAACATGAAAATCTGGCTAACATGTCTGATTACTGTACCTTGTCTGAATAGTATCTTTGGTTCCTGGTCATGATATCTGCTTACTGTCTCTATGTTCTGTACCTGGTCACAGTGTCTAGGTATTATCTCTGTTTATTGTACCCAAGCACAGTATCTGGGTAATGCCACAGTATCTGGATATTGTCGGCGTTTTCTTTTCCTGGTCCCAGTGTCTCTGTAATGTCTTTGGTTTCTGTACATGGTCACAGTATCTGGGTGGCGTCTCTCATCACTTTACCAGGTAATGTTACCTTTGTACTGAGGAGTGGGATAAGTGAGTCAAATCATGGTTCCATTCCAAGTTTTCTAAGGAATCTCTGTAAGGTACCCCAAAGAGATAAGCTCATGGGTTTTCGCTCATGGGTTTTCTTTTCAAAATTCCCTTGTATAGTATACTTTTCCTGATTTGTCACCCCCTGCCATGTCTGTTCAAATTTATTCAATCTTAAATCCAGCAGATTTCTAATCAGACATTTAATCAGCTTCTCCTCAGGGATCTTCGGATTCTCAAGGAGGACAGTCACTCACCTGCAACTGTTTCCTGAGACTC
>CM053410.1:25884360-25916658 GCA_028644305.1 Xerus rutilus | reverse complement strand
ATGACCAATCCCTAGCTCGCCACGCAGTTTTGTAGTGGGCTCTATAAAATCCCTCCCGCACGTCCCTCTCTCTCTCTTTTCCTCTTCGCCCGGGCGCCCACTCCCCTGAATAAAGGATTTTCCTGGCTGTACAGAGGTGTCCGTGTCTGGCTGGCCGCTACCCTAACAATCTCCATATTGCTTTCCATAGTGGTTGCACCAATTTGCAGTTCCACCAACAATGTATGAGAGTACCTTTCTCCCCACATTCTTGCCAAGATTTATTGTTACTTGTATTCTTGATAATTGCCATTCTGACTGGAATGAGATGGAATCTCAGTGTAGTTTTAATTTGCATTTCTCTAATTACTAGAGATATAACTCCACAAGAATGGTATCCTAGATGGAATAAGTATGTATGATTTGCCAAATACATTGTACTGTCATGTATAACTAAAAAGAACAAATTAAAAAAAAGATAATTCAAAATATAACATTCTGCCCAAAGCTCCTGAATTCTGATGTCCACCTGATAATACAAACTGGGTTTGGTTAATCTCCAAGATTCCTGTAGTGAATAGTTCCAACATGGCTCAAACATCCAAGTTCAAAGTCTCCTCTGAGTCTGAAGACTAACTCTTTGATTTGAGCCACTGTAAAAGTGACGCAGTTACATACTCCTCAGATAGAATGCACAGGGCAAAGATCTCTTTTCCCAAAGAAGGACTAGGAAAATGGTAAGGAGGAATAGTCCAAAGCATGGCCAGAACTGGGCAGGTCAAACAGCAGTTCCTGTAAGTCCACGTTAAGCATCTGCGTCTACAATGGCATGCCTTGAGCTCCAAAGGGCTTTTATAGTGCCCAGCCCACTGTCCTGGGCCAGCTCTGATCGCTGCTTTTACTGTCCTTGGCACACATTCCACATTGCTGACATCTCTAACTCCCCGGGATCCCCAGTACTGCTTGCCCTTCACTCTTATAGCTTCTCACATGGCCCACCTGTAGGTTGTCCTCCAGGGTTCCCACCGTGCCATGCACTGCCTGTCCTCTTTGGCTTTCCTTTGACATTTTGGTGGAAGTTTGTGGGATTCTGTAACTTTTGCTTTGTGTGTACCTATAAAAAATGCACCACAGAGGACATTGTGGCCTGCCACCACAGGAGCAATACCCGCCCACAACTTGAATGTGCCTGCAGCTGCCTCAAGTGACTAGATAGCTGGAGCATGGGAAGGAAATTCTGGGGCAACAATTCTCTACACAGCCCTGTGCCAACAGGGTGCGCTGAGGCTTTTTCCTGAAAAGGCCTTTCAAATGAGTTTACACTTTTATGTACTTGGATGGGATGGAGGGTGTGACTAGTTCCTGAGAGGTCCTCCAAGGAGCTTTCCTATTGTCCCAGTGCAATATATAAGCTCTCAGGGGACATTTAAGATCCAAACCATAGCAAGAGGCATGCAGAATTTGCTAAGAGTGTGGATTCCTTGCAGGCATTGGGGTCAGATGGTTCTCAGTTCAGATCCATTTCTCCCACTTAACCCTCAACATTGCTGTGGATACTATGGATATGGCACTAAACTCCAAAAGCCTCACAGTTCATTCTTTTTCCAAAGTCTTTACTGAGCACCTGCTATTTGTTGCTATGTCCTAACTCCCAAGGGCACACCAACCCATGAGATAAAGTGAATTTCTGCCCCATGACAAAATGGGAGCCAAGATTTTAGCTTTAGGACCAATGGACTATATAAGTGAGTCAGATCATGGGACAGTATGTGACATGTGGCAGCATTCAATTGACATTCATTTCCTCCTGCTTTTCTTTGTTCTCCTTCACCATAGTCTCAGGAGACTCAGCTCTTCAAATGTTGACAGAGGGCCTGAGGTAAACCATGGTGTCTAGAACAGGACATACTAGTCGCAGCTTGACGAGTGCTCCCTTGCCTGCTTTCTACTCTCCACTCAGGTTCAGACTGTGTCTGGGACATTCTGGAGGGCAGTGGTCCTTTCCTGACAGGAAGTGGAAACATAGGAATCAGACTCAAGTCAAATTCAAGATGACCCAAACAACCATCTGACTAGGTGCTTTAGAGATGCCATCTGGTGATTCTTTAGGTGACAGGCCAGGGATACTTGGTGGACCCTACTGATGTACTCGAAGGGGGACTGCACTGAATTACTAGTTATACTGAACCAGCCTGTCTGAATATCTATGTGTATTGCAATCATAATCTTCAATAAATAACCAGGAGGTGTGTATCTCCATGTATGTGTGAATTTGATCCAGTTACTATGTATTGGAGAGTGAGGCCTTTGAACTCAGAGTGTGAAAGAAGGGACTGAGCAAGAAGGCTCACCTTTCCTGGGCCTCAGTTTCCTCACCTGTAAAAAGGAAGTAGGACTACTCATGTTTCAGTTTGACCTTGATCTGACTTTCCATGTGTTCCTGGCCCTGAATGTTCCCAGCACTGAGTGGGTTCACACACTCAGGCCTTCTTTTACCTCCTTCCCTCTAAGCCCATTTATGTCCACCTTTACCCCTGCTAATCACTCTGTCTAGAGCATGCTTCACAGATCAACCAGGGCTCTCCTCCGCTGTTAGTTCACTCAGACAGATATTTGATCCTGTTTTCCTTCTGCCACTCCTTGTCTTTGGATTGGGGAGTTTCATGTATTTTCACTTAAAACATGTCCTAAGGGACTTGTGTCTTTTCATTGTTTGCTTTCTGTAGTTCTTTTTTTTTTTTTTTTTTAAATATTTTTTAGTTGTTGATGGATTTTTATTTTATTCATTTATTATTTATACGTGGTGCTGAGGCTCGAACCCAGTGCCTCACGCATGCTAGGCAAGCGCTCTACCACTGAGCTACAGCCCCAGCCCCTTTCTGTAGTTCTTTTGTCCCTAATTCCTGCATGCTTATCTTCTTTCCTGCGTAGCTGATTTTTGTAGTAAAACATCTGAATTCCCATCTGTTTCATTCTCATCATGTATATTAAGTATATCTTTGTGATTTCCATGGGATTCCATTTGACATGGAAAAGTGATACCTTGCTTATGTGGATCAAGAGAAGTATGACTTCAATAAGATCCTAAAAGCTATACAAGGCAGCTCCACTCTATCCCCACTCCGTTATGAATGTCACAGTATGTATGCATCATGTGCTCAGTAACGTAAACTAATAATTGGAGTTTTCTGCTACATTAGTCTCTTTAATCATGTGGAAAACCAAAGCTGCACTAGTTTTTGTAGTAATCATGAATTTGCTTTTACCAGAGCTCTTTCTGTCTCCATCCATCTATGAAATCCTATTGAATGTCTTACAGTTCAACCCAAAGGAATCCCCACATGTCAGTTACCTCTACTAGTAACCAAGTCCTTCAGCCCTTTTCATCCAGTGTTGTAGTTCCAGTGCACATGTCCCTCCAAAGCTCCTGATGAAAGATCAAGCCAAGTGTAACAGTATTGAGAGATGTGGGCCTGAGGAGATGGTCAGGCCATGAGGCTCGGACATTATGGGCAGATGTGTGCCTTTAGAAAAGAGTCTATGTGTAGCATGCATAAGGCCCTGGATTGGTCCCCAGCAACACACACACACACACACACACACACACACACACACACACGCACACAAGCACCTTTATTAAGCCAAGAATGGTGGTGCACATCTGTAATCCTGATACTAGTGATGAGAATCAGGGCCAGGTCCTGTTGCCCCAGTGTGAAGACTGAACACCTGTGAAATGCCAAGGCAAGTGTAGACAGCAAGTTTTATTTAAAGGGTAAAACAGAGATAGACTTCTCTAAAGAGAAGGGGCCCCAGAGCTGGGTGTCCAAGGAAGTGAGGGTGTCCTGCCCCTTTTATACAGTTTAGATTTCCTTTGTTCTCATGCTCTCTCCTCCCCTCATCCTGCCTATGTAACCCAAAATGTGGAGTGATCTGAAGGAAGAAAGGAAGCTGCCCAGGGATACAGGCAGGAAGGGAGTGGCCCAGGAGGCATTCCTTAACACCTATTTTTAGGTAGAACAATTCCCTGGAGGCAGGTAACCTTGGCAACACGTTGAGGAGGAGGAGGAAGTGCTCTGGAGGTGTTAGCATTTTATTTCCTTTCCTTTTGAACCAGCCGCCATCTTCCCGAACTGAATTAATCATTTATTACCTACACTGTCCTTTTGCTCCAAGCCTCAATCCCAGCTACTCTGGAGGCTGAGGCATAGGAACACAATCTCAAGGCCAGTCTGGGTAACTTAATGAGACCCAGCCTCAAAATATAATAAAAAGGGCTGGGATGGAGCTCAGTAGTTGTAATGGTTGATTTGAATTGTCAACTTGATTGGATTAATGGACACCAAAGATTAAGAGGCTTCTGGGTGTTTCTAGGAATGATTGCCATGTGGGATAGCAAACTGAAGTGGATACCCTCCCTAAGCGTGGGCAGCATCATCCAATAAATTGGAGGCTAGTATGGAATAAAAGAAGAAGGAAGCAGCAGCAGATGCAAATTCAATTCTTCTTGAATAGGTTCTTTTTTAAAAATATTTTTTAGTTATAGATGGACTCAATGTCTTTATTTTGTCTATTTATTTTTATGTAGTGCTGAGGATCGAACCCAGTGCCTCACATGTGCAAGGCAAGTGCTCTGCCACTGAGCCACAACCCCAGCCCTTGAATAGGTTCTTGATGGCTGCTGTGATTGACTGAGGACATCAGACTCTCTCTCCTTCACTCTTACAAAGCAGACTCTGCCAGTGATTCTTCAGGGAATTTGCAGAAGCCTTCAGTCTTGAACTGGGGTAGCATCGTTGGTCCCTCTTGTTCTGAGGCTTTAGCATCTTGGACTGCGCAGCTACTTGTTCCTTCCAGCTCTCCAGCTTGCAGACAGCCATTGTGGACTACCCAGCTTCTGATTGTGTAAGCTGATCTAATAAAATACCCTTTTTATAATCATACTTCCTGTTGGTTCTGTTCCTTTAGAGAATCCTCACTAATACAGTGGTAGAGAACTTGCCAGCATGTCTTAAGCCCAAGTGCCATTAATAACTTAAAGGAAAGGGGGAAGGAACAAAGAAAGGGGTGGGCTTGAGGGAGTGGGTTTAGTCCTTCTGCCTCCTCTGCCACATGAGGGCACAGCAACAAGGCCCCATGTTAGACAGAAAAAGCGAATCCTCTACACACACCTCATCTCCTGACACCTCAACTTTAGATTTGTCAGACTCCTCAGAACCCACCACTTTGAGAAATCAATTTTCATTGTTAAGAATCACCCAGATTTATGTATTTCACACAGCAGCATGACAGGGCTAAAGCACCTGGGAACAACTCTGTTTCTCTCTGCTATGGGAAGGACAATTTGCTTGACAATAGGATTCTTGGCTGACAGGTTTTTCTATCACTTTGAATATTTCAACACACTACTTTCCGGTTTCCAGTTTTTGAGGAGAAATGAGATGAGGACTTCACAGTGAAAAAATGATGAAGGTAACATCTCTTTCACCCCCCTAGAAGTGAATTACTTGGCCTATGGCGTCTTAGGGAACAGAGTATTATGTGACAGCATCAGGATGTGAGATAATTGCTACCATCCTCTGGACACAGATCATTTTGGGATGGAAAGAAAAGGAATTGAATACTCTGCGTGTAGACAGGATGAAGTCTTTAAATAGTGAATACAGACTTATGGACTTGGAATGAAAGCTTTCTATATGTCTGGGTTGAGAGTGTAAATACTCCCAGTAGGAGGATATTCAAAGTCATCCCTGAAAGAGGAGACCTATGGCAGACTAGACTCTGGGGAGGCCATGGAAGTGTCAGGAGAGGAAAGAGAGAGGGAAGGAAGGAAGTGATGGGCGGTGAAGGGAGATGGGCAGTAGAGGGAGAAAGGGAGAAAAAGAGAGAGAGCATAAAAATGAGGGAAAAGTGGGAATAGAGGCCTCTACGAAAGGGAGACAGCAGAATATAAAGGGGGCCAATGGGTGGGTGGAGGTAAAGGAGGGAGATGATAGGGAAGAGGTGGAGGAGGGCAAAGAAAGGAAGTGGGAGAGGGAGGAGGAGTGTCATAGAAGTAAGGGATTGTATACATGGGAGGTGAGAGGCAAGGAGGGGGATCAAATAGGGTGGGGTGACCCAGAGGTAATGCCTGGAAGACAGCCCCTGCAGGACTGGCAGAAAGAGCGGCTGTCACAGGAGACAGGATGGAAAGGCTTAGGGACTCCTAAGCTTTATGAATTATTGAAGACTTGAAGAACTGAAGTGAAGCTGGGCGCGATGGCGCAAGCTTGTAATCCCAGCACTTAGGGAGGCTGAGACAGGAGATTCGCGAGTTCAAAGCCAGCCTCAGCAACGGCGAGGCACTAAGCAACTCAGTGAGACCCTGTCTCTACATAAAACACAAAATAGGGCTGGGGATGTGGCTCAGTGGTCAAGTGCCCCTGAGTGCAATCCCCAGTACCAAAAAAAAAAAAAAAAAAGAACTGAAGTGACATCCCTTCTGCTGTCTCCCTGAGGAAGGGAAGCTGGAAAATGTTACTGGTAAATCTGGAGTTTTGAGATGAAGCTGAATTCAGTCCTTCATGGTTTCACAGCTTGGGAATCATGTAATTCCCTTCTCGGAAGAAGTACTCCTAACTGGCATTAAGGGAAAAGGGTGATGACTACTCTGGCTACTTAAGAATATAAAGTGGTGTTGACAGGGGAATAGCAGTCAGGGTCTTCCTTCAGAAGCCTAAGGGCTCCTGGTAGAAGAGGTGCTTGGTTTTGGATTCCATGTGTAAGGCCATTTGGAGCTTGGGCATCTTGCACATCAGTACAGTCCAGAGGTCCGTGGTGGTAGTTGGTACATGACCACACCAGTCATACATAGGTCAGGGATCATGTTAAGACAGTAAACAAGCAGCAAAACATTATCTTCTGGAGCTGGGATTGTGGCTCAGCGGTAGAGCGCTTGCCTCGCATGTGGGAGGCACTGGGTTCGATCCTCAGCACCACATATAAATAAATGAACAAATAAAAATCAATCAATAGCTAAAAAAAAAATTTAAAAAAAAATTATCTTCTGCAAAGAATGAACATAAAAGTAATCAGTATTATTAGCCAGTCTCCGAAAAATTATGAATTCAGTATATCCTGTTATTCATGTTAGTGTAGTCTAACACAGCACTGACTTATGAGTGGGGGTCATTTAGGACTTTGGAAACCTTATCAACATTGTTAAGACAGCTTTTTCATTAGTGTTACATGTTTGGTAGAGGGTTCTCCTGTAGCTGTATTATGTAGGGATCCCTTGCAAATGTTGGTTATGACTTGTATATATCACATTACATTTTTTAAAATTTATTTTTAAGACAAAAGAATGAATTTCAAATCATAGTACACATATGGAGCATAATTTTCCATTTCTCTGGTTGTAAACAAAATAGAGTCTCATGCCATTCATGTCCTCATACATGTACCTAGGGTAGTAATGTTCATCTCTTTCCACCATTTTTGCTATCCCCATGCCTCCTCCCCTCCCCCACCTCCCTTTTGCTGTATCCAAAGTTCCTCCATTTCTCCCATACTCCCCATCCCCCACCTCCATTATGTATCAGCATCCACTAATCAGAGAAAACATTTGGTTTTTGGGCATTGGCTTACTTCACTTAGCATGATATTCTCCAACTCCATCCATTTACCTGCAAATGCCATAATTTTATTCTGTTTTATTGCTGATAATATTCCATTGTGTATATATACCACAGTTTCTTTATCCATTCATCTATCGAAGGGCATCTAGGTTGGTTCCACAGTTTGGCAATTGTGAATTGTGCTGCTATAAACATTGAAATGGCTGCATTACTGTAGTATGCTGTTTTTAAGTCTTTAGGGTATAGGCCGAGGAGTGGGATAGCTGGGTCAAATGGTGGTTCCATTCCAAGTTTTTTAAGTAATCTCCATACCGCTTTCCAGACAGATTGCACCAATTTGCAGTCCCACCAGCAATTTTGAGTGCGCCTTTTTCCCCACATCCTCGCCAGCATATATTGTTGCTTGTATTCTTGGTAACTGCCATTCTGACTGGCGTGAGATGAAATCTTAGAGTAGTTTTGATTTGCATTTCTCTAATTGCTAGAGATGTTGAACATTTCTTCATATATTTGTTGATTGATTGTATATCTTCTTCTGAAAAGTTTCTATTCAGCTCCTTAGCCCATTTATTGATTGGGTTGTTCGTTTTTTTAATGTTAAGTTTTTTTAGTTCTTTATATATCCTGGAGATTAGTGCTTTATCTGATGTGTGTGTGGCAAAAATTTGCTCCCAGAATGTAGGCTCTCTGTTCACCTCATTGATTGATTCTTTTGCTGAGAAGCTTTTTAGTTTGAATCCATCCCATTTATGGATTCTTAATTTTATTTCTTGGGCTTTAGGAGTCTTGTTAAGGAAGTCGGGACCTAATCCAAAGTGATGAAGGTTTGGGCCTACTTTTTCCTCTATTAGGCGCAAGGTCTCTGGTTTAATTCCTAGGTCTTTGACCCACTTTGAGTTGAGTTTTGTGCATGGTTTAGTTTCATTTTGTTGTATACGGATTTCCAGTTTTCCCAGCACCATTTGTTGAAGAGGTTATCTTTTCTCCAATCTGTGTTTTTGGCACCTTTGTCTAGTATGAGATAATTGTATTTATGTGGGTGTGTCTCTGTGTCTTCTATTCTCTACCATTGGTCTACGTGTCTATTTTTTGCCAATCCCATGCCATTTTTGTTCCTATAGCTTTGCAGTATAGTTTAAGTTCTGGTATTGTGATGCCCCCTGCTTCACTCTTTTTACTGAGGATTGCTTTGGCTATTCTGGGTCTCTTATTTTTCCAAATAAATTTCATGATTGCCTTTTCTATTTCTATAAGGAATGATGTTGGGATTTTAATTGGAATCGCATTGGATCTGTATAGTGCTTTGAGTAGTATGGCCATTTTGACAATATTGATTCTGCTTATCCAAGAGCATGGGAGATCTTTCTATCTTCTAAGGTCTTCTTCAATTTCTTTCTTTAGTGTTCCGTAGTTTTCGTTATAGAGGTCTTTCACCCCTCTTGTTAGATTGATTCCCAGGTATTTTATTTATTTATTTACTTTTGAGGCTATTATGAATGGGGTAGTTTTCCTAATTTCTCTTTCAGAGGATTCATCACTGATGTATAGAAATGAATTTGATTTCTGGATATTGATTTTATATCCTTCTACTTTGCTGAATTCTAGAAGTTTTCTGATGGATTTTTTTGGATCCTCTAAGTATAGTAACATGTCGTCTTCAAATAATGATAGTTTGAGTTCTTCTTTTCCTATTTGTATCCCTTTAATTACTTTTATCTGTCTATTTGCTCTGGCTAGAGTTTCAAGGACCCTAGGAGTGGTGAAAGAGGGCATCCCTGTCTTGTTCCTGTTTTTAGAGGGAATGCTTCCAATGTTTCTCCATTACAATGATGGTAGGTCAAAAAGTAGGAGGTTTGAGGTTGTGGGGTGGGGCTGCAGTGCAGTGCAGAATGTGCTTCTGCAGCGGACATGCCACCATGGGCAAGCCGTGTTCCTGTGTGGTGATGGGTTGGATTGCCCTGGCTCGGGCCTCAGGCCTGCCACACATTTATGGCAGGCTCCCTGTGGCCATGGGCCATGCTTGCCATCCATACTCCAGATCCACTCCACCACTCTACCACTTCACCCCTCTGATGTCACTTCTTGGCAGGGATTAGTAGGCGGCTATGCAGCTGGGCAGCTTGAGGAAATATGTCACTGCGAGTGTAAAAACCAGGACAGTCCTTGGGGTCTACAAGACCTGCTAGGCCTCAGCAGAAAGCTTCATCTTTTCCCTGCAGCCAAACTCCTTTTAGCAGATGAAGTTTAATGTCATAGGAGATGCCTTGTGTGCTACATCTGCTTTCTTTACTGTTCCCTATTCATCGGGCACTTAAGCTGTTTTCTATTTGGGGCCAGAGTAAGTCATGCTGGAGTAAACACTCAGTACTCAAGTTTTTGTCAGCATCTCTGGCTATTATCCTGGCAATATGCCAGAGGTGGACTTCCTGGGTAAATGCTATGTAATTTTTCAGTTTCTTCATATCTATTATAAAATTATGCTCCAGAGTAGTTGTGCCATATATAAATATTTATCCAGGAGCAGTGTGGAAGATTGCTGGGCTCATGGCAACTGCCCCATCTGTGCTTTCACACTTGTTGTGAATCCTTGCTAGGTGGATATACAAGAGGTATTCTTTTCTGCTCAAATCAGGTGCAATGTCCCTGGTATTGTGACTAGTGGGTAGCCAAAATGGAGACTTCTTTCTGTGGGTTTCAATGTGGTTTCCCTGAATCATGGATGCATCCCCCCCCAAAGTACACACACACACACACACACGCACACACACATTACCTTGGGGATGAACATATGTGTGGAGGTCACTAAGCCTGTACTTGTGAGGACTCTTGCATGCTGCTCCAGGTTCAATATATATGGTACCATTTCTCTGGAGCATCATTTCACAATCGATATGAAGAAACTAAAATGGACATAGCTTCCCACAACTCCTCCTGTCTCAGTTGTGAACTTTGCCTTTTGCCTCCAAGTCCCTGATATGTCAGCTCCTCCTACTTAAGAGACTCAGTGCTGGGGCTGAATTTCTATTGGATTTTTGCCAGCACATCTCATGAACAGCACCCTCTGGGTTATAATTTTCAGCTGGTCCCACAATGATGAACTTCTCAGTAGAATTTATCTGATGGACAGACTCACATAATGTGACCTCTGCTAGAGCAGGGCTGGTAGAGGGAGAGAACGGTAAGGGGGCGAGATGCAGGCCTCCTCTTGTCTGCCTGTAGCATCATCCTTTCCTCCCTGGGAGCACTGTGTTCTTCAGCTTTCCATCACTGTGCCATTACCTTAGATAACCAATGTGCAAGGACAACCAGTGTACAGGTTTTTAGCTTGAAGTTTCAGTCCATAGTGGCTTAGCCCTGTGGCTTTGGGCCTGTGGTGGCACAGCCATTGTGGCAGAAGCACTTTTTGGAATAAACTGCTCACCTCATGGTGGATGTATAAGAAAAGCAGAGACTGAAAAGGATCAAGGCCCATACTCCCTTCAGGAGCGTGCCCTCAATGATACTTCTTCCTTCCACTAGACACCTTTTCCTAAATGTTCCACCTCCCAGTAGCACCACAGTCTCAGGATGCCTTGAATACTAGGGACTTTGTGGGACATTTCAGATCCAAACTGCAGCAAATACCAAAACTACAAACACTCCCATCACGAGGAAATAACCCCTGAGCTTTCTCAGCTAAGGGGAATTCCCTCTAGATCCTTCTAGCAAGGAACAGAATACATTCTCACTTGTGTTTACTTCAAAACCTCTAGGGGCAGCATGTGCAATTTTTATTGTCCCACTTAGGCTGGGAAGTGTGTATGGCAGAGCAGAGGCCAACTGTCTTCTGAATTCAGGAAATCACCCCTCCTCCACTCATGCACCATCTGGAAGAGGTTTGGACATTTTGTATTCTGATATCAAGTGCAGGTTGATAGGAACACAACCTGTGAGCTCATACACCTTTGCTCCCTGGCTGCATCACCCTAGGAAAACTGAGTCCAGTGGTGGGGACAGATACTATGTGTCTCTAAAAGCCTGATATATTCTATCTGATCCTTTACAGTGAAAGTGTGGGACTCCTGATATAGAATTAGTGATGGTAACCAGAGCAATAAGTTGTCCAGTGCAGGGCTCCCATCTCTACCCAGGCATCTGTAGGGCTTTCCTGGTGTCACCTCTTCTATTCTAATTCATTCCCCCCAAACCTGAGGGAGGACTCAATACTCCAATATACAGATTAGGACACTGAGGCTCATTTTGCTTTTGTTCATTTGCCACATTGTTGAGCCAGGTTTGATCCCCAATACTTAGATTGCAGAGGTTATTCTGAATGCTGCTGCCTGCGTCTCTGGGCCTGGTATCCCTCCACTTCCACACTTGGGTTCCTTTATGTAGCCAAGGCTCCAGGCAACACCAAATCAGAGGTGGGAGGACTAACACATTCAGGTGTCCTGATGTGTTCCACTGATATCCTCACCTTTGGCTGCTGCTGTCCTTGCTGCTTGACATTTCAGCCAAATGAGGTTTTGTGGCTGAGTCATTCCTGTCACCTTCCCCATTGGGTGTCCCCTCAGAACCTGGCTCTTCTATGTCCTTTATCCTCAGAACTGTAGTAAAAAGCCCTGCTCACCTGCTGGGAAGTCTCCAGCCACAAGAAGGGGTAGGCTCACCTGGTGAGGTTAACACCTGAAGGTACAGTATTCATGCCCTTGAGGGTGTCATCTTGTGATTCTAAGAACTGGGTCTCAGAGAGGAAAAAGCTGTGAGGATGAGGGCTGAAAGGGAACAGGGGAGGGGCTTAACTACTTCAATGTGGATGTGTCATTTAAATAAAGGTAGTCAGCCCTGGGATGATAACAGTGTGTCCTTTAAGGCCAGAGTTAGCCAAACATGAGCCTGCACACCCCTGAATTCCAGGAGGCCATTGTCAGGGTCTGGTGGTCACTGAACCAGCCACTGGCCAGGCCTGGACTATGAGGCACTTGCCCATAGCAGCCCTGCTCATGTGTTCACACTATGGCATGGGATCCTGGTGGAGGTACAGTGCTACACTTGATCTGCTAGGGGGAGGGAGAGGTTCCAAGTCATGTATGTGTGGGCTCACACACTTTCCCCCCTGCATGAGTAAGCATCACCCTGGGAGGAGCCCCTCTTACCCCACCTCAGGTGGCAGACTCCCCCTCTGTTAGCACACATCCTGCCTGTGGTGTGCAGCAGTGGCCCTCTGAAGTCACAAAGGGCACTGATAGGTTTCACAGAATCCTTCATGGACTTAAAGTGTGCTTTGCTACATCGTGAGCCCTGCAGAATGGAAATCAGGACTTTGGAGTCCAGCGAGGATCCTCAGCCCTTCCCTCACCAGGAGTTTGGTTCTTCCTGAGCTGATGGAGTCCACACAGCTTCCTGAGCAGAATAAACTCACATGGTCCCCCAGTACCTCCTTATCCTCAGTAGTCTCCTCATATTCCTGGATCAGTGGCAGGTAGATTAGGGAGAGAGTGGCCTTGGGTTCAAACCCCATCCCATGCCCCTAGTTCTCCCTTCCCCCTTCAGCCTCAGTTTCTCCTCCATAAGCGGGAGCACAGGTACCTTCAGAGTTCCTCCCTCCTGTGGAGCACCCTGTGTGAAGCTCAAAGTGAGGAGCTCTATCAGACACCCAGGCTGTGAGGTCTAAAGGTAAGGCCCAGGCCAGGGGTACAGGTGAGGCCCCAGCATAACAGAGATGACAATGGAGCCATTTGAAGGGCTGGATGAGAGAAGTGAGTGTGGTGCATGCGTGTGTGTGTGTGTGTGTGTGTGTGTGTGTGTGTGTGTGTGTGTTCTTATACTCAGAGACAGGAGGAGCCCACAGCAAATCACCAGGAAGGTCCAGTTCACTGTCTTGTCAGTGGGCTCAAGTGTTGGTGCTAAGGATTCTGGAAGGTACTGAAGACATTTGCTTGTCCACAGATCAGGTCTGCTCAGCCTCTAAAGGATATGAGCCTCCCAGTCTGGCCCTTGACTCAGGCACTCATGCTGTTGTTCAAGACTCCACTCTAGCCCCCATCAGCCCTGCTCCACTCTAGGACAGAATGTCACGGGAGCCCTGCTCTCCACTCCCCACCTGTGCTCTAGCTCCCTTTACGAGTGACCTGTAATCCCTGGGCACCGGGACTCCCTGCATGTCTGCATATGCATACACAGCATCCCTCTGTTGGTCTCCATCTGAATCTTTTGAACCGAGCAATTTGTCCAGGACTTGTTCGGGCAGGGAGGTTTGGAGCTCACACAGTTGCCTTGGCCTCCTGCTCACTTCTTGCTGTGGAAGGTCAGTGTGGAGGAATCACGGTTGGCCCAAATGGGACATGGCCTTCTCTTTCATTCTTGCTAGAGATTGGTTGAGCAAAAGTTTTGTGATTCAGTTCTGGACAATCAGAGCAAGTTACAGTGGCTTGTGTGATAGGCCCTTCTGAAAAGAAAGAAGTGGTAAGGATGGAGAAGCCTTCTAATGTGGTGGCTGGAGTGGAGTCAGCAACAGGGCAACTACGTGATAGTGACACCAGTGTCCTGTCAGTGAGGCAGAAGTGGGTGGCATCTGGCCCACTGGGAATATTGTTGGGCCACATGACCATCCACAAAGCTGTCCATCTTAGACCTCCTCTCACTCACCTCTCCAATAATATCACACTTCAGACGCTTATGCAGACTAAGCCACTGTTAGAAGGCTTCATAGTACTTCAAGCCAACACATTTCTACCAGATTCAGCCTTCAAAACTCAGTGTCGCATGCCTGTAATCCCAGCAACTCAGGAGGCTGAGGCGGGAGGATCGGGAGTTCAAACCCAGCCTCAGCAACTTAGTGAGGCCCTGAGCAACTCAGCGAGGCCTTGTCTCTAACAAAATATTTTAAAAGACTGGGGATGTGGCTTGGTGGTTAAGTGCTCCTGTGTCCAATCCGTGGTACCAAAATCAAACAAAAAAACAAAAAATAAAAAACAAAATTAAAAAAACAACAACAACAACAAAACAACACAACACAACAAAACAAAAAACCTCACAAATGGTATAGCAATAAATAGTTCCCTAGCAGACTTGGGCACTGTCCCTTTCCCTGCCCCTCCACATTACAGCATTTCATGAGTACATTCCGCCTGACTACAACTGACCGCTGGCCTATGCCGTGTGGTTCGTGTGTACCTGTGGGTTAGAGCTCTGCCTGTTCTGTGTGCTCTGCACTCTGCACATACTGTCCCTGCAGTTCATCTCAGAGGCTTGCTGCACTCCCTTGTGGGCAGAAGCCTCCAACTCTTGACAGCCTCTGGGTCCCCTGTGGCCTGGTGACTGGATCTAGACTCCAGAGGCTTCTCCAGCCTTGTCAGCCTAAAACCTGCCTCTCTGGTCACAGGAGCTTCCTGGATGTCAGAGCTCATGCCCTTTATCCCTACAGGAACTGAGGTACTGATTTCTCATCAGCTCAGTGTCTCCTGAAGCAACTGTGGAAGCTCCCCTGCAGGGAAGGCTCTGCATGAGCTGAATGTCAAGGGAGATGTGGAAGGGCAGGGAAGGCTTCCCACTGGGTTCCTGTACATTCTGCAAAAGGCCTCTGGCATGCCAAAACCCCAAAACCCAGAGGGAGGAAATGTCCAAACATCTGCTAAAGGATGCAGGATCTGCCTGCCTTGTGGTTTCATAAGCATAACTGTCATTGTCAAGAAAAGTGCAATAAAGGGATGCTGAGTGTGGGTGAACATGTGGACAGGACAGGAAAGAACATCATGGAGGAGACTCACATACATCTCTTCCTGCATCCCATCAGTACGGATGCATTTGGGCATCTCAACCCAGTTTCAGGGTGGCGACAAGGCTTAGATATCCACAGTGTGGGGAGTAGGCCAGGTGCCTGAGTCCCCATCAGATACTCCCACAGCACTTGGATTTGCAGAACACAAGCTGGATTTATAGTCTGGATCCACGCTTGCTGGCTCTGGCCTCTTTTTTTTTTTTTTTTTTTTTTTTTTTTTAAATATTTAATTTTTAGTTGTAGGTGGACAGAATATCTTTATTTTATTTTTATGTGGTGCTGAGGATCGAACCCAGTGCCTCATGCGTGCTAGGCGAGCACGCTACCACTGCGCCATAACCCCAGCCCCTGGCTCTGGCCTCTTTTGTTCCTTCTTTGAACCTCAGTTTTGTTCTCTAAAGCAGTGATGTGAGCTGGTAGCTACCAGGGTTCACCCCTTGAGGATTCACATTGACAACATGAATAGGCCAGCCAGTCGCCATCCCGTGACAGTTATTGCTTGAATGTGTTGGATCCTCCAATTAGAGCCCTGTGGAAATGCACGTGGGAGCCTCAAAATGTTATTGATACGTTCATTTTGGAAGCTAGCCTAAATCCGAGTTCCAGGTTCTCCATTGAGCTAGCTGGTAGGATCTACAGAACTCTTTAGCTGGACACTGACAGAAATGATTTCAAATTGTCATAGACAAGCCAGCCAAGACAGCGGGGACAATGCTCATAGAAACTAAGATCTAGTGGCAGATGGATGGCCTGAGGCAAGGCTGTATCTGGGAGCTGGGTGATGTCAGGAGCCACTTCTTCTGACCTGCTTGGTGCACCCTGAGCGGGCATCATTGCCCTGAGGGCCCTGCCTTCGGGGCGACAGACAGAATGAACACTGACACTGTCTGCTAGCCTTCCCCAGGCTTCCAGCTCTGGGGCCTGAGTCATGCAATGCGATGGATTTCAGACTGTAGTCACTCGGGTTGGCCAGGGAGGATGCTTTCTGCTGTTTGGCCAGATGGCAGTCATGGAACCCCCACCTCCCAGTGGCCTTGAGAGCAGTTCACATTGTTCAGGTGGGGGATCTTATCATGCCTGTGATCAGGGTTCAGGGTGGAGATGCTCTATCTCCTCTGCTGTGCCCATCATACTGTCCTTGTCACACCATGCTGTCTTCTGTACACGAAAGAATTCACAGCAGCACATCTTCCCCTCCCACACCCATTTTATTACCAAAAATATAGTAAGATTTCCTGTGTGAGGGTTGAATTTGGGGTTTGTTCCTGGCTTCTAGGCCTGCTCCCTGTGTCATGTTACATCAGTTATTCAGTCAACAAACATTCACTGAGTACCTCCTGTGTGTGAGGACATCTCTTGTTGCTGGATCCAGGGATCACAAGGAATGATGATGTTCCTGCTCCCCAGGAACTAAGACTCCAGGGGCAATACTGAGAAACTGAGAGGTCAAAGGCAGATGAGTGACTTCACATGAAAAAAACTGAGTTGGGTAAATGGATCTAAGTGCATCCATGGAAGTACAGGGAGGTGGACAGAGATAGCCCCTATGTGGAGGTGCCAAATGGAAGCAAGGTCATGCCCTGTGGTCATGTCCTTCTTCAGAGGAAGAGTGGCCCGTTTGGGGGCTGGGATTGTGACTCAGTGGTAAAGCGCTTGCCTTGCATGCGTGAGGCACTGGGTTCGATCCTCAGCACCACATAAAAATAAATAAATATATTGTGTCCATCTACAACTAAAAAAAATTTAAAAAAAAAACGTGGCCTATTTGGAGGGCAGCTACTTCAAAATTTCTTGATGTTAGAGCCACCTGAAACGAAGTTGTCAATACTTCTCAAGAGCCAAAATGTAAATATTCCAGCTTTTGAGAGCCATAGCTCTTTGTCACAACTGCTCAATTCTGTCATTGTCATTCAAAACCACCATTGGCAATACCTAAATGACCAAGCATGGATATACTCAAAGAATGCTTGGTAAATAGACGTTAAATGGGGGAATTTCATATATTTTCACTTGTCATGAAGCAGTGTTCTTCTTTTTATTTTTCTTAGTATAAAAACTTACCTGAAGTCGAGCGCGGTGGCACAAGCCTGCAATCCCAGCACTTAGGGGGCTGAGACAGGAGATTCATGAGTTCAAAGCCAGCCTCAGCAATGGCGAGGTGCTAAGCAACTCAGTGAGACCCTGTCTCTACATAAAACACAAAATAGGGCTGGGGATGTGGCTCAGTGGTCGAGTGCCCCTGAGTGCAATCTCCAGTACCAAAAAAAAAAAAAAGGCCTGAGAATACCAGAAGGTGTATTTGACCCAAAGTCTGTAGTGTGCACAATCTTGTTTGCAGAGGTTTGCAAAGGCAGCTGGTGAGGGAGCAGGGCAGTAGGGCAGAAAGCAGCTAGAGATGGGGTCAGAGAGAGGAACAGGGGTCCACCCATTCAGCCTTGGGGACTAACCTGGAGCTGTGTGTGTTCCAACATTCCCTGGAAAATGCCTGTCTGGATTTTCAGAACGAATGGTGATTTTCACCCGCCGAGGTCACCCAAGGAGTCTTTCAAGAAATGAGCTATGTCTGAGGAAACAGCTAGAAGCTGCTTCCAGACCAGTTCTAAAGGTTTGTGTAACCTTGATTGAATCCCTTTCCTCCTCTGGGCTTCTGCTTTCTCATCAACATTGGGGCACTGAGGGAAAGTGGTCTCCTGTAAGCCTCTAGGCTCCAACCAGCTGTCATTGATCTTTGCACATTTCTCTCCAGCTGTTTGACCTTCAGCACCACAGGCAGTGACTCAACATTGCCAGGATGCTGCAATAGAGTCCGTATCCTTCCCATTTGCTGTCTGCTGAGGACCTGCAGGGCAGAGGATGTAGGCTGTGAGTAACCTCACTCCGTGTTTCTGTGGGGTACCCATATGCTGTTGCTGCTGCCGCCACCAAAACCTCCCTTGAGCTGCTTGTGAATCCCCAGCTTTCCCTCCTGTCAGTGAAGCCTGAGCCCCAGCGGGAAGTGCAAGAGGCCACATGGAGGAAGGAGAGAATGAGAAGGCTCATCGAGCCCATCCACCATCTGCCTCCCTCTTGCTCTTCTCCTCTCTTTCTCCCAACACCTCTTCTTTAGTTGCAGCTAAAATGGGCAGTGGCTCCCAGGCAGAAGTGACACCGTGGTGTGTTGCTAGAGCAGTGAAGGATCCCCTTGAAGCAGGTCTAATGGGGAGATGTTATGGTTGGGTGTGAGGTGTCCCCCAAAAGCTCATGTGTGAGACAACGCAAGAAGGTTTAGAGGAGAAATGGTCAGGTTATAGGAGCCTTAACTCCATTGGTGGGATTAGTTGAGTGGTAACTGAAGGCTGGGAGGGTGTGACTGGAGTATATATTTAGTATCCATTCGGAGTCCCCCCCACCCTGCTGTCTGATCATCATATGAGCTGCTTTCCTCTGCTGCACTTTTCTGCCATTATTTTTAGCCTCACCTCCAGCCCCAAGGAATGAAGCCAGCTGCCTATGAACCCAGACCTCTGAAACTGTGAGCTCCCGAATAAACTTCACTTCCTCTAAAGTTGTTCTTGCCAGATCTTTTAGTCACAGCAGTGGAAAAGCTGACTAAAACAGGAGGCCTTTATTCCCACCCTTGAGAGCTACCTGGGAAGGCAGGCCCCTCCCCCTGTAGCCACAATGCAAGCCAGCCACCGTGACTGATGTTGCCTCGGATTGACCCCTTGGAGCAACAGGGAGGGAAGACTCCAAGGTGGGTGGGGATGGGTCGGCCTTGGAGGCCAGGCATGGGAACTGCTATGGGTGCTGGGTGTGGGCACCCTATGGCCAGTGAAGGGTTCTGTGGTCCCTCACTCTTACAGCCAGACCTTGTGCAGAGGTGAGGAATGCCTGAGCCACAGGGCCACCTCTCCAGGGTGAGGCCATTGCAGGGCGGGGCATTTGTGGCTCTCCCCTCCAGATTCCTGTCAAGCCACTCACAGGAAGTCACAGGTGGGAAGTTTCTGTTGTTGTTCTTTGGGTTCTGCAAAGACTGGTAGTTCTTAATTGTTTGTGACTCTCAGGCTCCAGGACATGGTCAGGTTTGTGCAAAGTAAGAGGCTAAAGTTTGGAACGTGAACACGAGTTGTCAGCTGAGGCCCAGTGCCTGCCCATCCAGTGGCCCTTTTGATAAGGTGACACTTTCCAGAGCCACAATTCCATCAATCCTGCCAGCCTGATCAGTGGGTTAAGGAGTGTGCTCCCAGGGATGTGCACCCAGCGCCAGGCTGGTTGCATGGTTGATGAGGGGATGGATGTCTGAGGGGCATTGTCCAGCAGACCCACGCTCGGTGATCAAGGACTTGGAAGGACTTAAAGTGTCTGGGAAGAGGGCCAATGGGGTCAGCCCAGGGAAGAGTGTCATGAACCACTTCTACCACCAGCTGCCAGGGTTCCATGGCCACCTCCAGGACACAGGCAAGAGTGACAAGTGCGTCCAATCCCAGTCCTGTGGCCCCCAAAGGATGCTGATTTACTGGAGGGCAGGCAGTGCAGTCAGATTGAGTGATTGACAAGTGAATGGGTTGAGCCACTTCTGGCATCGAGTAGGCCTTGACCTGCAGGTTCCAGTGGTCTTCCTCCAATACTCCTTTTCTCACCTGTCCAGGAGGATCCATAATGGCAGGTTTGTTTTCTGGATGGGGCTGAGAAATACTGAAAACCCCTATTAGCCCACGTTGACTAGATCCTTTTATTTTTCTAACTTAGGAAACTTGTTAACCAATCATAAGGGTTTTACACCTTAGGGAGTCAAATCCGATAAGCACAGCCAGGAGAGGAGATTGAGGAAGGGTCATTGCTTGGAACAAGTAAGTAGAGCACTGGAGAACTGCCTAAGCAGTGTGTCCTGGAACAAAGGAAGCACGGGGATGTGCATAGGGGGACCTATGCATATTCGTGCTGGCAAGACCTGTTATGGCCTGTAGAGGTAGGGACATTCCTTCCCATGTGCAGTCCAAGATCAAGCTTCTTCTTACATGGCATGTTTCCAGATGGCAGATGGTCACATGATGGCACATGCCCGCAATCCTAGTTCATCTAGAGGCTAAGGCAGGAGGATCCTAAGTGGAGAGCCAGCTTCAGCAAGTGAGCAAGAACCTCAGCAACTTGGTGATATCCTGCCTCAAAACAAAACAAAATAAAATGTTGCATGGAATTCTCTCCCAGACAGGGGACAGACACCAGGGTTATCAGCAGGAAGCAATGTTTGTGCAGAGACAGCCTCAGTGGATTCTTATCCAAAGACTGAGCATTTAGTGTAGGGAGTCATAGCCACATATATTTTTATTAGTTCCTTTTATATACTAGTTCTTGGTTTCCCTTATGAGATAATACACGTTCCTGTTTGGGCATTCTATTTATATACCACAAAGTAGCAAGAGTGGTACAACTGAGCTGTAGAAGGTTCACAGTGATACTGATGGCTTTTCCTTTGTTCTGAGAAATTTCTACCACAAAACACCAAAGGTCTGGGGATGTAGCTCAGTGGTAAAGCACCCCTGGCTTCTGTTCCCAATACCAAACCAAAGCAACCAAATGACAGATGGACTTCATTTAGGGCAGAGAATTTAACATTATAATAAGTTATAGTGAGCAAAATTTACCCTAGGTCACTTAGGTTACCCAGAAGAGGAGATGTGTATCTTTGACTTGTTTAAACTGATTCTTTCAGGCCTTTTCTAAAGAGTCTTACATGAAACAAAGAAAAACTTCAAGTGATGTTAGCAATGAGCAGCTCTCTGCTTGCAAGCACAGGTGTTTATAAGTCCCTGCCTGGCAGCTAACCACTTTGCAGAATGTTTCCTGGTGGGGAGAAAGGTCTAAAGTGGGGCAGAGCTTGACTTCTGGATCCCTTGGGGATCTCTTAGGCTATTCTACCCAACTACCTGGCAACCTCTAGTATCTGAGCTGCAGAGATCTTGAATGGCCTCCAAATTCAGAGGCTTTGAGCCTGATCCCAGGCCCTCACCTCTCCCCACAGTCCTGGGGGCAGCCAACTTCAGAAAGGATCCGAATTTGATGGTTGTTTCCTGGGACACAGCAAGGCCTTGGTTTTGGAGAGTTTCATTTCCATCCCACCTCCGTGCCTTCCAATGCAATGAGGGCTTCAGTTGCAGTGCCTGGAATTAGGAACGAGGTTCTCCAGGCAGGAGTTGCAGCCTTCCTGGCAGGCTGTCTTGACCTTGACCCTCCAAGAGGGCAATGCCCTTGAGGCTACTTAGTGGACCACCTTTGTGTTACTTTTGAGGTTGAATCTTAGCCATTGTTGGCAGAGTTGTTTCTCCCTTGCGCCTAGGATCTCCCTCCCTGAGGTGGTTAGTCTTTGATTAAGGCTGAAGGCTACTTAGTGGACTACCTTTGTGTTACTTTTGAGGTTGAATCTTAGCCATTGTTGGCAGAGTTGTTTCTCCCTTGCGCCTAGGATCTCCCGCCCTGAGGTGGTTAGTCTTTGATTGAGGCTGAAGGCTATCTAGGTGCCAGCCAGTCACTTTTCTCACTTCCTCTGCCCACTGGTACCGGAATCAGCTTTCTCTCCCACAGCCCATTTGCCCAAGGCCTAGATGACCCAGGAAGCTTTGAAGCCCAGTTCTTGTGGGAGTGGGTGGAGCAAATCTACATTCTGCAAAGGGACACATTTGTTCTGAGAGGCTGAAGTGATGAGAGTCACCTGCATGTTTTCTTCTAGATCACCTTGACATTGGGGTTGTGATGGATGCAGTTAGGAATTCCTTTAAATCAGCTGTCATTTGTGGCTAGAGACTGACCTAGAAGCCTACAGTCCCGGGGCCAGAGAGGAGGAAGCAGATTTGAGCACAATGTAGAGAAATTTGTTAGGGGTACAAAGGGTGTGAGGAAGTGTTGGAGGCCATATGTGTAAGTTACAGTTTGTTCTAGCCATTAAGGCAGGGAAGCCCCTCTTTCGGGAACTCCTGGGTCGCATCCCCTGGTTCCAGAACGCCTGGATCATGCCTGCCCCTGTCTTAGCTCACAGCCTTAAGTTCAAACAGCCCCCTGGAGATGGACATAACCTGCCAAATGCCAATCAACATGTTTACTGCAAGACTCCTGCCACACAGAGAAACAAGATCTCCTGCTACACTGAAACCTTATGCCTACCGACCCCCTTTGATCTGTACTGCTATAAATAAAGCAAGCGCAGGCTTCTTCTTTGTTAGAGCCAGGGCCTTCTGGACAGCTCAACCAGTCATGCCCCTGCTTTAAAAATATTCTTGCCTTTTTTCCTTTATTTTCTAATATATTACTTTCATAGCTTTTATTTCACAGCCAGTCCATCCCTCAGATGGTTACTCACTCCCTCGCCCACACGGGACATGAGTGAGAGGGAAAGTTGAAAATGTCTCTAAAGACCTTCCTGGGACACTTGGTGAGAGGTGCCAAGAGACAGGGCTACTGGCCCACCAGCTCATGAGCCATCACTGCTCAACAGCCATAGATTCCAAGCCACATCCTCACACAGTGCTGGCTGCGGAAGGGTGACTGGAGTGCAGAAGGCCAGAGCTGTTCAGGGCCTGGTGGGATGGTGTCAGGGTCCAGCAGTGATTTCAGGCTTGCTGGCCACTCACTGGTATGAATCAAGAGGTGGAAGCTAAGTCACTCTCTCGGCCATAAGTGTGGATAAGGGCAGAGACACGGATTGTATCAAATTGATACAAATAGCTCCTGCATGTTCTGGGACTCCTGACCTGTTCTGAGCATCGCAGCTGGATTCTGACATGAGAAGACTCATGTGTATTAGAAGATAAACTGGCACCAATAAGCCTTGTGAGTTGCCCAAATCACATATCTGAGGAGTGGCTCTACCCAGGTTGAAGTCAGGCCTTGTTCCTTGACCCCATCCCTCACATGCTCATCCCAGGGAGATGCTGCCCATGGGAGGGTCAGCAGTTCTCAGAGTCGGGCCCAGTGACCACTGTGTGCTGTCCTCAGTGGTAATGTTTTGCACTCACAGAGACTGATGTGGTGTTTTCCAATCTAGTGCAACTTTGACACTCACTGGGATCTACCATCCTCACAAGGACCTGGGTAAAGGTGACCTGCATATTATAGGGGAGAAAATAGAAGCACAGAGGGGTGTTGGGATTTGATAATGAGCACCCAATAAGTGGTAAACACAGACTAGACCAGGGCCTCTACCTGAGAGCCCCAGGTTCTCTGTTCATGGGCCTGGCCTCATGACTTCTTGCTGATGAGGAAGCTGATGGAAATCATGAATAGACTTGCCTGTGTGAGAGGGAGATGGAGGCGGAAGATGAAGTCTTACCCACTTCCTGTGTCTGTAGCCCCTGTGAGATTGGCTTTGACTCCCATGGGTCATGTCCTAGGGCCAGATGGGGACTCCAGCACACATTTTCCTTTCACATTTGTCTGATATTACCATAATGAGAGGTTGCTTAGAATTAAATTTTTAGTAAATGTTTAAAATATTTATTTGTTGGTGCTGGGGTCAAATCCAGGGCTTTGTGCATGCTATGTGCAAACTCATCACTGAGCTACTCCTCTAGCTCCTGATGATGTTTAGAAGAAATTTTATCCATTTTCAGAGGTTAGCCAAGATGAACTTGGATGTCTCTGAACAGCATGCTAGTTAGCTTAAGGAAACTGAGTTCCCTCTCCCTGCACCTCAGCTTTTCCTGAGAAATGCAATACACTAGTCATCAACATCATCCTTACCAACAGCATCATGTCAGCAGATAGCTGACCATTTGTCCTTGATGGTTATCAGATCCACCCCCAATACCACCAACCCTAGAAAAACTGGCTTCTGAACAAAGACTGTAAAAACCTTTAGAGTTAGATAAAATGAGACTGAGCAAAGAAATACACAATCATTAATCAAAAGATTTCAAAGCTTGGATTCTACTGATATTCAAAATGTACAAACTAACAGGTTAAATCTAATAGAGCCTTTAATAAACATCTGTAACATTGCCTTCTACCCATGAAGCTCTACTTACCAAAAGTTACAAAATCTTTTGTTTCTTGTCTGATTTGTGTATGTGTGCACACCTTTATATTGTATTATTGTGTCTACATATGTGTTTGTGTCTATATATCATTCACATGCTATCAAAATTGACATAAATGAGCACACATAAATTAAAACTTAGAAAATAAATGGATCCAAATATCTTTTAATTTATGTCACTTATAGATTATATGTAAGACATAATTATAAGTAATATAATATAGATTATATATAATATATTATATATACTTATATATAATATATATAATATAGATGGGATTAACCATAAATGTGTTTGTTAAAGAGTCATCAAATTAATTTACAAAGTTAAAGTACTAAAATAGCAACTACTAAATATAAAATCAAGAACTTTTAACTTCTTAAATTTCATAAGAAAATATATTTAAACATTAAATGTGTTTTCATAAATTGGTAAATAGAAAAGTTTTGAGAGTGCTTTATTTCTGTGTATTCACTAAAAATGGAATTATTGGGAGTTAAGATTCTGTCAGGTGTGATTTATATACAAAGAGTGCAAGAGGTTTCAGTTGGGTGCTAATTGAAGTACTATAAAAACAAAAACAATTTATCTTATTAAAGTGGAGTAATTTGTCCAAATTCAGAAATTTCATAAAGATTATCTCAAAATGTAAATTTATAAGGGGAACAACAACTAAAAAGGAGACAAAAATATTTGTGTAAGTTTCAAGAAGCTTTGTGTAAGTAATAAAAAGGTTTGTATAAGTAAAGGGTAAATTTTAAATAGTTTGTAACTAAATAGGTTTTATATAATTAACACAATCAGCTAAAGTTATTTAAGGCTTTTTCTTCTTTTAAGAAAAGAAAGTTTCTCATCTATGAGGCTAACCACCTGTGCAGGGTTTCTGGCAATGGAGCATGCTTACAGAATCAAATAAGAAAAAGTAGCTCTTTTCACAGGCATCTGTTACATTTCAAGAGGCTAATTAAGCTACTTAGGCTAACAGGGCTGAGAGAGGAAAGGAAAACTGACCTTTTCCCCAGACACAAGTCAACAATTAATGTACTGATATAAACCAAAGTTTAATCCTCTATGTGTTAAAGTAACAAGGATTTCTTTTTATATATACATATTTTTAGTTGTAGATGAACACAATATCGTTATTTTATTTATTTTTATGTGGTGCTGAGGATCGAACCCAGTGCCTCATGAATGCAAAGCAAGCGCTCTACCACTGAGCCACAATCTCAGCCCCATAAAGATTTCTTAAAACATTAATTTGCTCTAACAAGATAATTTCTTGTGTCTGTTAAGCTTTATTATTTAGAAAAACTAGTTTTAAAGAATTAAGGTTTGGGGCTGGGGTTATGGTGCAGTGGCAGCGTGCTTGCCTAGCATGTGTGAGGCACTGGGTTCAATCCTCAGCACCATATAAAAATAAAATAAAGATATTCTGTCCACCTACACTAAAAAATAAATATAAAAAAAAGAATTAAGGTTTATACAATTCTAGTTTAAAAACAACTGTTATTTTAAAGTATTACATTATTTACATTCCAAATTTCAAATTTTTCTTCAAAAGCTAAACTTAGTTAACATAGGAACATGTGGGTAATTGTGGGGCTGTTATTGACTTCTTTATATTCTAAAGATATTCATATGCAAGTCTTTAAAATATAAGAATTAAAAGAATATTTTACCACTGTGGTGTTCTCCAAACTAAAGTTTTCTGTAATGGTGATCTCTTATAGATTTATATAAAAATAACAAATTTAGTTGGAAATTTATTTACATCATTTAATATTTTACAATTAGATAAAAATAATGACATCTCTCTCGCTCTTTTTTTTTTTTTTTTTTTTTTTTTTGGTACCAGGGATTGAACCTGGGGGTGTTTAACCACTGAGCAACATCCTCATTCTTTTTAAAATATTTTATTTAGAGACAGGGTCTTGCTGAGTTGCTAAGTGCCTCACTAAGTTGCTGAGGCTGGCTTTGAACTCACAATCCCTCCTGAGCCTCTAGGATTTTAGGCGTGCATGTGTTACTCTTTATACGGGGATAGAAACTTGGATACATTTTTAAATAAGGAGTGTCTGGTTTATTTAAAGGTTGACAGTATGGGATGTAATGACATTTTGCCCCTTTTCCACAAAAGGGGGTCAAAAGCTCTCTTAACTTGTTTAATTCATGGTTCAGATGTAATGTTATATTATGTTAACTGATTCATATAGATTCAAAAAATGATATATAAAAACTTTATAAAGTAATATTTGAGTAAGAGATTACGATTAGTTTCAGAAATAAAACAGCTTACCTAAGATTTGTCAAGAGGCCACCTCACCTGAGTTAAGACTCTATCTCTCATTTTATGTTAAGATAACCACTCAAGTTGGTTTAAAGTTAAGTTAAAAAGATATATTTTTTGTTATAAAGATTACTGTAATCTTAAACAGGAAATATATAACTAAGTAAAGAATTGATATTACAAAAAATTATGTTCCTTGGTTCATAGCTATTGTACAAACTAAATATGTTTTTTTTAAACATTTATTTTTTAGTTGTAGGTGGACAGAATATCTTTATTTTATTTTTATGTGGTGCTGAGGATCGAACCCAATGCCTCATGCATGGCAGGTGAGCACACTACCACTGCGCCATAACCCCAGCCCCAAACTAAATATGTTTTTATCCTTGCTAATTTCACTTTGTATTTTACTTGTAAATTTTATAACTATTGTCTGTTAATGCCTTACAAAATACAATTTTCAATATAACAACCTACGTTAATTTTAGATAATAGACCATCACTTATAAGACAGATGTAAGGGGCTGGGATTGTAGCTCAGCGGTACAGTGCTTGCCTCGCATGTGTGAGGCCCTGGGTTCAATCCTCAGCACCACATAAAAAGAAATAAAATAAAGACATTGTGTCCATCTACAACTAAAAAAATATTTTAAAAAAGACAGATATAAGACTAGCTTCCAACACTTATACTTACCCTATTTCTTAATTTTGTTGCTGAGCTTATTAGTAAAGACAAAAGTCAACTAGTACAATTGTGGGAGCTGAGCCTTCTTTCACTGTGGTGCCCCTTTCAGTTCAACAATATTGGCTTTACAATCCTCACGTACTTGACAACTGACTTTTACTAATTTTTCTGGCCAAGTAAAATATACTCATCAAGCCATTTTCCATTTTTTAGCTGATTTTGCAGTTCTGGGCTTCCTCTACAATTTAAAACTGATAATGCCCCAGCTTATACTAGTTTTTCTTTTTGACAGTTTTATGATCGATATCATAGTAATAACCGAATAGGTATCCCTTATAATTCTCGAGGCCAGGCCATTGTAGAACAGACTCACTTATCCCTTAAGTTATAATTATAAAAATTAAAAAGGGGAGACATAACCCCACAAAATTGTTTCAGAGATTTTTAAAAACTGTGATGCTGAAGTCTGCACTTCTGCTAAGTGACACGTGGCTCCCACTTGCAGTAAGACTACAAGCCTAGCCTGGTGGAGAAATTTACAAACAGGATAATGGAATGAACCAGATCAAGTGATAATGTGGGGTAGATGTCATACTTTTGTCTTTCCAAAAGGTGCAGCTCATCTTATCTGGGTACCTGAACATGCTTTGCATCATTCCCAAGGAGGATATTAAGCTGCAATTCAAAGACCTAAAGAACCTGACACATCAGGCTAAGCAAATAAACAGCAGGGAGACACTAACTCTCCATCCACCATGTTTATGGCTATGATGGCTTTATTAAGCTGTCAAGTAATTAGGGTTCATGGGGAAACTTACTGGAATTTTTTCCCAGATCCATCTTTAGTATATCCAGCTGTGTGGACTGAAGAATCCATTTCACTATTTACTAATGATACTCAACTAATGGGAGGTTTTTCAAATAAATATATTATACCTGTTCATTAAATTGGATTTAATTATACTGAGTATAGTGAGAGTTTACCTATATGTTGATCCCATGGTAAACATGCTGGCTGTTTAAAAGTGACCCCAAAGGAAAGGACATCCATATGGGGGATCCAGGACAATAATCCAATATACAGAGAAATTAATGTCTTGATTCCAAGGATGAACTTTAGCTACAAGGTACTGTTGCTTTTAAGAATGTTTCAAACTAGGGCTGGGATTGTAGCTCAGTGATAGAGCACTTGCCTTGCATGCATGAGGCACTGGGTTTGATCTTCAGCACCACATAAAAATAAATAAATAAAGATATTGTGTCCATCTACAACTAAAAAAAAATTTAAAAAAGAATGTTTCAAACTAGACAATCAGTTAAAAATTTTTTAATATTAAAAATCAAATTTTGATCAATGGATTCCAAAGGGCAAAGCTGAAAGCTAATTTCATTTGGTCTTATTTTCATTATGAAAACAAAGAAAACATTATTAAAGCAGAATATTCATTGAAAAAATACATATGGCTGGTTAATTTCATGGAAATCAAGTCTTGTTGCTCTTTTTCTGATGTCATTTCTGAGAGTGCTTCTGCTAACAAATCCATATATTTTTGGTTAAAATAAACAACTTAGAATACTTATAAATGGAAAATCTTCACAAACTACAATATGAAAAACCTTTCAAGATAAAAATCTACTTTTTTCTCAATGAAAAATTAAGTTCATTTCTAATCTAAATATTTAATGCTTGAGATCCACAAAAAAGAAATTATTTTGAGCTGGTTGTGGTGGCACACGCCTATAATCCCAGCACTTTGGGAGTCTGAGACAGGAGAATTGCGAGTTCAAAGCCAGCCTCAGCGATGGCAAGGTGCTAAGCAACTCACTGAGACCCTGTCTCTAAATAAAAATACAAAATAGGGCTGGGGATGTGGCTCAGTGGTGGAGTACCTCTGAGTTCAATCCCTGGTACCAAAAAAAAAAAAATTTTAAAAAGACACCTATAGATGCTAATGTCACTGTACATTATAGCAAGATCTAGTCACTATAGCATTGGAGATGGTTAAAGTTGGCTGCAATAGGATATGTATACTAGTTCCTAATTTTAACACCTGGAAAATATACTAAATGAAATTTGATTCTATTCTTAGAGAATAATCCATAAAAATCATACAATATTTCATCCTGTTTTGATGACATAAATCACTTTCTTAGTGACACAGGTAATGGTATCATAGTATCCATTTGCTAATTTTAATATATCTACTGTGAAAATTAAACAGAACTTCTGATTTCCATAGAGTCCAATTGGCTAAAATGAAACTAATGAGGAAACATAACACATAATATAAAACTCTTACTGATTGGAAGAAATATAGGATTTCATGGCCAGAATAAATAATTGGATATTTTCTCTAGAAAATACTATTTCAGGTTGCCAAATTTTTAACATTCTATTCTTATATAATTTTGAATTGAAAAAACTATTACTTCATATTTACAAGAATATAATTTATTATTTGATATTTTAATTTACTCTTTCGTGGTTTAAATATTCTTATACTTCCTTTTTCTATCTAGGGCAGTATGACCAAGAGTAATTCATGATTAGGGTCTTACCTGGGTTTTTTTTTTTTTTGGTACTGGAGATTGAACTCAGGGGCACTCGACCACTGAGCCACATCCCCAGCCCTATTTTGTGTTTTATGGAGAGACAGAGTCTCACTGAGTTGCTTAGCGCCTCGCCGTTGCTGAGGCTGGCTTTGAACTTGCGATTCTACTGTCTCAGCGTCCCTAAGTGGAGGGATTACAGGCTTGTGCCACCGTGCCCAGCTTACCCTGGGTTTTTATTTTGAGATATTTTACATCTCTTTGCTTCATATTCAAGAAGTATTTCTTTACTGATATATAAAAAAGTAATAAATGAAATTTCTATTTCAATGGTGATCTGGAAAACATTTAGCAAATATATCAAATTCTTAAGACCAGAGCACACACAGTCAGATCTACTAGCAGAACTTTATAATACACACTTCCAAGTTTCTAAAATCAACAAAGATGTTTTAAGATAGTAATTAAGGGACAAAAAGAGAAAGAGAAGCAGACATAAATCAAACAATTTAAGGCTTGGCACATGATAATGACAGTCTCCGTGCAGTCACAGATAGGATGACCTCATGGAAAGTACCTTGAACTTAAAAAAAGTACCAGTTTCTAAAGTACCAGCTTACTGTTATTGGTCAAGTCATTTCCTAAAGAATCAAAGTTTTCTTTTAGCAACATGGATTTTACTATTTTAGTTTACCAGGTTGGGGATTTAACGGAATGTTATAAACATGTGCTCAGAGAAAGAGGAAAAGCAATGAAATAATTTGTTTTCTATTTTGAAATATATAGGAATTGCAAATATGATTCATGGTGTGTTTTTCCTCGGGTTCCTATGTTGAAGCACCCAGGAAATAGTAAGCCCTAACTTGGGTCATCAGCTATTCTTTGAGTCTAGAAATTCAGAGAAGTCAGCTATGTAATGATTAATAACACACTTTATTTATAAATATATCATTCCATTAAATTAAATGATATAATTGTCACCTATGATTGAACCAATCAATCACACCAAGGACAGAAAAATAATAAATGTTAAGACATGACTCCTTTCAATATTAACTAGCATTTCATGTAAACACTTACAGGGTATAACTGTTATCAACAGCGTAAGATAATGCAGTCTGACCCCAGCAATCCTCTGACAATGTATCAACACCTTGCTGAAGAAGAAGGCTGACTATGCCTTTGCATTCATCTCTTGCAGCAAGCATGAGGGACGTTCTAAAACAGCTGAGAGATAATTTTACCTCAGAACCCTAATAAAGTTATTCAAAGAGCTCACCTGATCTACACTACCAGTTTCCTATCTTGCCTGTCCCTGGAACATGGACCATTTACACAGGGTAACAGACACAAATGTCTAGAAATTGAGGGTTCATCTATGTACAAGAGCTTCAAGGATAAAAGGAGAATACAGGAAGTGTATTGATCCACTGAGGTCATACAGTGTAGAATTTACTAATTTAATGTCCTTTGATGGACTAGGCTGAAATCCTTTATTTGAAATAAGGATAATTTCAAGAGAATGATTCTCTACTACTTTTCCTTCTTTCCTCCTTCCCCTCTTTTCTCCCTTCCTCCCTCTCTCCTCCCTCCTCCTCCTCCTTCTTTTTTGGTATTAAAACTAATAGCAATAACAGTATTAAAATAATAATATAATTATAAAAATAATGTTAGTATTCATATGAAGAATATAATATTACAATATTAATGTAATGATAGTCTTAATAATACTGGTCATAGGAGTTTCACTTAATGATGTTGACAAGAATGTACTAGGTTATAAACAATGTGCTATGGTATAAAACTTACAACTACATATTGGGGATATATTATCTTTCCTTTCCCATCAGGAAATACATTGGTTGGGAGGCAGTATTCCCAAGGTAACACAACTCTCAAGTAAGAACTAACAAGTAAACCCAGTCCTGTGTAAATCAAATTCCTATAGCTTTTTCCCTTTGTCAAATAACTGTGATTTTGAGGGAAGTTAAAGATTAACCAGTTTAGGCTATTTTTCTTAACTCTCCTCATTCCAATTAAAAATAACAACAAAATATATTAAGATTCAAAATGTGAACACCATCAGATAACAACAAACATCAGTCACACAGAGACATCCTAATATCATTTTTTTAAGAAAAGCAAATTAAATAAAAAATCATCCAAAAGACAAAATGATTTTTAACTCTGCATTACACTTGATATAGAATTCTGAAGGCATGGATAAAACAAGCAGAGATTTAAAAATCAGATGAAAATGATACAAAATTTAATGTGGAATCAAAAAGCAAAAATGCATATTTTCAAAGCCAATGAAAATAATATGAAATTCTATTAGCTAATAGAAGATCATAGGGCCAAAAAAAATCTGATGATAGATAATAAACATCACTCTTCATTGTAAGGGAATA
>CM053410.1:25856361-25884260 GCA_028644305.1 Xerus rutilus | reverse complement strand
TGGGGATTGAACTCAGGGGCACTCAACCACTGAGCCACATCCCCAGCCCTATTTTGTGTTTTATGTAGAGACAGGGTCTCACTGAGTTGCTAAGTGCCTCGCCGTTGCTGAGGCTGGCTTTGAACTCGCGATTCTCCTGTCTCAGCCTCCCTAAGTGCTGGGATTACAAGCGTGAGCCACCGCGCCCGGCTAACATTTCTGATTTATGTGATTCTTTTTTTTTTTTTAAATGTTTTTTTAGTTGTAAGTAGACACAATAACTTTATTTTATTTATTTATTTTTATGTGGCACTGAAGATCGGACCCATTGACTCATGCATGCAAGGCAAGTGCTCTACCACTGAGCTACAGCCCCAGCCCCAATTTATGTGATTCTTAGCACTTTAGAACATCACTAAGGTCAAAAGAAGTAGAGGAAAAGTAAAGGCCTGTACCTTCCCTGATGATCACTGCATGTACTTCTGCTCCCTTATCTATTAAAAATACTGCCAAGTGCTGTCTGTTTTCCCTTAAAGCAGTAATAGTGCTGTGAGGCTCTCTTGTAAGAAAACAAACACTTTAGATTCACCCAGTTGTATACTTCAAACTGAAAATTGTATAAATGACTCTTTCAAAATGGGTCAAAAAGAAAGAAAACACACAGTAGCTCTCCTTCCTTAGACCTCTGCATGTGCTGCTCCTCTCCTGTGAGCTGGCCCTGCCCTGCCTGCAGTGGCAACATGGACGCCAACTGTCCCCACAACTCACTCCAAACAATGACCAACTCCAAGAAACTTGCATTTATCCTGGTACCGTGGGATAATGTGATTGCTGCACAGCTGAACCAAGACCTGCTTGAGGGCAGGGGCTATATCTTTGACTTGGAGAGACAAGAACCCTAAAACAGTATTAAATATTTTAAGTATTCCTTTTGAAAGACTGAGCTAAATACTCATCTTCATAGTAGGGTTTCTCATTCTATATGCTGAAGCATATTTACTACTCTAGAAGTACTCTTCCCCAACAGAAAGATTTCTTGATCATTGGTTTCTGAAACATTATAAAACTGTGCATTCTATGTCCATTATTAAAGGAATAACTAACTTTTCTTAATCTCTATTGGGAACACTGTTTGGTGGAATCACTAATATTTTAGGAATCAGAGTTCCAAGGAGCTCTAATTTCATGGAGTTCTCCAATTATAATGGAGCTTCATTCCAGTTAGGGAAGAAATTAACACAGCACTGTTACTTGTGTTGTCAGGATCAGAATCTACTGTCAGGCACTCCTGCCCCCAACAGATCACATTACAAAATGGGTCCTGAATTTAAGGGGACAGATGAATTTTGATTGCTTGTGAGTAAAAGATCCATGGACGTTCTCCTATTATCAGAGGAAGAATTTCCACATTAACTGCTCTAAACCTCAGTAGAAAATTACATGCCCACTTACAAAAATAATATAGTTTATAATACAATAAACTGAGTATTGTATTCTTCCAAGCCAGTATAACCTTGTCAAGAAGGAAACATTCCTTTTTTGTTGTTCAATTTAAAAGAAGAGAAAAGTGTACACAAATACCCAGTTTTGACATGGCAGACTACATTAAGCTGCAGCATCTCATGTTTTATTACTAACAGAACCAGTGCATGAGGGTGCTGAAGATGTCTGGGTGCCATCTGGGACCAAATGGAGCAAACACTGCATGATGGGCCACATAATAATTCCTCCGTGCTTAACATGTATTGCTCTAAGTCCTATTTGTTTTTATTTAATTTTCACAAAAATCCAATAAGGAAAGTACTTGAATTATTTTCATTCCAGGAAATAAGGGTGTTAAGATTCAGAAATGTTCATTAATTCAACCAGAGTCACACAACTTACTGATCAAGCCAAGGCTTAAATGCAGTTCTGGGCAGCTCTAAAGTAAATTGTAATTCAAGGGTTCATTCTATTTTTGTTGACTTTATTTGTTGCTTTTTTACTTTCTGTAAGGGGAAGAAAAGTATAAACTTATCTGTTTGCCACTGTGAGTTACTGATGACAAGATGGTTCTTAAGGCCTTGAATCCCATAGCAATGCCAAGAAGATGAGCAGCAAAAAAAAATTTGTTATAGTGTCCAAGAATGGACATGGTCATATAACAGGCTAGGTAGAGGAAGGACTAGTAAGAGAAATGGGCGGAAAGGTCTATCAGAAGATGGAAGATGCAACCACACAGTCAAAGGCTATTCTGATGTTACCCTATTAAAATCACTCCACCTGCCCAGGATTCCTAGACAATTATTTTATAACCCTAACCAACTGTATTAGTTCTTCGTGTGTTTTATTATTTATTGAGTTTCTTCTGGATGGTTCAATATCATTGAATGACAAACTTATCTTCCCATAGAGAATAATTCATTGACTTGACAACTTGGTGACAGGGTTTCCCAATCTCAGCATGAGTACTATTTTGGACTCCCTACCCCTTTACCAAGAGGTCTGCCCTGTGCACTATGGGATGTTTAGCAGCTTCCAACTGGATGCCAGTTGTGATACTGCCAAATGTCACCTGGGGGCAAAACTCTCCTTGGTTGAGATTCCCTGTTCTACAGTCAACCAAAGAATCAACCAACTTCTCCCCTCTTTTTCTCCTCTCCTTTTTTATATATTCATAGCATCTGCTAAAAATGGCAGCAGACCTTTTGTGTAGAAATTACTAATAGGCTGAGCATCCCCAGCTCAGCCTATTAGTGTCTGTTAAGACATACTAGTTATGGAGTTATATGAGGAGTTTTATTAACCAAGCATTTGGTTTAGCATGAACTAAAAAAGGTCCAAGAAAAAAAATACTATTTGATGTCACTGAAAACTATGCTAAACCCAGTAACACAACTGGTAATATTTATTGAAATCTCCAGGAATATAACTAATGTAGATACTTTACTTCATGAGATTAGAACATATATACATGTTTTATGGGACAGTGTATGAAGTAGAATAAAAATCTTGCAATTGCTTTAACTTTTCTCATTAGTGTTTCGTGAGCATAAGGTAGGTTTTGCTGGTGAAAAACTTTTGGGAAGAGATAGAAACCTTTGTTTTGACCAAAACATATCTCATTCTTTGTTAGAAAAAAAAAGAAGAGTCAGGCTCGGTGGCATACACCAGTAATCCCAGCACTTTGGGAAACTGAGACGAGAATTGTGAGTTCAAAGCCAGCCTCAGCAACCGCGAGGCGCTTAGCCACTCAGTGAGACCCTGTCTCTACATAAAACACAAAATAGGGCTGGAGATGTGGCTCAGTTCAATCTTTGGTGAAGAAGAAGAAGAGGAAGAAGAGGAAGAAGAGGAAGAAGAGGAAGAGGAAGAGGAAGAGGAAGAAGAAGAAGAAGAAGAAGAAGAAGAAGAAGAAGAAGAAGAAGAAGAAGAAGAAGAAGAAGAAGAAGAAGAAGAAGAAGAAGAAAGGAAATGGGGTGGTGTAGGAGATTTCATGGGTAGTGTAAGACTGAAGCTAGAGGTCAAGTGGAAGGAAAGAAAGTGGAATTTTATTTATTTGTTTTTATATATATATTTTAGTTGTCAATAGATCTTTATTATTTCATTCATTTATATGTGTTGCTGGGAATCGAACCCAGTGCCTCACACATGCAACGCAAGTACTCTACCACTGAGCCACAACCCCAGCCCCAGAAAGTAGCATTTTAAAAGACACTGAGATAAGGACATGCAACAAATTTGCCTGGGAAAGGAAGTGGGTTTCAGGGCGGGGTTCCCATGTTGAAAGATTAGGCTGGAAAAGTAGAAGCAGTGGAGGCCTAGAGGCCAAGGTAAGGCATGCAGGCATATCTCACAGGCTTTGGGAGTCACCAGAGCATCATAAGCAGGATAGTGGTTTGTGGAAAGTGAGATTTCAGGAAAATTTCTTGAGCACATACTAAGTGCTGGTCATTGTTCCATATTTTTGCACGAACAGGCTCTCATTTTATTCTAGCAAGATCCCTGACAAATAGGCTTGTTTAGGCTCAACTTACAAGAGAGTAAAGTGACTTCATTCAGGGTAAGTTTGTCTAAGAATATTGTAAGTAGTAGAGTCATTAAATTAGGATATGATTAGACAGGTCCTAGACTGAGGTTATAAGAGTCACAAGGAGCAGCAAAGTTGCCAAGGCTGGGAGGGAGATTTACAGAGGACAGGGACAGAAACAAAGTGAGATGAAGCAAATGGACAGAGGCAGGTAATGGAGGGAAAAAGAAAAGGTGGAATCCATGCTAATAATTTACAGTTTGAGTAATAAGTACAAAAATATCGAAAGAGAACTGTGGGTGGAGGACTAGATTTGGTGGGAGAAGTAGAGAGAAGATGATGTATTTGCCATGGGACATTCAGATGGAGGCATCTAGCAAAAGTTGAGGAGAAAGGACAGGTTTGGGCATAAGATGATCAAGGAGGTACAAGCAAGTGACAAGCTGATCCAAGACGGAGTGGGTGGATTCCGCACATGGAATGCCAGTTAAATTTCAACAATAAATAAAGAATAAATAATTTTTAGTAAAGTTTGTCCCAGGCAGTATTTGGGATATAATTGTGCTAAAAATCATTCCTTCTTGCTTATAGTAAATGTCACTGGCAATCCTACATTTCATCTGGCACCCTTGGCTGTGTTTCAGAGACACCATATGCCTGAGGACTGAACACATGAGGAGAAGTGACTGGCCAACCAGAAGCCACAAACCTGCAGGGGGATGAAAGCTTGAGGTTCTTTAGACTTCCTTTATAATCTACCCAGGCCCAAATTCTCTAGAGGACAAGACAGCTCCATAGCAAGGTGGACATTGTGGACAGGCTCACCTGGGCAAAAGTGGGCTATGCAAGGACTGTGGCCTGTTAGACTGGCCCCAGGAGGCAGAAGCCAGGATGGACTGGCCACTGAGATGGAAAACACCTACTGGAGTTGGGGCTGGAGCTGACGCTGATCCGTTTCATCCTGAGTTTTCCATTATGAGATGAGAAATTACTTGCAAGACACCATACTAACAGTTGAAGTTCTGGGAAGACATTCATAGGACATGACTATGAGCTCTCAGAGTCCTGAGCCATGGCTGGGTCAGGCAGTGATAAGGAGAGGGAGGGGAAAATTTGGAGTGTGTCACAGGCCTTAAGATAAGAGGAAGGAACTAACATGTACCCTGAATGTCAGTGCTAAAATTAAATGGGAAATATTGGGATAACTGGTGGCTTTTAGTCATAGTTGATTTTTTTCATTATATTTTATTATACACTTGGAATCTATCTTTAGTTTCCAAAGATTCTTTCATAAAAGAAGGATCAGTCAAGAAAAGGAATATAATAACTTAATGTACTTAATTGAGGAAAGCTTAAATTTAGCACATTTAATTTTTAAAATTTGTATATTCATTTTTTATTTAACATCTGTGACCTTTGAAGTGTGCCAGTGCTCAACTACAACCTGAAAGAATATGTGTGAGTTTGCATCTCAGTCTCTTTTTCTTATGTAAATATCTTTACCCTTTAACCTTTCAGCTTTTGGAAGAAACAGAAAGAGACATGGGGTGTGGATCTCTCAGACATGGTCTATTAAACACATTGGTATTTGAAGAAAAACTCTAAATAATTGTCCTTACAAAAAAATCCCAGACTCATCTCAGCTACTGGGTGATGACATGTGCTTACGTGGTCAGTAAAAACGACTCCCAGCTTCCACATCTGGTACTTTATATCAACGGAGTTCAGTCTAGAAAGACAAAAAGAGAAAAATTTGTAGATAAACATTAATTAAAGGCCCTAAGAAAGCACAGGGGTGGAGGAGCCTGCAGCATCCACCTCCAGGAAGTCTAGGTGCCTCCCTGGGATCTGGTTCTGCCTGTAGCAGGTGAAGGGAGAAGAGCAGAGCCCTGCTCCTAGGACATCCCCGTGTCCTAGGAAACTTCTTTAGAGGGATCTTGGAAAGCAAAACAAAACACTACCACCTCATCTTCTGCTACTTAAGAATAGCTTTTCTTCTTCACTTTTCCTTCCGTACATTAAATATAAGCTCACTTCACTTTATACATGACATTTATTCCTGAAAACTATACTCAATTAACCAATGTGTATACTTCAAAAGTTTCCTCACTAACCTCAGTATTCATTTATAATTGTATTCCAACAGTGATTATTTTTGGTTCAAATAATAAAATCTTGCATACATGTACATGCTTATTTCACAGGTATATTCATTTGTAAATGAAACGGGGTTTTTGCTGTTATTTCCTTTTATTTTCACTAACCTCGCCTGCTCTGTTTGTTTCCACCCAGGCAGGAACACTGTCAGACCCCTCCTCTGGTTTCCAGCATCTCCTAGGTGCTGAAGGAGAGCAGGTGTGGTTGCCTCTCAGTGGTCTGTGAACTACCAGCACCAAGCACAGTATCTCATACATTAACTGCCTCTCAATAAATGAATAAGTCTGTCAAATGAATAAGTCTGAGCATAAATATCCAAAATATTTACAGATCGAAAATACAAAATTAGAATATGCTTGTTTTTCTCCCTCATTTCTAAAAGACTTACCACT
Organism: Xerus rutilus; assembly: GCA_028644305.1. NCBI lineage: Eukaryota > Metazoa > Chordata > Mammalia > Rodentia > Sciuridae > Xerus > Xerus rutilus. The sequence goes on along the minus strand of CM053410.1, from coordinate 25,877,723 downwards.
GATTTATAGGCTAGAATTTTTAATAACTTTGTCAGCCTTTCAGTATTCCAGTCCCAGGTGACTGACATGTTAGGATGTGAAAGGATCCAACATAATGTATTAGGGCAGTGCTATTTTATAAAGGGCCTCTCTAGATGTAACATTTAAATCTTAACTTCTGCAATCAATTCCTCTACTTAGGCCAAGCTTACCTATGTGATGACCAGCAGGTGCTCATCAAAGCTGATCTAGAAGATTTTTCCCTCTCTGGGTGAAGGTTTTGTTTAGCTTAGCCCAGCATGTCACAATTAATTTTATTATTACAGGAGCCTTTTTAGAAAGTTCCATGAATATTTACAATAGATTTCTATATAATAATATTTTTTCTGGGGCTAGGGGTGTGGCTCAGTGGTAGAGCGCCTGCCTTGAACGCATGAGGCACTGGGTTCGATCCTCAGCACCACATTCAAAATACATAAATAAATAAAATAAAAGTTTGGAAAAAATATTTAAAAAAAAAATAATAATATTTTTTCTTAAATTAAAAAAAAGGAAGAGCTGGAACAAAAACAATGGGACCATTTGTAGGTGCACAATTGCTTTTGTGGAAAACAAAATAAAGGTTTCTATCAGGATGTCTGAATATTGCATACAATTTCTGGCTTTATTTAAAAATTTATTTTATGGTTGGTATTTGTCACCTCTGTCACACTGGGTGGTGATTTTGCTGCAATCATCACTAAGCACCTTTCTCTACTGTGACGCAGGATGCCCCTTTGTACTAACACCAGCAACCATGCTGACCCCACCCTAGGGAGTCACCACAGCTGACCCAGGCCAAGCATGCAAGGCCTTCCTTGAGCACAGGCCTTGGTTCACAGCAAACTACAGGTAGTAGCTGGGGATTGTTAGATGGCTTTGAAGTATAAGCTCCTCTGCCTCCCCCAGCAATGCATGGATGAAGAAATGTGCAGCCTTTCTGGCTCCTGGCAGCCATTCTATGCCCAAGAGGAAGTTAGCCATTCATTTCAATGTGTGCCTGCCAAACTTGGCTCATGTGTTTGATTAAGCATTGCAGACATGAAGCCTCTTGGGTTACAACAGCACTCACATAGAAACCAGGTGATCTTTTAAAACTTGACCTTTGCACATGCTTTAGAGACAGTACATGTACATCTTTTTTTCCTAGTAATGTCTATTACTTATAAAATCTTTATTCTGATTTTATTATCCATATTTAAAGGTATTAGTAAATGCCTTATTAATTTCCTCAAACTTGCCAAACGGTCTAATTGGAAAACATATACTATGTAAAAGAATGGAAAATTTCACCAATTTAAAAACAATTGTAAAAAATGATCTAAAACTTTTCATTCCTTCAGTATTTTTTTCTGGAGCCACAAAGGTGACCCATGGAAAATGCATAATTCAATAAAACTATTGAATCCTCTACTGCTTATCAGGGATATGAACTGCTGTGGAAGCCCAGCTTCACACCACAGGCTCTGCTGTACATGACAGTCCAGTCAATACAAGGGCCGTAGTTCCCAAGGGCCTTTCTTTCATTTTACAAATAGTGACATGTCTTTAAATGCCACATTTGTCCTTCTAAAGAACTCACGTAATATTCTGGATCTAAGTTTACATTTCTGCTGCATGTCTGCTTATCTAATCATTTTCAACTGAGTTCATATTATTATTATTATTATTATTATTGACATTGAAAAGTCCACAACCAATGAACTAGGGGGAAAATTTTTAATGCTAGCTAAAATTTATCTGAGACAAAATAATATTTCTCTACAGAACTATAAACATTTGTTTTCAAAGCAATCATCACTTCCCTAATTGACTGAGACCATAAATACACACAAAAGAACTTGATGTGGCTTTTTTCCCCAAAAGATTAAGTGGAGACAATAAGGATGCATTTTAAAAGCATGTAAAAGCTTTGCTTTCATCTAGAAATTCAGTTGATAAATTTGCTAAACAGATAGATAGATACACATACACTCAGACCATGGGGGAGAGGGGGGAAAGGGGGAGGGGAGAAAAGAGAAAGAGAGAGAGAGAGAGAGAGACAGAACAGAGACATAGATACTGACTTATTGATTTAGTCTTGGTGGATTCAATTCAACTGGCTCCTATACTTCTAGTTATAATATTATTCCATGAGGCTACTACACAAAAAATACTTCATTTAAAAAAAATTTTTTTTTTAGTTGTTGATGGACCTTTATTATTTTTTATTTATTTATATGTGGTGCTGAGAATTGAACCCAGTGCCTCACATATGCTAGGCACCAGTGAGCCACCACCCCAGGCCCCAATACTTCATTTTGAAGTAAGGTTTCCAATAATAGTATGATAATGTTGTGTTTTTGACACACTAACGCTTTGCTATTTTAAAAAATGTAAGAATTATAATAAAAGGATATAAACTTTGAATTTTTTACATAAAAGGGATACAGAATCTCTGTTTCTAAATCATGAAAAGCAGCTGCTTTCCAAATAAGAAGCTATATATTATGCTTTTCTGTATGTTTGACTTAAGGGGCATTTAAGGTTAGAAAAAGCAATTTAAATTAACACAAATATTGTTTTCCAAATAAGAAATAAGGGACCTTCAAAAATAGAAAAATATCCAATCACTCCAAAGCTCCAATCAGCAGGAGCATGAAAATTCACTCCGTGTACACCCCTGTTCTCCTCCTCTGCCTACTCCTCTGAGGCTGAAGGGAAAGGGGTCAGTGGATGGCCAGTGCATCATGTTCCTCCTGTCAACCTCCCATCTGTGGGCATAGCAGAAGCTGCACTCACATGACTGACAATGAGCTATCTTTCTTTGGCTTCTTCTTCTCTCTGGTCACTGATGTCCAGTGCGACCTTGTGTATGCCCAGTAACTGGCTGATCCTGTCTCGCCAATAGAACTCACCACATTTATCCATAACCCAGGGTCAGAGAAGCAGCACTTTATTGGCTAAAACCATTAAGTAACATCATATATGTGTGTGCATGCAAATATTAAATTATTTTTATACTTCCTCAGTATTTGGTGCGTTTTGAAGACCAAACACCTAGTCGAGATCCCTCTCTGTGACCATTCTGCTAAAGGTCTAAGCAAATCTATAGCACTTTAAGTAATACCTGACTGAGGAACAAGATGCCACATTCCAGAGGAGGTGGCCTACCAAGGGAAGGTGGTGTATGGGAGAAAAGGGCTAAGAAGAAGGGAATATAAGAAAAGCAATCTTAACCAAATTTGCACTTAGAAGGAATTTTGCCTCATTCCATGTAACTGTCACAATATGTAAATTTTACCCTTTAATCTGGGCGCAGTGGTGCACGCCTGTAATCCCAGCACTTCGAGAGGCTGAGACCTGAGAATTGCAAGTTCAAAGCCAACCTCAGCAATGGTGAGGTGCTAAGCAACTCAGTGAGACCTTTTCTCTACAAAAAACACCAAAAAAATAGGACTGGGGATGTGGCTCCCTGGTGGAGTACCCCTGATTTCAATACCTGGTACCAACAACAACAAAATATTTTTACCCTTTATTTCACATGACTGCTGTAATATGAAAGTTGATTATCAGCATCCCATTTTGCAGATAAAGAAACTATCTTACAAAACTTAACATATGTGCCCAAGGTTGCTAACCTTAGCAAGAGATGCGGCCACGCAGCATCTAGGCAGAGCCTAACTCCCAGCCAGAGGTCCTTTGCATGGACCCCTGCATGTCATGAGAATGGATGTCACAGTCTCAATCTCAGCCACTTCACTATAACCAAAGGCCCCTCCCCACCTGGCCCCCTGTCCTTCACTACCTCTCAGGCCTGCAGGCTTGCCACTGTTCATCCCCACTCTCAACCCCTCATGTGAGTTCTTCCCTAGTGTAGATGCCGTGTGCATTTTCACCTCACTGCCCAGCACTCCCTCAGCTTCCTGGCAGTGTCTCCTGCATTACCACTGCCAGGCTTTCTCATTCCTTGTTTTATATTTGAACTTGGGCATGACTCAGCTCACTCTGGAGCTCAGTCCACCCAGCTCTGTGATGGAGTGCCCCAGCCTGAAGTTCATGCACCACACACGAGAGTCCCACACAGCAATGAAGATGGAGGGAACAGTGAATGCCGTGGAAGAAAGGCAGGAGGAGACATAGTGGGAGCAAGGAGGTGAAGAGGAGCCGGGAAGCAGGGGAGGAGGTAAGCAGGAGAAGCAGAAGAGGGAAGAGGAAGAAGGGGAGCACTCATGAACTAGAGCAGATGGAGAAAGAAACAAATGGAAAGAACGGGTTGCAGAAATTTAAAAATGGGCTTTTCTGAATGAGTACAAGCAGGTGAATTGAAAAAACACGTAAAAGAACAACTGTAACTGAAAGAAGTCTATGGACGTGTCATTTGGGTAACTAAAACGACTCGGTTTGCATTATCCTCACAGTGCCAAGAATGGGCCTGTCGGATCTGGGTAGACATTCCCCCTGCATCTCCCTGGAGAAGGGGGATCCTCCAGTGAGGAGGCCAGGAATGAATTGAGAGCCAGGTCAATCTATTTATCTATGTCTTTCATTGGGTATGTAGAATTTCTCAGAGAAATACTTTAATAATTTACAAACTTCCTCTTTATTCCATTAAATTATTAATAGAAAAAATTTTCAAATTATCTATTTAAAATTAGTTCTAAATTATCCTTTTGAAGGTTTTGCCTAATTTTGATATGCTCAGCTGCATTAGTACAATGCCACTCAAAATGCAAGGGCACATGGAGACCTTGCACCAGAAAAACCCCCCAAATCAGAACCAACAGAAAAGCAACAACAATTTGAAAAACATTGCTTCTTCCAACTAGAAAGTATGTGCAGACACACACAAATGCACACACACACACACACACACACACACACAATGTGCTTAATGATATAGTTGATTAAAGTTTAAATTCTAAGTGTAAGCTCTCTATCTCTGCTTAAACTGGTAACAAAAGCTTTTCAGTAGCCAGTTGTTAGACACCCCCTTTTTAAGTTTTTTAATTGCTTCCTTTTAATCATACATCACATTAGGATACATTTTGACAAGATCACAGAGGCATAAAACAAAAGTTGTCAATGTTGTCAACAACCCTGGAAACACCACTGAAGAGGTAGAACCAAAGGGGGAGAGGACACTTCGTCTGGTGGGTCTGCCTGGCCATTTGCTCTGCATGGTACAAACTGGAGCTAGAATTCACTACGAAACCAGGTGCAACCTGAGTCATCTTGGAAATTAGAGCAGCTCATAGAATAAGACAGGTGCCACAAAAAAATCAAGAGGCTCAGCCATTCAGGTGCACAGGCCTGTTGCACATGCTACTTCAAGACAAACAGGGCCACATCCAAATCTTGTGCAGTAGGTGGGGCAGGAATGGCCCCAACCACAGAGCTCCTACGGGTGCCGGGTCATGGCTGAACTCCACGTCAGTGCCTCTTCTACCATCAGCATCACAAGAATGGAATCTTTTCTTCTAAAAATATCTTTAAAATTATTTAAGGAAAATTTAAAAGCTCCTAGTCAACTTAGCTCTTCCAGACAATTTCAGAGAAAATTCTTACCAAATCTTATCACTGCCATGGACTGAGCATGTTGGCTGATTCAGTTGCGTCTGGAGATGGGTGCGTGAAGCAAAGTCTATTTATATTGGAGCTGCAGAGTCCAAATTTCTCATGTGCTATTCTTAAAATTCATATTCAATTCAACTGACACTTTGGAAAAACATTACCAGGCAGATATAACTTACCTCAATATCTCATTCTATATATAAACCACAAATTCAAATATGAATTGCACTTAAAGAAAAACAGAGGATGTATTTATTTTAAGGAGTATGACCTTTCTTTTAACAAGTCTACCCAAGTGGTTGTTGGGAAATGATCTAGAAAGTATAAAATCATAAATGTTAAATAGTTCTTAAAAAATAAATAACAGCATCTCATGTGAAATGAACAAAATAACATGTAAACATAAATCTTGCTGTCCACATGAAAGTATAATGAACTAGGTTACAATGTTATTTTCTTTATCACCAGTATTGTCAATATTATTTTGAGTATTAATATATAAATATATGCACATGTAAACCACATGAAAAAGATGATGGGTTGGTAAGTTAATAGAGGAGAATATAATCATATTTAATAAAAGTAATATATTTATCATTTGTTTATAACACCATAGACTATTGTTTGTCAATTCTCTTTAAAGATTAAAATATCTGAAATCACTCACTGTTTTTTTCCTATGAAATAAAGTTTTTTTCCTATCAGTTTCCTTTAAAGAAACATTAAGCATAGCACTCAACTCCGACTCTGTCACCTTGACTGACAAAGTTCACAGAAAGAAACCAATGATTAGAGCTAATATTAAGGGGCACAACTGCTAAAGAAAACATTTAACATTTAGAGCAAGCATGTAAAACACAAAAATAAATCATTCCCACTGGGAAACTCAGACTTACTACACAACTGTCACTTTAGAAGGATAAGCAAAACTAGTCATAATAAACAAGATGTTTCACTCTTGAGGAGTATCAACTACTCTAAAAGTATTGTCACTAATACTTTTATTTTGGTGGAAAACCACACATTGCAAGGATTTATACCTAGAACAGCTGCTAGTCATTTGGATCTTGATGTCACAAGGCACAATAACCTATAGACAAGTGCTTGTTCCCCTTTCTCACATTTTACATCTTGTCATAACACTGAGCTGGGTTTATTTGAAGCTCCCTGGTGGTACCAATGGAAAGTTTGTAACTCAGATACATAAAAGTGTGAAATCTAATGCTTGAGCCTACAGTGTGACTCCTCTTTCCTTAATGCATAATTTCTGCTTCTCTGCTTTGGGTGAGATAACTCCACACTGCCAGTTACACCTCCCCACTACACATTTCCCTGGATACTGGGTAATGGATGTGAAGTCCCATCAGAGCTGTGGAAATGGCCTCAGAGCCCTTTCTGATTAAGGAACTCACAACACAGAGGGCAGAAATTGAGGACATCCATCAGGAGGCTGGTGCACGTACTCTTTATTTTCTTGGCTGAACATATAACTACTATTGTGCTGCCCTTTTGACAAATCTACATGAACTGCAGGAAAGTGCTTTTATGTCTCAAAATTTCTGAGCACAGAGATGTCTCTTAGAATGCTTTACTCACTGAGTGTTGATTACGAGTCTGTCCCACTGGGTTTTAATATCATCTTCTGAACACTGCTCCATAATATAAAGCCCTCAAATTCCAATTTTTTGTGCTACTTCCTTTTCTCACTTAAAGGCAACCAATGGGACCTACAGAGGAAAAATAAACATGCTAAAATTAGATTTACTGGCATCTCTTATGGTTGCAAACAAATGGGGCAAGCAATAGCCCATCAGTGTAACCAGGAAACTTAGATCCAGAGAATGAGACAGTCATAGTAGGTCTCAATAAGCTTCAATGTAATCTGACAAACTGAAAAATCTTCAGATATACACAAGGATGCATGTACACTCAGGAGGGAACAGAGAGAGCTTTAGCTACTCATACATTCCTGACTGAGCATATGCAAAAGAGACACAAGAGGGTCCAGTGGAAACTATGAGACTTGGAAGATTTAAAAAATCTTTGAATGAATTCCCTGACAGACATATCCATCAGTAAAAAAAGCAGAAACCTTACTGGCCTCAGTAACAACAACTCTTGGTGAGGATATGGGGAAAAGGGAATGTTCAAACATTGTTGGTGGGACTGAAAATTGGTGCAACTACTCTGGAAAGCACTATGAAGATGCCTCAAAAAACCAGCAATGGAACCACCATCTGACCAAATTATCCCACTCCTTAGCATATATCTAAATGATTTAAAATCAGCATACTACAGTGACACAGCCACATCAATATTTATAGCAGCACAGTTCATAAGAGCAAAGCTATGGAACCAACCTAGATGCCCATCAACAGATGAACGGATAAAAAAAATGTGGTGTATATACACAATGGAATATTATTCAGCAATAAAGAAGAGTGAATGTCTTTATGACATTTGCCAGTAAATAAATGGCTCTGGAGAATATCATGCTACATGAAATAAGCTAATCCCAAGAAACAAAGGTCAAATGTTTTTGCTGATATGTAGAAGCTAAAGCAACAATAAAGCAGGGGAGGGGAAGAAGAGAAGTTCAGGAGATCAAACAAAAGGGAACAAAAGGAAGGCAGAGGGGGTAGGAATAGGAAAGAGAGTAGAATAAATATAACAGAATTTCCCTATAGACACATATGAAAATACCTGAGAGGACTATTCTTGGATTCTGTCTTCCCTACCATACACAGCTACTGAAATCTAGGCTCAGGTGTTTTTGAATTTTTCTCTGTTGTTTTTATTTTTAAGGTGGGCTTTCTAGAAAATGTTCCTATGTCAACATCCATTGATGATTGACCTATCATTGGTCAGAGGCTGGGCTCAAACACCCTTGGCGAGTAAGGTTTCTGCCTTTTTACTGATGGAGATGTCTATCAATTGGGGAATTCATTCAAACATAGGCATTTTACAATGCCTTCCCCCCACTCTTTTTTTTTGTATTTTTTTAGTTGTAGATGGACACAATATCTTTATTTATTTTTTTATGTGGTGGGGAGGATCAAACCTAGTGCCTCCCGCATGCGAGGCAAGCACTCTACCACTGAGCCACAATCCCAGTCCCGCCTTTCCCTCTTATTCCTATGCCTCCTTTTATTCCTTCACCCATTCCACTAGTCCCTGACTTTGGGTTAGGTTTTATGAAATCTTTTGAAGAAGCATCTGATTCCTGCTCTTGACAAACAGGAAATAATTTGGAAGCACTGTAAGACAAAATATAATCAATTGATAGACCGCTGCATGTGGGTGTAAATACTAGGCTTGCTTGTGCTGTGTCCTAGCATTGCCCAATTTTTCAAAAAGCACTTCCAATTTAAGATGTTGCTGGTCCTCCTCTGTCATATCAAGTTGTGAACTGATATTTTCATTTGCTGACTTTCCCACTTTTCTGAAAGGAAAGGATTTCTGAATTCTATAAATTTACTTTGTCAGTGTTATGGTTTAGATAGTTGATGTCCCCCCAAAAGCTCATTGTGATACAATGCAAGGAAGTTTATAAATAAAATGATTGGGTTACAAGAGATTTAACCTAATCAGTGCATTAATTCCCTGATAGGGATTAACTTGGTGATAACTGTAGCCAGGTATGATATGGCTGGAGGTGGGTCCCTGGGGGCATGCCTCTGATGTTTATGTTTTGTCCTAGTGAGAGGAGCTCCAGCTGGCTGGCCTGCTCTTACTTGCTATCTACCCCCTCCTCCTGGAGTGATGTCTTGGGCCACTTCCTTCCACCACACTCTTCTGCCATGATGTTCAGCCTCACCTCTAGCCCCAAGGAATAAAGTCAGCTTTTTATAAACTGAGACCTCTGAAACTGTGAGCCCCCAAATAATCTTTCCATCCTCTAATTGTTCTTGTCAGGTCTTTTGGTCATAGCAGTGACAAAGCTGACTAAAACAAGGAGTATAGAGGGGCGCGGTAGCGCAAGCCTGTAATCCCAGCACTTAGGGAGGCTGAGACAGGAGAATCATGAGTTCAAAGCCAGCCTCAGCAACGGCGAGGCGCTAAGCAACTCAGTGAGACCCTGTCTCTACATAAAACACAAAACAGGGCTGGGGATGTGGCTCAGTGGTCGAGTGCCCCTGAGTTCAATCTCCAGTACCAAAAAAAAACAAGGAGTATGTCAGTACTACACAATCTTGCTTCAAGAAATAATAAAAATTCTTTTAGAATTTGTGTCTTATGTTTCTTTCTGTGCAAATTTGCCTCTTTTCCTGAAGATATACTTCCAGGTGGAAGTATACCTTCCAGAATTCTAGGGAATTCTTTAGTGCTTCTTGAATACTGTTATTACCTATTAAAAAGTTAATTGAGGAAAATGTATTTTTCTATGTATATTTAGTTGCTGAGGAATGAATAAGATGAAAGAAATTTAGAAGAGTGGAGTTTTAGGGAGAAAATTATTGAAGCATATCTAAATTATATAATAAAGGAAATGTTTCTATGTAGAACACAGACATCCCCGTATAAATTAAAAAAATAAACAGCCCAGTGCAGTGGTGCACCCCTATAATTCCACTAAATTCGGAGGCTCAAGCAGGAGAATTGCAAGTTCAAGGCTTGCCTCAGCAACTTAGTGAGGTCCTACATAACTTGGCAAGACCCTGTCTCAAAAAAAAGAAAAGAAAAAAGGAAAAAACAAATGGGCTGGCAATTATGTCTCAGTGGTAAAGTGCCACTGGGTTCAATTCCTAGTACCAAAACAAAGAACCTTTTTGCAGTTACATATTAATTGTTGATTTGATATACAGAACGTAAAAACTATCTTGGGCATGGATTTTTTTTTCCCCATGTCACTTTGGAAGAAAAAATACTAGTTTTCTTTACATTTTTCAAGGAATTTTTGTATTAAACAATCCTACCATCTTTCCTAAAGAGAGAAATGGCCTATTATAAACCCTCATTATCCAGATGGGAAAGTGGAGATTGAGCATGTTATAATGATCATATGTAAGATCACTCTTAACATAAACATTCTATTAGGTGTATTAGGATGCTTTTTTTTTTTTTTTTTGGTACTGGAGATTGAACTCAGGGGTACTCGACCACTGAGCCACATCCTCAGCCCTATTTTGTGTTTTATGTAGAGACAGGGTCTCACTGAGTTGCTTGCTTAGTGCCTCGCCATTGCTGAGGCTGGCTTTGAACTCATGATTCTCCTGTCTCAGCCTCCCTAAGTGCTGGGATTACAGGCTTGAGCCACCGCGCCTGGCTAGGATGCTTGTGTTTAATGAAAAAAAAAAAAACCATAGTAATTGACTATTGGCTCTTGGGTATATGTAATTTGGTCTCCTGCTCTGGGAAATCAGTTTTAAATTGAAGTCCAAAATTGACTCCCATAATTAGAAAATTTAGAAGAGATATAGAGAGATCTGTACCTTTTTCAGCCACACGTCTTTGCTTGGGTTTCCTACTTTGGGAAATAATTTTTCTTTCACAAGTTTTAACAATTCATATTTTACTCTCTAGATATCTATGAGAGAGTGAATTCTTGAAAAGAATCTAGTAATAGTTCCTTTATAGAAATCAAGCTTTGTAAATTAGACTATTTAGATTGTAGCTTTTAGCTAACTAGTGTTTACTAGAATAGTCTATTGTTTTTCTTTTCATTTTTTAAGTTTGATAGTTTTCTTTTTTTAAAAATTGCTAAGATAAAGGTTTGAATTTTGTCTGGCATTTAAGTACTAGGATTCTGCTTTTGTGATCATGAGAATATTTCAAGGAAGTAAGAGTCCAGTAGTGTGATGAGTGTCTACTCTTCTCTACCTATCTCCAGACAAGCATCATCATGCAGCAATGAATTCAAGAGAGCAGATGTGGGGTTATATCTGCTTCTTTCATCTGCTGCTTACCATGGCCCCTTGCCTCTTTACTGATGCTGATTGTTTTGAATGGTTGCTTTTGCAATGGTTGTGCTGGTGTTGTTAAGGAAAAAAAGAGAAACAGGAGATCCTAGTGGGTGGCCTGCATTCACAAAAAAACTAAGAAAAAGGCTGAAGCTACAGTGCTTGTCTTTTCCTCTTCCCATTTTAACATGGCATGGAAGTCAACATAGCATCTGTCTCATGAGGAAGGCAGAAATCTTCAGCTCTTTTGCCTTTTGTTACTTGGTAGGAAGAGTTGAGAAAAGCCAGAGCAGGGAAATCTCCCTTGATCTTAAAATGCAAGAGTAACCTTTCCAGAGTGCTGTTGATCTTTGTTGGTTTAATAAATACAGTGTATTTATAACTCTCCTCAAAATAATCTGTTGGTATTTTCCAATTATTTGACTAGCATTTAGAAAAGTCATTAGTAATAAGACTCAGTGATAATATGGCCAGGAGAAAATCTGACATGGAATTTCAGCTGATGGTGGGATGATGCTGATACTTTTGGGAGTGTGGATAGTGAGGAAAAGACAGTGTTAGGATTAATGAATAAAAGTTTATGTGAATTGCCTTCGTTTGCAACTGAACAATTATATACTTTTGTTATTTACTTCACAGAAACAAGAATTTCACATAGGTCAACATTGCACAATATGTTTTTAAAAAATATTTATACACCTAGTTGGTGCGTGACACTTTTCTAGGTTTTATACAACATGTTGAGGATATGATCCTTGCTTGCAAATATACATAATTAAAAAACAAGCCTGGGGGCTGGGGTTGTGGCACAGTGGTAGAGTGCTTGCCTAGCACGTGTGAGGCACTGGGTTCGATCCTCAGCATCACATAAAAATAAAATAAAGATATTCTGTCCACCTACAACTAAAAAATAAATATTTTTTTAAAAAGCCTGTATTTAATAAGCAGGAAAATGAGTCAGCAGTAAACCCATCACTATCTTAAAGAATATATAGCTGTTTAAGATGCAAAGTTTCACTTATAAGTAATAAATTGTAATCACAGAGATCAGCAGCAATAAGGATTGTTGATTTACAGATCTCCTCAGTGAATTTTAGTATTTATTATATTTTTGCCCATTTAATATGTTATTCATTCTCTAATCTTTCCCTAATTTATCTAGAAGAAATTTGAGGTGAATATAACACTTGAAAAAAGACTTTAAGCCAAAAAACTTCAATAATATTCAACTCATAGTTTAATAAAGGACATGTGTATTTTAAGTTGAAGGATACCTTCTCTTCCTTTGAAAGTGTGCAACAGTGGTCTGTTCACCTTCTGAATATAGCTCTCTTTGCTCTAAGGTTTATTTTTTTTTTAAACGTCTTTTTCTTTCTTCTCCCCTCTCCCCATCTCTAACAAGATTAAGGAGAGAGTATTACCTTTTCTTCTCCTAGTTAACTGCCCTTGAACACAACCACTATAGGAAGGGGATGTCTGCTGAGGATCTGGGAAGCAAATATCTCCCAAATTAACAAGTGAATCCTAACATGCCATTAGGACACCCTGGGACCCCATACCAGAGCACTCCTGAAATGTGACCCTTTACAACCCCCCTGTCCCTGCTGATCTAGAGAGTCACAGCCTTTGGGACAAGAGTCCCCTGTGTTTCTCCTTTACTAGCAAAGCAATAAACCTTCTTTTTCCTTTTTCTCAAAAACTCTGTCCTCATTATTAAATTGGCATTGATTGGCTTTGGAGCCAGGGACCCAGCTTTCGGTTACAAATTTTGGTGACTAAGATGGGACCTGAGAGCAGCCCCCACTCCAGCTTCCTTGGGCAGGCCAGGCACTCCAAGCAACTGCACTTCCATGCTGAGGATGTAAGGTGAACTTTCTGAGAGCTGACTATTGTAAAGTTAGGAGACAGGAACCAGAGGACCTATTCCTGTGAGTAAAGGGAGGGACTGAGGGACCTTCCCAGCAGCTGCCAAAGCCCCTTTGCTTCAGGGAACTCTCACCTTCCTTCCCTGCACTGTAATGATTGCTCCATCTTTGCCTATTTTGAGAAAAAGGAAACTGAATTCAGTGAAGTCGTGCCATCAGGTAAGCTCCCCCAGTGTGCACACTGAGATCTTTTGTTTCTATACTTCTGGTTCCCCTTTGTGGGAGCATATGGTCCCCTCGTGGGGACACAAGTGGTGCCAATGGTGTATGAGTCACAGTTAAGTGGGAATTGGAAATTTGGGGAGATTTTTCCCCATCTGGTCTGTTTTAAAGGTTCCCATCTGTCAGCCATAGTTTGGGGATCCTCTCTGCTTGTCTGTCATTATTTTTTTTGTTTGTATTAGTCTCTGGCCCTTTTAAGACATGGGCAATAGTGTGTTGATCATATAGACTGTTTCTTGGAAAAGATCTTGGCTGAATGGGCCACCCGTAGATGTAAAAGTACCCAAGAAAAAGATAATGTTTTACTGTAACGATCTGGTCTTTGAATGTTTATGAATTATCGTACCATCTTGCAGTTGGGAGTTGGTCTGTCAAACATAAAATAAGTGAATATGTAAAGGCATGTATGCAATTATGTAATAAGGAGTCTTAACAGTGGAAAATTAAGTTGGATGTAAAAACGTGCTGCCTCCAATGTGTGAGCATGGCAGGACACTAAAGGAGGATTAAGGAAAAAATTTTTTTCCCTTCAACCCAGTGCTAACAACAGTCTGAGCACCACTTCTCAGCCTGGCCACAGGCAACTGCAAATCATTCTGCTGTGGGTCAGGGATAAAGGGAAAAACAACAATAACCTGGGTTCCAACTGGGATAAAATTTGTTATGTAAATGTACAGATAACATGCTCACCCAAAAACAACTTCATTTGCAAGTGCCTTCCAGGAAAAGAACAGAACTTGCTCTGCTGAAGGTCTCCTAGAAGTGAAGAAGGCCTTTTAGGCCAAAGGGACCCTGAGAAAAATGATCAATGATATCTTAACCAAGATTTTATTTTAGGAGGAAATAACTTGCCTCTAGAGAAGAGGGGATAACCCCTTAAGAGAAAGACATTAATGGGGATTCTGAGGATTCATTCTCTTCTGGACAGGTGTTTAAAATATGAATTGAGTCAGTTTTTCCAGATACCCTACTCTGCCTATGCTGCCTGTTAAAAAAATAATAAAACCTCACAATGATGAGTAACAATTTGTGTAAGGCTTGAGAGCTATAAAACAGTAAAGTATGATGTCCATTACTTTTAGGATTTTTCTTTTGTTAGAGAAACAGATAACTTACAATTTTGGCCAAGCTTGATTTTCATGAATAACCTGAATATATGTGACTAGAAATATGTATACATTTGAAACTAAATGTGTTTGTCTGAGCCTTATATAAATGTTCAATAAAAATTTATAAAATAAGGGCTGGGATTGTAGCTCAATGGTAGAGCGCTTGCCTCACATGCGTGAGGCCCTGGGTTCGATCCTCAGCACCACATACAAAGCAATAAAATAAGGACATTGTGGCCATCTACAACTAAAAAAATATATACATTGAAAAAATTTATAAAATAAAAGTTCATATAGTTGCATCTGACATAGAAGGGCCACACGGCTACTTGAGAAATTGGTTTATATCTGTCTGCTTTAACTAAGTCTAGTTCTGATCATTAACAATGTTCCCTAAATGTACAAGAGATTTGAGGCTATCCTTTGGTTTTTGCTAGTACTACTAAACTCTGCTAACTTGTAATGATCTATGAATTCTGAATTTTACTGTAAAAAAAATTAAACCTAGTTAATACAAGGACATCTGTGTAATGGTGATGCTGTTAGTTCTTTGTATGTTAAGTATATTCATGTTCTTCTAGTATATGAGTTTTTAAAACATAAAGCATGGAAAAGCGCTTTACCAACCTAATGTTCTCCAAACTAAAGTTGTCTGAAAAAGTAATTTTTAATATAATGAAATAGCAAATATAATTGGAGATTTATTTATGTCATTTAATGTTCTGTAACAGGACCTGTTATTAATAAGATGTATGTAAAATTTTATGTTACTTTTTACACTGGGGTAGAAATTTAAATGTATTTTTAAAGACAATGAATGCCTGAACTGTTTAAAGTTAGATATTATATAAAACATGAAAACAGTTTACCACTTTCCCACAAAAAAGGGTTAAAAGCTCTCTAAGTTTTTCTTTGATTCATATTTCAGAGGTAATGATGTTATTTGAGAAGAGTCCCACCTTACCTGAGATAAAGCTCTGCCTCCCAGCTGACTTCATGTTAGAATGGCTCCAAAATAGGCTAGACTTCATTCAGCTCATTTAAAGTTGCGTTCAAAGGATTGATTTTTGTTGTTGTTGTAAACATTACTGTGATCTCAAGCAGGGGATATAATGTATAACTAAGTAAATGTTCAAGATTATAAAAGTCATTTTTCTTGGTTCATAACTATTATACTATACAAACTGAATATGCTTTTGCTCAAAATTTCATTTTGTATTTTCCTTGCAAACTTTATAACTGTTGCCTGTTAGTGTTTTGCAGAGGTACTACTTTTAAAAGCAAAAAACAAAACAAAACAAAAAACCTCAGATTGAGATAATAAGCTACTACCTGCAGGACAAATAGTATATACTGCTGACTTCCAGTAATACTAACCCCAACTAAATGAAAGGGGTGAAATTATAGATATTAAAGTTATAACCTGTCACTTTTTAAGACTGGTGAAACTGGCTTGCTGGATGTTTAAAACCAAAAAACAAAACAAAACAAAACTTGGAGATCAAAGTTAAGGAAGTAAAAGGGGCAAGGAAAAAGCAGCCAATATTTGGCCCTTGCCTTCTAAGGTCAGCCAGCACCCAGAGAATGATGGGACCCCTTAAGAGCTCTGAAACTCTGGTGAGTAACCTGATCTGCCAATCAGGAATATTTAGGAGACCCTAGAGAACAGAAAGCCAACTGGTGATGCATATTCTGCAAAGAGGAGGGTTACTGGAGAAGGAAATTCCTGAAGCTTCCAAGAGAAGCCACATATATGGTCATCAAGACCCTAACTTGACCGGTCCTGGCACATGGTACCTCTGATAGAGTAAACCTAAAGGAGCCAGGAGACTTCACACATGTTCCCAAGAGTGATCTCTGTGGAATCTCAGCTGACTCTTAAGAATAGATAGGAATAAGGTCACTTTTGACCATGCTGGCCTTAAACACCTGGCAAGGGAGTATAAGCTGAGCACTGTCCTACATGGACATTTAAGAGAAAACATATTTGTTGTTGTTGTCTGTTTGTTTGTTTTTAAATGTACCTTAAGATGTACACTTGTGTCAGCCCTACCAAAAGTAAGTTAAGCTGGAGCCTGTAAAGAAAGGGTACTTATGAGAGTGCCTAATAGTTAAATAATAGTTAAATAACTATCACAAAGGACTCTAGAAATAAGCTTGTCTTGCATTTCAGAGATTGCCTGAAATACTATTTACATATTAATTGTTTGTGAAAAAAGTAATGCCTTTGCTGTTCTGATTATTGTTGTCCTAACATAAATCTGGCCCTAACAGTCACCTGCCAACTGCCACCATGGACCTTTGGATTGCTATGATGCTGAATATCCTTAACTGCCCATGTCCCACCTGCCAGAATACAAAGACTTTGGATCACTTCCCTCCAACTTCACCATCTCTCAACAAGAAATAACTTGAAAATGTCATCATCCACTTTTCCATAGAAATGAAAGGTAGAAATTGACAGTGGGAAAATATAACAGTGATCCCTTCACCTTCTGAATACAGCTCTCTTTACACTAAGGTTTGTTTGTTTGTTTGTTTTTTAATGTTTTTTTCTTTCTTCTCCCTTCTTCCCCTCTCTAACAAGATGAGGGAGACAGTGTTACCTTTCTTCTCCTAGTTAACTGCCTTTGAACACAACCACTACAGGAAGGGGATGCCTGCTGAGCATCTGAAAAGCAAATATCTCCCAAATTAACAAGTGAATCCTAACTTGCCATCAGGGCACCGTGGGACCCCCTATCAGAGTACACCTGGAATGTAACACTTTAAAACCCCCCATCCCTCAGGATCCAGGGAGTCACAGCTTTTGGCACAGGAGTCTTCTGTATTTCTCCTTTACTAGCAAAGCAATAAACCTTCTTTTTCCTTTTTTTTCAAAATCATGTCCTCATTATTTGATTGGCATTGGGGGCAGGTACCGAGCTTTCGGTTACATTTCTTTGATAATGGAGATATAGTCATTTTCTTTTTAAGTTCTTTTTAGTGGTTATTAAAATTTAATCAGGGGGCTGGGGTTATGGCGCAGTGGTAGCGTGCCCGCCTAGCACGCGTGAGGCACTGGGTTCGATCCTCAGCACCACATAAAAATAAAATAAAGATATTCTGTTCACCTACAACTAAAACATAAATATTAAAAAAAAAACCAACTTAATCAGATACCTGTTAGTTTCAGTCATTGGTGCTGTATTTGTCCTCATAAGTCATGAAGGAAAGACTATTTCTTTAATTATGACAGCTCAAATATAGGAAGATTTTCCTTTGGTTGTGGGAATTTTGATTTTTACAATAACAGGTAGCCCTATTATTTACATAAAGTGCATATAAATATATACTGTATATACTAATTTCATTTTTGGACTTAATACGTCCTTAAGGCTTATTCTATCAATTGCCAATTTTTAATATTGTTTTATTTTAGTTAACTGTGGTTTATAGAGTTGTAAACAAAGTTGGAAGCCGATTCTACAAATGCTGTCATATTTAGAAAAGCCTTTCAGCTTTTTATTCTTTTGAAGCAAAAACTTTTTACAGGACTGTATCATGACATTTAGGCATTTCAGTTCTGTTCTCAACTTGAAATTACCTTATTCCCAGCATCTTGGTGTAAAACGTGAACTACATCAGCAACCATTCTGCAGTAGTAATTAGGGCAGAAGTAGTTCTGGATTAAAATCAGTGGGTGATCATCAGTCCATTTTATACAGACCATGGCTATAGACTTCTGTCCACTCATCTAGAGCAAGTAATGTTTTATGCTGGCAAGAAAGAATTATTTATAGGACTGATTTAACAACCAAGTGTTACTCGTGAGTAAAAACAGTTTGAATTTATTAAACTTGTAGAATTTCTTTTCCAAGGCCCAACCTTTTTCTCATTTAAATTAATTTTGTGCTAAAATCATTCAAACTCTTCACTAGCCCTCAAATGTAAAAAAGCTGCTTCTTATTTTTAAGTATAAACTTATACTACTGCATTTATTTTAGACTGAAATATATACTCTTCACAAAAATCTTAAGAGCATATTTAACACTAGAATAAAGCTTTAACTACTAATTCTTAATTAGAATATTTTTAATAAATATGCTTTCTTGATCTCTATTGGGGAAACATTGTTCAAACATTGTAGTTTCTGGACTGGGGTTGGTTTATACAGAAATCCAGAGCAAGAATTTTAAAAAATTAATACGAGTTTGGTAGAGTCATTTTATGACTATCAAATCTAACAAATGTGAAGTTATGTCTTTGTTTCTTGATTTCAGTGTCCTAATAATTCATTTGTATTTTATAAAAGTTTCCCTGAGAACAAAACAAAGACTAGGTGCCTCCCCATATCAGTGATCCATAGCAGAATGAAATTAATATAGGCATAACAAAGAAGATATAAAGATAAATGGAAAAAGAGTGAACTTAAATTGTGGTTTCCAATTCCTCAAAGTTTTCTAAGAACTGGAATTATTATTATTTTTTTGAAATCTCCTGTTTACATGACATGTTCAGTTGTGTTTTCTTACTTATCCTTAATATGCTCTAGTTATTTTTTCTGGAAAAACTAGCTGACTTTTATTATTATCATCAATGCAAACCAAGACTTTAAATCAATTAAAATATTTTATTAAGCATAAAGTTATTTTCACATTTGCTACAATCACAGTAAATATATTTCGTGGCTTAAAGGCAAAGCCTTTGTTTGGAGTTTAAAATATCCTCAACTGAAAGATTATGTATATAAAACTCCCATTGTTGTTTATGTAATAATGGATTGATCAAATTGAAAGTTATGCTATCTAGAAGAAAGTATAATGGAAATATTTTACTCATAAGATTTATATTTAAGTCATCTTTACTTACAAAATACTATCCTAAGAATTCTAATTCCATTAAGCTTCAAATGGAGCAAAAGTATAACCACTTAAGTAAAAGCAGTTAATTAAACTAAAAATGAGAGATAAGTCAAATTACTGTTAAAGAGAGATCAAAAATAGTGTCAGGTGTCTTGCTGAAGTGCTGGATGTTCAATAGCAGGCTCATTTGAAGGTGGAATCAAGTCTGAAAGAAACTCCCTTCTACTTTCAGAATGCAGGGGTGTTGGGGGGAAATCCAGCTCTTGGGGGAAGATAATGAGGAAAGCACCTCCATGAACAGACATTTTGCATTGGGAATGGAGGGCGTGGTGGGCCACGTGGAAAATAATCTCCAGATGCTCCATACATGTTTCCTGGAGGAGGTGGAGGGAAAAAAGGCCCTCTTCTCATGAACTGACTCCTTGGATCCACTGGAAACAATGGGCCTCTGACTGGAGAAAAAGGTGCAAAAACAGAGCCAGAGCCAGTTGCTTGGTTTGCAGCAGGGACAGACGAATCAGGCACATTGGAATTATCAAGATCATCTTTGGTATCTTTTCTACTGGATTCCATTTCTAAAGACATAGGCACATCCACTTTATCCAAAGAAGGCATATTCAAACTTCTGACTTCTGCTGGTCCAGACAGTCTCCCATAATTAGAATAATATCCATCTTGCCTTTGTGGGGGAAGACGTGGACCAGAAAATGGTTCACCTGGTGGAGGGATCATCATCATCCTATGGTCCTGTTGCCATGGAGGTGACAGGGGACCACTGTCAGAAGGTGCTGTCTGAGGATCAGTTGACGTATCACAGCTCGATTCTCCTTCTTCATTGCTAATCTGAGGGTCCACAGGATTCTCTGGGCCTCTTGAGCCTCTTCCTCCTCCCACTGGAACCAAAGGTGACACTATCAGTGGATCCTTCTTTTCCACATGAAAAGGTCTCATTTCACATGAAGGTCCATCCAATGGTGAGGGGCCACATGGGCAATGCTGTCTACCAAATGCTGTATTGGAAACATCAAGTGCATATCGATCTTTTTCTAGAAGTTTAAATTTAAACTGTGTTTCAGTTAACTTTTGTCTGTTGTGAGCATTGTCTTTCCTGAAATAATGGAGGCTTCTTTCAGCAGCCTGAGCTGCCAACTCATTATGATGGGCTTTTTTCTCATAGGAAATAATCTGCCCCCGATAAAAATGAGTGGTTCTCTCCAATTCTTCTTCAAGATCTTTGGCTTGCTTTCTATAGGTCTCCAGCTGTTCAGCTGCAAGGTTAATCTTTTTATCCACTCTGGAGAGTTTCTCCTCTTGTTCTAATCGATATTGTTCCTCTCCTACTAATTTCCTGTGGAGTTTCATATCGTTTTCTTGGTACAGTTCAATCATGACTTTAAGTTTCTGCTGAAGCTTCTGATTCTCGTGTTCAAACTGTGTACTTTCTGATTGCAGAGATGCTTGTTCAGACTGAAGATTACAAATACGTTTTATAAGGTTGTCCTTTGTTTTATCTACATCACATAATAAGGTAAAAATTTGATTTCTTTCTCCTTGTAAGGTTTTTAAAAAGGCACTTAACTCAGCTGCATAAACCAGTTTCTTCAAAGCTCCTTCTGGCTGGTTCTCTAGGTGAGCATCAATTTCGGATTGACTCTTCATTTCCAACTCCAAGTTACCACCATCTGTTAGATCTTCTCCAAGCACAGGAGCCCAATCGTTCATCTTCAGCAAGTGTTCAGTCAGAGACTTAATGTGATTTTCTTTATCACTTAGAACTTGTTCTGCGTGTAC
>CM053410.1:25831861-25855861 GCA_028644305.1 Xerus rutilus | reverse complement strand
AGTATATGCTAAGCCTAAGGCCAACATCATCCTAAATGGAGAAACATTGGAAGCAGTCCCTCTAAAAACTGGAACAAGACAGGGATGCCCTCTCTTACCATTCTTATTCAATACAGTCCTTGAAACTCTAGCCAGAGCAATCAGACAGATGAAAGAAATTAAAGGGATACAAATAGGAAAAGAAGAACTCAAACTATCATTATTTGCAGACGACATGATTCTATACTTAGAGGATCCAAAAAATTCCACCAGAAAACTTCTAGAACTGATAAATGAATTCAGCAAAATTGCAGGATATAAAATCAATATCCATAAATCAAATACATTTCTATACATCAGCAATGAGTCCTCTGAAAAAGAAATTAGAAAAACTACTCCATTCACAATAGCCTCAAAAAAATAAAATACTTGGGAATCAATCTAACAAGAGTGGTGAAAGACCCCTACAATGAAAACTACAAGACACTAAAGAAAGAAACTGAAGAAGATCTAAGAAGACGGAAAGACCTCCCATGTTCTTGGATACACAGAATCAATATTATTAAAATGGCCATACTACCCAAAGCACTATACAGATTCATTGCAATCCCAATTAAAATCCCAAAGTCCTTTCTTATAGAAATAGAAAAAGCAATCATGAAATTCATTTGGAAAAATAAGAGACCCAGAATAGCCAAAGCTATCCTGAGCAAGAAGAATGAAGCAGGAGGCATTACAATACCAGACCTTAAACTTTACTACAAAGCTATAGTAACAAAAATGGCATGGTACTGGCACCAAAATAGACATGTAGACCAGTGGTAGAGAATAGAAGACACAGAGAGTAATGCACATAAGTACCGCTATCTCATACTAGACAAAGGTGCCAAAAACATTCATTGGAGAAAAGATAGCCTTTTCAAAACAAATGGTGCTGGGAAAACTGGAAATCCATATGCAATAAAATGAAACTAAACCCCTATCTCTCACCATGCACAAAACTCAACTCAAAGTGGATCAAAGACCTAGGAATTAGACCAGAGACCCTGCGTCTAATTGAGGAGAAAGTAGGTCCAAAATCTTCATCATGTTGGATTAGGCCCTGAATTCCTTAACAAGACTCCTTTAGCACAAGAAATAAAAGTAAGAATCAATAAATGGGATGGACTTAAAACTAAAAAGCTTCTTCTCAGCAAAAGAAACTATGAATGAGATGAACAGAGAGCCTACATTCTGGGAGCAAATTTTTGTCACGCGCACATTAGATACAGCACTGATCTCCAGGATATATAAAGAACTCAGAAAACTTAACACCAAAAAAACAAATAACCCAATCAATAAATGGGCTAAGGAGCTGAATAGAAACCTTTCAGAAGATGATATACAATCAATAAACAAATATATGAAGAAATGTTCAACGTCTCTAGCCATTAGAGAAATGCAAATCAAAACTACTCTCAGATTTCATCTCACCCCAGTCAGAATGGCACCTATCCAAAATACCAGCAACAATAAGTGCTGGCGAGGATGTGGTGAAAAAGGCACACTCAAACATTGCTGGTGGGACTGCAAACTGGTGCAACCAATCTGGAAAGCAGTATGGAGATTTCTTTAAAAACTTGGAATGGAACCACCATTTGATCCAGCTATTCCACTCCTCGGCCTATACCCTAAAGACTTAAAAACAGCATACCACAGTAACGCAGCCAACTCAATGTTTATAGCAGCACAATTCACAATTGCAAAACTGTGGAAGCAACCCAGATGCCCTTCAATGGATGAATGGATAAAGAAACTGTGGTACATATACACAATGGAATATTATTCAGTAATAAAAGAATAAAATTATGGCATTTGCAGGTAAATGGATGGAATTGGAGAACATCATGCTAAGTGAAGTAAGCCAATCCCCAAAACCAAATGCCGAATATTCTCTCTGATTAGTGGATGCTGATACATAAGCGGGGTGGGAAAGGGAAACATAGGAGAAATGGAGGAACTCTGGATGGGGCAAGGTGGGGCAGAGGGAGGGAAAGGGGAATGAGTGTAGTAAAGATGGTTGATTGAGATGGTCATCACTACCCTTGGTGCATGTATGAAGACACAAATGGTGTGACTCTATCTGGTTGGCAATCAAAGAAATGAAAAATTGAGCTCTATATATGTACTATGACTTGAAATGCATTTAAATAAGTTAATAAAAATATTTTTAAAAAACTAGGTTAATGACAGAAAGATATCTGTCTGGATCTAGGCCAGGGATGCAAACTGAGCTTCACCTACCCAAGAGCAAGCAAATTCAAAGTTGAGTGGAACCACCTTTTATGACCACACGTTAAGAGCTTGGTTAAATAGAAAAAAATCTTCCTGATAGAATTAAACTATGATTTAATTATGCCCAAACAACAGGAGTAAGAAGGGGGACCATTTATGCAAGGCCACCCTCTTTTCGAAGGTTTGCCTGTCTTTAATGCACACCTGCTTTTCAACTTGCTGCTTAGCAGACACTGACGATGTAAAGGCAAACAGGATGAAGTACAGAAAACACAAAGTTGACACAAATAACAAGAGCTCTGAGCCTCTTAGGAACCCATCAGAGAGACTCTTGCATAAAAGCATCAATATTCCAGCAAAAAAAAAAAAAAAAAAAAAAAGCGTTTGCAGTTTCATAATCTTCAACCTGTAGGGAAGCAAATGAACATCACCATTCGTTGTGTGATGCAAAAATCTAAAGCAAGGAGTCCACTGCAGAGGAATCTATGGCAGCCTCTCTACACTGCTAAATGAGTCCTGGTGAGAGCAGGTCTTGAGACATCAGCTGCAAAGGAGCCTTGGAGGTTCTTAGTGGTCCCCAGATATTACATGATAATATTCTGATGGTCCAAGTGGCTAACTGCTGAAATTTGAACAGGCAGGCTGCCTATGGGCTGGGAGGGGTTCTAATGCACAGTGAGAATTATCAGGAAGTGATTTGGAATGAATCGTGGGCATCCTGGTCCAGGCAGGATCACTGAATCTGGGGTGCTCATGGACAGGACTGGCTCACTAAGTCCCAGGTGTATGGTGACAGGGTGTGAAATGAGAATGTCTCCCACCTCCAGAAGCCCAAGCATCTGTACCACTCATTTGGCAAGGACCACAGGCCAATGTTCACAGTGTTGCTGACATTTTAAAGCCGAATCTCTTAAAAGTAACCTCTTCTTCATGGGATGATCCATACTCAAGCAAAGCCCCCATCCAGCCTCCCTGTCCTCTCCACCATTATCAGTAATATCCCTTCTGAGATCTCCAGAATAAAAATACTTAGAAGGGAACCCACTAGTGTCCTGCATGTGCCTACACCACTTCCATACCCACCTGCGAACCTCCAGCTGCACACGTTCTGCTTTCCTGAGCCACTTCTGCTCAGGCATGTCCCATGGTGGCACCAACTCTATCTTCCTCCAGCTCCACAATACAGTCTCCAGCTGAAAGTCACACACCTCCTCCACACATCTGGAAAAGTTTTGCTACATCTGTCAGATAACAATCTCTTTTGTTTCTGAATTTCTGTCCTGTGTCCTTACAAAGCACTGTAATGAATGTTTGTTGTAAAGGTGTCTTTCCAAAGGCTTGTTAGGAGGGTGAAATGAAATATGTGCACTTAGAAACTATAAAGTTGTTCTGTTGTTCATGGCACTGCATTTCACAGTGAGTTCATAGGTCCTCTGATAGCATGGTGCTACCCCGGACCCCTAGCTCTGCCTGGTGTGAGCAACTGCTGTGTGCTGTGACATCAGAGCTGTTCTGAGCCCTGCCTCTGTTCCCCACTACCCTACACTCTTGTCCTCACTCAGGATACCCTCAGACACACCAGGCTTGTTCTGCCTGAGAGCTGCTTCTGGGCAGCCTAGATCTTTCCAGGGCTGGCTCCTTTTCACCACTCCTGGCTCAAGCCAAACATCGTAGCCACAGAAATTAACTGAATCGACCTGAAACCCCCTGCTTTTTACTTCTAATTCCATGCTGCTCTCACTCCCAGGGTGGGCAGCTACTTCCTTCAAAACAGTTCCTTCTCTGCAATTATCTTTTACTGATAGAGTCCCTCCATCCTCCTGGAGAAGCTTGAAGACAGAAGAACAATGTCAACTTTGTTCACACCAACTCCCAGTAGCTAGCATAATGCATTCACACAGCAAGCACTCAGTGATAGAATAAAGGAAGAAAAGGGTCCAACTATCAGTAGATCAGCATTCAACAGCCAGCTTCAGAGGACTGTGGAAATATAAAATTGCATGTGGTATCTAGCAGTTCATAAAAGGTAGAAGTATCAGTGGTACACATTTTCAAAATTTCCAACCAGCCCATCCTGCCTCTAGTGTATGAATAATCTCTATGATAAAACCCTGTTTAGGTACAAATGGTGCAATTATTTCTGGAGTTCCAGGTGAATCTGCTTCATCATTTTTTGCTTAAAACATTTCCAGTACATCAGGTATTTGGAAATAGAAAACTCTGATCATATTTTTTTAAAAAGTGCAGCAAGAAATTAGAACTATATTTCATCTAGTAAAAAGGCAATGACACATAGCAGCCCATTCATATCATCAGTCAAGACAAAAAAATGATCTTTTGGCATCTGTGGGGAAAATAAATTAGCATTTGATTTGATGACATTTAGAAAATGATGAATACATGTCACACTAAGATTTAATAACTTAATATTTTATGCAGGCACAGAAATCTCATTCTGTTACTATGAAATGAGAAATCACTCTGATGTATCCTAGGCATTCCAAGCTCCCTATTCTGATTCTAGAAGACCCAAAGATAGAGAAAAATCACCAAATAAAATGTTTCAAGGGAGACATTTAATTGATTTTGTTCTCTTTGGTATATTAAAGAGAAAAAAAAATCAGAGGACCAAAAAATACACTGTTTCATGTGGCAAGTACCTCCCAGGGAACAAGGACCAAAACATTACTATTACATTTAAATCATCATCCTAACATATCAGAAGCCAAAATTGCTTGTGACCATCATGTTTCCAGCCAAAGCAGAGCACTTCATGTCTCAAAGCAGGCAGGACCAACAGCAGCCAGCTCTGCTCTCCCTGCTGGCCCCCAACACGGCAAAACAGACAAGCAAACCCTGAAACTCTTCAATTACCCCCTCAGATTTTTTTTCACCCAAACTACACTCATCATATGATGGGATTGGCATCACTTCCATCCTTGGGGAGCTTGGATGTTCCTCTCCAAGACCAGAGACAAGATACTACAGAAGAGGAGGAGGCCAAGGAATCTGTCGACTTGATGGTCTCTTAAGAAATAACAGGCTCAGGGACTGGGGCTGTAGCTGAGTGGTAGAGTACTTGCCTAGCATGTGTGGGGCACTGGGTTCGATTCTCAGCACCGCATATAAACAAATAAAGTCCATTGACAACTAAAAAAATATTAAAAGAAAAAAAAAGAAATAACAGGCTCTATTTTTAATAGGCAGAGTTACAAGAAAAGACATTACACCAACATTAGTAACCATCAAATAAATGACTCAAAAATATGGCTTCAAAATTTCCCATACAAATCTCCTAAAGTAGTCGCCTGCTACAAACAGAGAAGACCAAGTCAGTTCTTAAAGCTCCACTGCTAACTATATTAAAGGACAGATGCCCAGGAATCCCAGAAACCCAGACCTGAAAACCGACACAGCCTCCACACTAAAACTAAGCATTTCTGCCGAGGAGTCCCAGGAGAAAAAGGGTCATCCCAAGACACGCCCCCTCTCAGCCACAGTTGCAGGCCCCTTTGTTCCCCAGCATCATTGCTTTCCAGAGATTGGTATCCCAGCAAACCAGTTTCCACTCTGCTGGATGCACACCAGACAAAGCAGATGTTGCTGTTTGGGTTTTTGTTTTTAGGGCTAGAAAGTTTATTCTGAGAAGCTACGGCTTTCAACTATGGGCTCCTTATAAGCCAACTTTCTTTAGACTGTCTTCTAGGATGAACTACACTGACGCCCACATGTAGACAGCACTGTCCCTACCCCCGCTGCACTGCTTACCTCTCTGCCCTATGGGCAAGAATGATAGGCTACCACACTCATCAAGTCAAAAAGTTATTGCAATTAAAATGTTCTCCTCACCATCATCCCAGCGGCAGGACTCAGCAGAACAGCCCTCACTGGAAGCAGCTCCTGGACAGCCCCTGTCCCTCTACAGACAGACTGGCTGCTACTGTTTGATGGGAGGACTGCTGTAATTATTGGAAGATGGGAAATTCTCAGAGTTCACCTGTCACTCTGGGGCCTGCCCACTGATAGGAGTAACTGCTTCTCTTCCTACTTCCCAGATGGAGAGTCAACCCCTGGAAATCTCCAAAAGAACAGACGCCTGCACCTGCCAGCAGAGACTCACCAGGAATGTCCCTGCAGATATCTGCAATTGTTTTCATCTAATATTCAACCAAGCACAGCTGGCAAAATCAAAGTATAAGGCTCTGGTTACAGCCTATCTAGACCATCTCAGAATGCCAAAGCTAATATTCAGCAAAGAGGTTGGTTTTGTTGGCCAGCTGATTTGTCACTTCATTATTTTTATTCAAACCCAAACAAAAACATTTAACTTTGTCTTGGAGAATTTAATGCCAAACTGACTCTTACTACTGATTTTCTTTTTTTTTTAAATATTTTTTTTAGTTGTAGATGGACACAATGTCTTTATTTTATTGCTTTGTATGTGGTGCTGAGGATCGAACCCAGGGCCTCACACATGCGAGGCAAGCGCTCTACCGCTGAGCCACAATCCCAGCCCCACTACTGATTTTCTTGTTATGTCCTCAGACTGAACCCGAAATCTTAGAACCTAACAAGAACATGCTGATGTTTTCACCATCTCATCTCTGAGCTGACTTGTGAGGCAGCAAATTCTCTGAGCTCTACGTAGCCTCCGGGACTACAGTACAATTTCTAGCGAGAATTCCAAGTGCTGTAGTGTTCAACTGTCAACAAGAAATTCAGGAATTCTGGAGAACTGTTTTGCTTTCTGAAATCCTCATTACATGATTCAACTGATGAACATGTCTACTGAATAAAATACATACCAGATTTTACCTGCTTTTCAACCGTTAATTCTGTTGTGTAAGTTCATGCATTTAAGTTATAGTGTTAATTCCACCTACTACAGTTTTGCACTAAAAAAAAATAATTTAAAAAAACCCTAAAATTTTAGGTTTCAGCCCTGAGAGAATTCAGCCTAAATTTCCTTGTGAACAGTGGCAAATCACAGACTTCAGAAGGACCATCCCCAGGCACAAACGCTACCCAGGCATCAGACACAGGATGCTTAACTGGCACATCTTTCTGCTCCAGCCATGTTCATGCAGAAAACCTCAGTTAGTGCTGCTCTACCTAGTATTACTTTCAAGACTATCAACAATCATATCAGAGAAGCAGGGGGAAGACGGCAAAGTGACCCCAGAGCCCAGATCAGACAACACGGTCACCCCTTAAGCACCCAAGTTCCTGGGTTCCTCTGGCCTAATGGGAAGAGCCCCTGAGAAGCACACCTGTGACCACACCATGGGGTCTTACAGTAGACCTCCTGGCATGGAGGCACGAAGATCACCCTCATGCAGCTTTTACTCTGAACTTTTAATAGGTAAAAGAACAGTATTTAAAATATACTGAACAGTGTACCATGGGGTACAGAGTTCATCACTTACTCCATGCCAAAGAAAGTCAGGGCCCAATTTCTGATTCTTTCAAAAAAATTGTATTTCATAAATCTATGTCTATAGTATTCAAATGAAGCAAACCAAAGGAAAGCAATTTTGAGCCACTTGAAGAACTTTAATCTGCACTAGTTCAGCAGGAATCTGCCCATGGATCTGTTAATGAGACTTGAGGCTCTTCCTCAGAAAATAAGTTTCCTTTAAAACATCCCTGATTTTCATTCATTCCCAGGACATCCCCCTTCATCACCCTGTTCTGCCTGTCCATCTGTATCTATTGCAGGAATAAAAAATAAAGCAAATGAGTACCATGAAATCTGAAGTCATTGCCATTGAAATAATTGTGTGAAATACATTTCTGCAGAGGACAGGTAATTTCATGATTTTAAATATATCGTAACAGGTACACAGGATATGTGCAGGAGTTAGACAAAGTGGCAGTGAATTTGGGAGCAGGGGATGGTATCTTTTGAGTGTGTTATGGTTTAGGTATGAGGTGGCTCCCAAAAGCTCATTTGTGAGACAATGTAAGAAAGTTTAGAGGTGAAATTGATACAACTCCCTGCCTGCCAAGCCTCAAAGCCAGCCTACTGGTCCCTGCTGAGAAACAGCATGTGAGTGGTAGAGCAGGTCCCAGTAGACTGGAGCACAGGCAGCAAGCATGACCTGTAGCTATGTAGAGACCTGTTACCCTCCTAGACACGGGGCTGAGGCCTGCTGCAGAAGCCCACTATCGGCAGCACTGCAGCCCCGCAGCCCCATCCCTAGACCTCAGCCTCCCACTTCCTGACCTGCAGGGAGAGAATGGATAGTCAGGACTCAACAGTTGACCGATAGTTTAAGTTTCCAAATACTAATTAGCCCAAGTTTGGACTGCTAGCCATGCCAATATGCCTTATAAACCCCTAGACTAGCAACCTGCTATGGGGTCCTTTCTTGCATTGCAAGAGTCCTGTTTCTGTTTCCATTCATCAATAAATCCTGCTCTTACCCTTGCTCATCCTAGTCTGTGGGTTTCATTCTTTGAACTCATAAGACAAGAATCATGAAAGAAGAAATTGACAGTGAGCTGCTAGGATCTGCTGCAACACTGGGGCCATGGCTCCCCATTAAGGGCTGCAACCCTGCTCAGCTGCAGAGACCTGCAGCTTGTGCAGACCCCACCTGCCAGCAGAAGCAGTCGATTGAGTTTCATCTTAAAATTCCAATTTCAAAAGGACTGAGTTATGACAGTCTTAACCTAATCAGTGAATTAATCCCCTGACAGGGATTAAGTGGATGGTATCTGTAGGCAGGTAGGGTGTGGCTGGAGGAGATGGGTCCCTGGGGCTGTGCCTTTGGGGTATATATTTTGTCCTTGTTGAGTGGAGAAGTCCCTCTGCTTCCTGGTGCCATGTCCTGAGCCACTTTCCTCAACCACACTCTTCTGCCATAATGTTCAGCCTCACCTCAGGCCCACAGCAATAGATCCAGCTGTTAGTGACTGAAAACTTTGAAACTGTGAGCCCCCAAACAAACATTTCATCCTTAGATTGTTCTCGTCAGGCTTTTTGGTCACAGCAGTAAAAAAGCTGACTAAAACAGAGTTAATCATGGAAAGCAATGAAAACAAAGTTGAAAACAAAGATATGCAAAGTCACTTTCAGAAGCTACAGTCAGAACTAGATTGTATCTATGAATACAACTAATGATAGATAGTCTCTGTCTGTCATAAAGGTAGGGAGTTACAGGAATCCTTGATTCTCAGCTCAGTAAGCACCCTTCAGCTATGGTGAGCATGTACCTGGACATTGCCACAGCTTCCTGCTGTCAGCCCTGCATAATGCTTGTCCCTCTCTAGGAACTCTCTCTGTGGCCAGTCTTGTTCCTGTACCTGCCTCTCCTAAAGCCCACCCTACACTGTCTTGTTCACTTTGTGACCCATGAGCCTGGACTCACTGTATGATTGACAATGTGGCTCCCAGGTCTGCAGCTGGGCAGCTGCTCAAGTCCAGCTCAGCATCAGTCACTCAGTTGGCATCTTGATGTTACTCCTCCTCCTTCTCCAGAGGCAGTTATCTCATTAATTCCAGCTCACTAATGAAATTACATTTCTGATCCTGGTAGAGGCAGAATCAGATTCCAGTCTCAGTGAGCGACCTAGATGGCCAGGTAGTACCAGAAACAGCCCTGTCCCTCAGCTCACCTCCTCTGTGTCCATCTGCATGCACAGGGACAGGCTCCCAGGGCTGTGTGTTAGTCTACATTCTGGACCTCCTGACTGTGCACCAAGTCTTGGAGATAAAACCAAAACATTGGATAGCTAACCAAAAGATGGGTGCTTTCCAGCTCCCTCTTCTGTCTGTTTTTTTCCCAAAGCAAAGACCAATTCTCCAACCTCCGCTAACCAATGCATTCTTAGAGGACAGCCTCCTCAGGTGAGCAGCACTGTATAAACAGGCACCATGTGCACTGGCATTGAACCTCAAGAAATGTCAGCACTGACAATAAATTACAAGGACAGGCAGGTGAGCCAGCTCGTGTCAACTTCAGTAGCTCCCAGGTGCATGGGGAGGCCTGGAGCCAATCTGCAATCTGTGTGTGCCAGAGACACCCACCTGTGAGAAACCCTACTGATGAGAAGGTGGCCTGGCATATTCTGTATGGAGATAAGAAAAGGAGGAATCACTGGTTAATTCTAAGTTAGATATGAAATAAAGGTAGTTCAGAGGTCACTATGGATTCCCCAAATCAGCAATGACTGAAGAGCTCTGATGGGGAGTTTGTGCACTTCAATTCAATGTTAAAAGCTGTAAGATGAGGCCAGAGCCTGCTGTCACTCAATCTTGCTGTGAATTCAGTGATAAGTGAACAACAATCAAACTGACCAATGTCCCTGGATTTATCACTGCATGAAGGGGATGAACCATCTCTGACACCTCCTCTCTCTACTGAGGTGGCAGATGTAGAAAAGGACACCATGTCCCTGCCCCAAGTACAGTCTAAGACTGCTCAGCAGCTGCACATCTAGAGTGGCCAGATTAGGGTGCCAGGGAAGCAGTGACTCTCCACAGAGGTGCTTAGACAGACCATGAGTGACTGGCCACACATGTTCTTTGCAACTGGACTAACGCTGTCCTGCAAAAATGCTGCTTCTCTGCTGCACAGTGTTCCTCTTCCTCTAATTTAAAAGCACCCTCGACTCCCTGGGCAACACAACTCCCTGTTTATTAGATAAGCAAATAAAATGGGCATTTCAAATTCTATCCTTTATTACAGGGAAACACATTAAATTAAGTGGATTCAATTTACTATGGTCTTTTGATACATTGAGCTTGGAGCTTTTAGGGATGGCAACTTTTTGTCAAACTGAGTACCTTAAAGTTTTAAAAGGCAGTAATTGATATTTTAGAGCCACATTCTCAGCCTGGGCTCTGAGGACGCCTAGAGGTCACCAGGGGTCAAGGCGTCCTCTTTTCCCACCACAGACATACATGAATGAGGCTGTTTTCTTCATGGACTTTGACCAAATAACTATATTAAGTAATATAGTAATGCACAGTAAACCACAACAGGTTATGACAAAAGAAAGCATGAGAATCCAGTTGTCTTCTATGAAGCCAAGCATCAGAAATTTGAAAAAATGTAAAACAATGCCATTCTCAAAATGTCACTATGTCATCATGCAATGTATTTGTTATTTTAATTTCTAATATGGCAAAACACTGATAGATAAAATCCACATAAACACAACTGCTCTTTGTAAACCTCAGAAATTTTCTAAAATAAAAGCTGGAGAACCATTGACTGGAACATCCCCTTATCCCATGGACTGAAGCTGCCCCTTGACTTCTCTGTTCCAGAGAGTCAGGCTCTAGCACTTACACACCCAAGCACCAGCGTGTTCACAGAACAGATATCAAACACTGTTCCTTTTCTTCCCACTCTCTTTTCCCCATTTTTAGTAGAAAGAAAAAAAGTAAGAATTCTAAAAATTATCCTTCTTTGAAGAATTATATGGTTTTGAAATGGCAAACAGACTTTGATAGTGTATCAAATAATAATATGATACCAAACCAAACCCAGCTCAAAAAGATAAGTCTGGGGCAATTACCTTTGAGACTTTCCAATCCATGACATGGGCATCTGCTCATACCACTTACTAAAATGTGAGAAAGTTTTATACCATCCATGTCATCATTCCCCAGATCACCAGAGATGATGATGACAGACGGGAGTACTCCATGCACATCATGAATGTTTCCAGAGTTCAGAAACAGCTATTAGTGTACTTTCCCACTACTTGTAATATAATTTCCGACCAAAATGCTACTGCTCAACAATTTTTTCTTTGTAAAATGCAAGCACTGTGTTGTAGGCAATCAGCAGCACAATATAATTAGAAGCACTGTGTTGTAGGGAATCACTAGCACCCTATGATTAAAAACTGCTGGCTAAGGTTCATTAAGTTTAAATGTGTTTTTTAAGTTGGAATTATTTGTGTCGTTTGTCAGTCAGCTTTGCATTATTATGCCAAATATCTGAGATAGTCAACTGAGAAAAAAGGAAAGGTTTTGGAGGTTCCAGCCCATAATTGTGAGGCAGCCATCGTGGTAGACGGACATGTCAGAGGAAGATGCTTACCTAGGGGCAGCCAGAAAGCAAAGACCAGCATCCCACAGTTCCCTTGGAGGGCATGGCCCCAGTGACCTCACCTCCCACTATGTCCCACGACCTCCCAACAGCACCTGAGCTGAGCACCAACCCTTCAACATGTTCCCTTGGGGAATATTCCAGATCCAAACCACACTATCTCAGTTAAATTTAAAGTAGCTTTGGGTCATTGTACCCCTAACTATCTCTATTTTACCTTTCTAAGCACCCGAAGAATAGAGGCTGAGGTTGTTCTTGGGGGAGATTTGGTGGGGGTGCTTACTGACAAACAAAGACCAATACAGATTTGCTAGGAAAACTATGTACTTATGCTCTCTTGATTATTCTACATTAGGATACTATACAAAGTTACAAATGCCTGCTGCACAAATGATCTACGCAAAGAATTAGCTGGGTAACCTATTTCCAAACCTCCCCTTCTTAGACCAGTAGAAGACGGGAATTGGAGCGGGGAAGGAGGATGAAAAAGAAAAGAGAGGCATCGGACAATGAAATCCAGCAAAATATGTTATGTGCAAGTGCAAATATACACTATGGATCCCACTATTATGTATAATTATAAGACACCAATAAAACATACATCTCCCCTCTACAAAGGAAGCTACAAAACACCAATTCAAGCACAGTACACCCAACCTTTCACAATAAGGTGGATTAGCAGAACATTAAGACAATGCCCTTTGGTGTCACTATTGCTTTAAGAAGCAGAAGAGGCAACCAAGCGATAAACGGAGAGCAGTCCTTTCCCATGACACCTGTGGAACCCTAGTATCCTTGACCTGTCTTAGAGAAACATGGCATGCTTTGGGGAAGGCAAATGGCTTGGCAGAGCCTCCCCCAACCCCGGCATGCAGACATCCCTATCTAATCTTGGACTCTTTTCCAAAACAAGAACATTCTGAAAAAGAATGCTCCAGGTAGTCCCTTCCAAGTTGACATATTAGACAGGATCCAGCTTTGAGAGCACAGCCTGCAAACCCTGTGTGAGTTCTCTCTCTTTTTTTTTTAATATTTTTTTTAGTTGTTGATGGACACAATATCTTTATTTTATTGCTTTGTATGTGGTGCTGAGGATCGAACCCAGGGCCTCACGCATGCGAGGCAAGTGCTCTACCACTGAGCTACAATCCCAGCACCCCCTGTGAATTCTTGACAAGAGACGCCACATATTCCTCCCAAACCCAGAGCCTCACTGCTACAGTCTGCTGCATCAGGACTAATCTCACTAGGCTCCTAAAATACCTCAATGGGAATTGTCAGATACACAAAGAATTGTACAATGCACTCCCAGGTGCCTGCTCCCTAATTTAACAACACTAAGACCATAGCCAAGCCTGCTTCCTCTGTACCTGCACACTGTCTTCCCCCAAGACCATTAAGTGATGTCTAAAACATCACTTAATCTGTATGTACCTTTAGTGTGCATCCCTAAAAGACAAGGACTTCCTCCACAAACAGCCACAGCACCATCAACATTCCCTCCCAACAATCCACAGCAGCTCTTCAGATCCCTGCCTGCATATGTCTCAAAAAGGAGCCCAGGACTTCTAGATCACATTCTATGTCCTCAGATGTTCATCCCTTTCAGGAATCCAGTGGAGTCCACTGCTGAGAACATTCTGATCACAGTCTTTAAAACAATATCCCCTTCCCTAAGTAACTGTGTTCCTGAGCACTAACCCCATTCCACATGCTGAAGATGTTTTCTGTCATGTTCTTTTGGAAATAAGCTCCAATAAGTCAAGAATCTTCATTCCCTGAGCACAGTGGGTACAGTCCCTCAAGTCGTGATCATTCTGATGCTGTACTGTCCAGGGGCCTCCAGCAACATGGGGCAACTGAGCACCTGAAGTGTGGTGAGCACCAGTGAGGGACTCTAATGGTTCAGATGTGGTATCCCTCAAAAGCTTATGTGTGAGGCAGTGCAAGAAGGTTTAGAGGTGACATGACTGGGTTATGAGAGCCTTGACCTAACCAGTGTATTAATCCCCTCATGGGGATTAACTGGGTGGTGACTGTGGGCAGGCAGGGTGTGGCTGGAGGAGGAGGGTCCCTGGGTACACGCCTCTGGAGTTTATATTTTGTCCCTGAGAGCAGAGCTGGTTCTCTCTTCTTCCTGATCATCATGTCCTGGGCTGCTTTCCTCCTCCACACTTTTATACCATCATGTGCTACCTCATCTCATGCCCTAAGTAATAGATTTGGCCCTCTATGGACTGAGACCTCTGAATCTGTGAGTCTCAAATAAACTTTTCCTCCTGTAAAGTTGTTTTTGTCAGGTCTTTCGATCATAGCACCAAAAAAGCTGACTAAAACAGCTTTTGTTTGTTTCAATACATTTAAATTTAAATACTCACATATACTACAGGCTGCCATATTGGACAGCATAAAAAAACTCTGTTATGTCATAGATGCTCAGCAAATGTGTCACACATCCAGGTGCAGTGGCACATGCCTGTAATCCCAGCAATTTAGGAGGCTGAGGCAGAAGGATCACAAGTTACGAGCCAGCCTCAGCACCTTAATGAGGCCCTAAGCAACCCAGTGAGACTTTGTCTCTATATAAAATACAAAAAAGGGTTGGGGATGTGGCTCAGTGGTTGAATGCCCCTGGGTTCAATCCCCCGTACGAAAAAAAAAAAGTGTCACACAAATGAACAAAGATTTGCCATTTTCGTTATGGCGGAAAAGATGTAGGTTTGGAAACCAACAGACCTATCTGAACCAGGTTAGTTGCTTTACTAGTTTGTCTTACTTTATTGTTTCACACATTTTTGCCCAGATGTGAGCTTCTTTTGGATAGTGTCGGGTCTTTTCATCCATCACCAGCACCTGGTCTTTGTTCACATTAGAAAGAACCTTACAGGCAAGTATTCTACCTATGAGTGAAAGGATAAATGTGAAAAAATAATCAAAGTTGTAAAACAGCTACTCTGCAACAGATTCACTGATAATTTCTCAATTTGAAATATTCATATGAATATTTACATGAAAAGATGCTAACAAATTGCATTCTTCTTCTGATTCAATTCAAACAGCATTCTTAGAGTCATTTTTCATTGAAACTATCATGTTGACCGATGAACTTAAAAAAATTCCAAATTTGATAAAGCAACAAAATACTTTAGTTGTATTTAAATTCATTATCAACTCTGTGCAGTGTTTTTCTCTTTTCAAAAATTTTACTAATGGTGACGATAAGGGTGTCTTTACAGTGTAAAAGACACACAAAAAAATCTAAAATGTAACTGAAATCTTTGGAATTATCATTAGAAGAGAGTGCTACAAATTCATCTCATTGGTTTCAGGAAGTCAGAAGTCATAATCAAATACACAAGACAATGACAACGTAATCTGCTTCCATGTGATTTTCACAATGCTCACATGGTTCTTTTTATCCACAATATTCTCCAACTTAGGCCACAGTTTAAACAAATGATTCCTATGCTGTAAATATTAGAATCTCATCATTTAGCATGCCATCTAACATAGCATTTTGTTTTGTCTTAACCAAGTTTAAATGCTGTGATTTCTTCCATGTCTGGAAAGCAAACAAGTGTAATGAGCAGTAAATAAACAGAACCCTGTAACAGAGCTAACATCGAGGATGAAAATATGCAGTGCAAAGTGATGTTTCTATATTTACAAATAACAATAAAATGCAAATGACAATGGTTTAGAATAAGTACAAAGAACAATTCTTTCTTTTATTAATTTTCAGAATCAGTTAATGATTTCTTGGTTCTCTTGTTTTTTACCACTCACTGGAGTGGGACCCAAGTTTAAACCAGCCTCCTTGGGCCTGAACAATCTCACCCTCCCAGTGAAGAGCTGCTAAGATCAATGGAACACCAAGAACACAGAACGCTCAATGACTCAAGAGACAACAGAATGAATGTGCAGTCAGACTCTGGGTACTACACTGGCAAATGTCTCTTCAACCTAAAAAAGGGGATAAACCAAACATAGGTTACAAGTCAAAACTAGGAAAGAAAGAGGGAAGTAAGAAGTAGAAGAGAAACAAGGGATTGTCTTTCAGAATAGCAAAATCCAGATAATCAAGTAGAAAAGAGCATCACTTGTTGTTGTGACTAGTAGACTTTCAGAATTTAGAGCAATAGTAAATAGATAAGGAAGAAAATGCAACTGAAGACCGTAATAAAATTGCTGAACCAAACTGGCATCATTGAAAAACATTTGGTCTAACAACAAACCTTTGTTTCTAAAACATCATTAATGTTATATATGCTCCAGATACTAGTGAGGTTAATAGGAACAACACATAAACTTGTTTCATAAACTGCACTACTTTTGTGGTATAAGGCACACTTCTTCAGTGTTGTTAGGATCAGTCTGCAGATCCCTCTATATAGCTGAGTACTGATGGTGAGAAACTCCAGGGGATCACCTAGGATGATTCTGTGAGCATCAGTCATTCACTGATTTTTCCATGAACAAGGCATGGCCCCTGAACTCAAGCATCCAAACTGCAGGAGGAAACAAGACTAACGCCCCAAATGAGAGCAATTATTAAATATATAAGATGAAAAAAATTTAAGTTTCCAATTGCACATAAAAATTTTCACAGGAGTGTTTCTTTGGGGATGCCTTTGTGGTGGTAGTGATGGGTGTGGGCCTTAAAAGATGAACCAGGCTGGTGTTCTTTTTTCCCTCTAAACTGAAAATTTCCCAAACTACCAATCCAACCTCAGCTCTTTGTATACTGATTCCTAGCACACAATTCTGTACTTATTTAAATAATTCATGAACTGAATAGCAACTGCCATAAATATACAAGGGTATGTCTCACCAGCCTAAGACAAGGAGGCTGTGTGAACATATATTTAGCAAATGCTCCTGTCCACATGGCTACCTCTTCTCCCTCAGATGCTCTCCCCCCAGATTACACTTTTTTTAAAAAATATTTTTTCCAAACCTTTTATTTTATTTATTTATATATTTTGTATGTGGTGCTAAGGATCGAACCCAGTGCCTCACGCGTGCAAAGCAGGCGCTCTACCACTGAGCCACAACCCCAGCCCCCCCAGATTACACTTTGTCCTGGTCAGTCAGCTACAGCTGGATCTTGCTTTGACACCTGCCATTTCTCAGACTTTACATCATGGTAGACAGCCAGGACTGCTGGCTATATGGTGAAGCATGACCCTGCTAGTCCCTCCAAATCACCTGCCAGGCCTGAGGAGAGGACTGTGCAGGTGGCCTCCATGTACTCCTGAGAAGTCATGAGACTATGGCCCACGCATGTGGAATAGCCCAGTTCTCTCTGCTCTCATTCAGACATTTGCAGCTGCCCATGCTGTGTCTACCGTGTTGAGCATGATGCTGAGCACTCAGGACACAGAACTTGATTGAGACTCTTGCTCTAAAGGAGTGCATGGCCTGTTTTATTGTTCATCAAAACAGAACCAGAACATCCTGGACAGAACAGTAATACATCATCAAAATGCCAAAACTGAAGGTTGGAAAGATAAGGTCCAGCCATTTCTTAAGAATAGAAGAAGAAAATATAGATGAAGGAAAATAAGGCACAATAGTTTAATTTTTTTTTAACTGGGGATTGAACCCAGGGGTGCTTAACCATGGAGCCACATCCCCAGCATTTTCTTTTATTTTTAAACTTTTTTTTTTAAAGTATTTGTTTATTTTTTTAGTTGTAGGTGGACAGAATATCTTTATTTTTATGTGGTGCTGAGGATCGAACCCAGTGCCTCACGCATGCTAGGTGAGCACGCTACCACTGCGCCATAACTCCAGCCCCTATTTTGAAACTTTGAGACAGGGTCTTACTTCATTGCTGAGACTGGTCTTGAACTTTTTTTTTTTTTTTTGGTACTGGGGATTGAACTCAGGGGAACTCGACCACTGAACCACATCCCCAGCCCTATTTTGTGTTTTTTTGTAGAGACAGGGTCTCACTGAGTTGCTTAGTGCCTTGCTGTTGCTGAGGCTGGCTTTGAACTCGCGATTCTCCTGTCTCAGCTTCCCTAAATGCTGGGATTACAGGCTTGAGCCACCGTGCCCGGCTGGTCTTGAACTTTTGATCCTCCTGCCTCAATCTCCCAAATCACTTGTCTAATCTTTACAGACATATGTGTCATTAAAAACAAAAACAAACAAACAAAAAAAACCCCTGCCAATGTCTTCCTCAGAAGTCAGGGAGAAAAAGCACACAAAAAGGACAAAATTTGGAAGTAAGCATGGTATATTTCTTAAGAGTGCATGTACTCACCAGGCGTGGAGGCACACCCAGTGGTTTGGGAGGCTCAGACAGGAGGATTCCAAGTTCGAGGTCAGCTTCAATAATTTAGGGAGACCCTGTCTCAAAATAAACATAATAAATAGAGGCTGGGATGGAGCTCCATGGTAGAGCTCAATCCATGGTCTTCAATCTCCAGTACAAAAAAAAAAAAACAAACATGTAAGCGGGTGTATATATTGCCTCTGTCCGTCTGTTTTCCTTGTTCTCGCTCTTTAATATCCATCCTTTTTTACCTTTGCATGCCCAAATTCTCTCAATCCCTTCCCTCACATGACCACAAAACCTTCCCTGATGACCAAGCTGGACATCATCTTCTCCTAAATACCTGCTCACTTCATCTGTAACTATTTTATGGTTAACTATCTATGGGAAGAGAAGGAAACCACCACTTAATCTGGTACCTTCTATGGCACATACCAAAATCCCACTGACTCATTTAATCCCCACAATGACTTCATGTAGGCTTTCGCTTCCACTTAACAGAGGAAGAACTCAAAGCTCAAGTTCAAGCAGTTGACCGAAGGTCAGCAGCTACCTGTAACAGTGGTAGGATTTAAACTTTGACTTCTCATGACTCCACCCAAGTGCCCCGACATGTTATTGCACTGACCCAAGTATTTCATTCAAAGCACATTTAACTGAAA
The DNA here is from genome assembly GCA_028644305.1 of Xerus rutilus. NCBI lineage: Eukaryota > Metazoa > Chordata > Mammalia > Rodentia > Sciuridae > Xerus > Xerus rutilus. The sequence continues at coordinate 25,836,596 of CM053410.1, read as the reverse complement.
GCTTGTGCTGACCTCCCATCCAGGAATACAAGCATGGTCTCATCCCTGCCCTTTAATACAGGAAAGGCACATTAAGCAAGCAATCTCAACCTATTCCAGAGATGAATTAGCTGGACATTAATGGGTTGTGTGCATTTGTTAAAAGTATACTAATAGCATTGAGAACACCGAGTCAAGCAAAGTTAAGATTTCTCAGCTTCTTTCATCTACTAAAATGCATTGTAAAGTCTCTGGGAGGTGAGTGTAATAGGAAGTTTCCTGGACTTTTGTTTATTATTGTAAAATATACATAAAATTAGCATTTTAACCATTTCAGTATGCAGTTTGGAAGCATAAAGTACATTTATAATGCAGTGGAATCATCTCACCATTCATTCCAGAACTTTCTGACCATGGATTTTGTAGAGAATTGACGTGAAATTCCATAGAACACAGTTTGAGAAATAGTTGCCATAAAAGGCAGGGCAATGGCAGGAAAAACATGAAAGGCCCTCAGAACGCAGAGCCCAAGCCACTACTGAAGGACAAAGTATGTCCTCCAGTAGAGAGCTGCATTAACATCTAACCAGAGACCCACAGGTCAAGAATTAGCTAAGGCCAGATTGATGTCCCGCACCTATAATCCCAGCAGTTGGGGAGGCTGAGGCAAGAGGATTGCAACATCAAGGCCAGCCTTAGCAACTTAGAGAGGCCCTAAGCAACTTAGGGAGAACTTGTTTCAAAATTAAAAATAAAAAAGGGCTGGGAGCCGGGCGCGGTGGCTCACGCCTGTAATCCCAGCACTTAGGGAGGCTGAGACAGGAGAATCATGAGTTCAAAGCCAGCCTCAGCAATGGCAAGGCGCTAAGCAACTCAGTGAGACCCTGTCTCTACATAAAACACAAAATAGGGCTGGGGATGTGGCTCAGTGGGCGAGTGCCCCTGAGTTCAATCTCCAGTACCAAAAATAAAAATAAAATAAAATAAAAAAAAATAAAAAAGGGCTGGGGATGTGGCTCTGTGGTAAAGTACCTCTGGGTTTAATCCTCAGTACCCCCCAAAAAACCCTGGAATCTTCCACCTTCACTTTCAAGTCAAATCATCTTGTTTCTCTTAAATATACTTCCCATATGATGTCCCTTTCTCTATTTTAATAAACCACTGTCCAATAATAATTGGCTTCATCAATTAATCAAATTCACCTCTCCTTTTACGACAGTTTAATTTGAGGAAACAAAGAGACAAATGTCACCAAAGTAAGTCATAAGGTCCCAATCAAAGGATACCTGAAGCTTGCAAGATCCCAAAGGATAACTGGCCCTGGTGACAGCTGACTTAGGAAAAGCACTGGGAAGTATACACAATGTAGAGGCCTTTTCTTTTGTTCTCAGTAACAGGGCATTCTTATCTTAATTACTGATGAAAATGGGCATTCGCTACACACCAACTTACACAAACATCCTAAAATTCCTATTTCAACCTTAGAAGTAGGAGGAAAAACGCTTACAACATACTATCAACAATGCATGCTGCATATTCTGAAGTTCACAAAACTTCTCTCCAGATAGAGGTCCAAATCCACACAGACATTTTACAATGCTTTAGTTAAAACCTATTTGATTTTCAGAAAGCCAAGTAAGGAGGGCAGGAATGTTGCACCAACCCATCAAACATGAAGACAAATTGCAAGTGACTTTGCTTGGCCAACAGCACTTCAGGCCTCGCAAGGGACAACTGTGTCACTACAGATCTCACATCCCTGGTGGCCTGAACCAGGGCTTTATTCCTAGCTTTTCAGAGCAACCGTGAATCATCCACTTACTTGTGTCAGTGCAAAGTAAGGATGAAGCACCTGAACAGTCCCTTCACAACACATCCTAATATCTGTTAAGACATATTCCCCCTTTCCTGCTTTTCATCATCAGAAGTGCCCTTGATATTTCAGTCCTATACTCTTCCATTTACATTTTAAAATCATCACACCAAGTCATCACGAAAAACTTATTGGGATTTTGATAAGTAAGTAAAACATAACCCAAAGATTGAATCAATAGCTCAATGTTAGATGAATTAATATCTTGAATCTATTATCTTCTCCATGAACATAATACTACTCTTATTTATCTAGCCACGTTTCTTAATAGGTCATTCATATCTCAATACAGTTTAATGATTTTTCACAAAAATATATTATATACTTTCTGTTAAAGTGATACCTAGTTACTGAGAATTCCATATGCTGGTATACCTGTAAAAGCCTACAATATAATGTCTATAGATCCACTAGGGTTTTCTCTACAAATAATTATATTATTTGCAAATAATGATAGATTTTTCCCTTTATTCAAATTGTTATTTTCTCCATTTCATTTTTCTTGTCATATTACAAATTTAGAATAACTTTTTAAAACAAGAATATAGTATGGTTGCTAAAGCACTGAAAGGTTTTATAAGTGCTCTGTATGTAAATTCTTCTTATACCTAGCCTTTCTTGTATCTGTGTCAGACTTGAGTTGGCATGTTTTACTATCATTATAATATTTTCTTTCTGCTACAGAGACAGTCAGCTCTGTCATATATAAATTGGCTATTAAAGCAATTGAAAGAACTTTGTGGTAAGATGGATGAAACAAATATACATATATAAAATTTATTCTGAGTTCTTTACCCCAGTCAATATGATAAGAATCATGTCTAATACGTTCTTGAGGAAGACAGAAATAAAGGGATGCTTCATATAAAAATCAGTGTTTTAAAAAGAAACTTAAGCTCAAAACTTGATAAGAAACAATACCTGGTTTTGGAAAAATTATATTAGACTATGGATGCATCAGGAGAGTACCTTCCAGGTTCTTGGTTTGCAGCAGGTATCACAGCATGATTGCTTATAAGACTTTGTGGGTATTAAGTATGTGATCAGGCAACAAAACTTATCATAAGAATGACTCTTGATTAGTTAACCACATATGGACTGAGAGAATTATACAGACATTTAAAAAGAATTTTGTTAAAAGATAAATTCTTGATGCTGCCCTGCAGACAATAGCTGCTTTACTCTCTCCCCGTGAATCTAACTGCATGACCACATCATTCTTTTAAAGACTTCTTGTAATTTTGCTTTTTGACCTTGGACTAACAACTTATACTGAACAGGATATCATTCCAGTCATATAAACTACATAAAAGAATTGATAAAATATGCTTAGCTGTGTTATCTACTAAGCTGACCAGGTGGAGATCTTTTGTATGTGTCTATATGCATATGGATATGGGTACACATGTACATACCTAGGCATACATGAATGCATGTTTTCCATATGTATCCATCCTACCACAAGGTGATTGATTGATTGCTTTAATAGCCAATGTGTATATGCTCAGCTGTCTCTGTAGCTGTTAGAAGGAACCATGAAGATGGCAGAAAATGCCAATCAAGTCTAGCACAGACATAAAGACAGGCCAGGTTAAGAACAATTTGAAAATAGAACATTTATGAAAACTTTTAGGACTGTAATAATCATAGCATATTACTGGCCTAAAAAAATTCTGTTGACATAAATTAGGTTTACAAACTTGATCCTTCACACTCTAGGGGCTTGAGAACTCTCTTAGTAGGGGCAGGCAAATTAAGAAACTTCTTGAAGGAATCAAGTTAATTTAAGGGTGGGATGATGAGAGATTTCACTGCCATAAAGCACCAGAAAGTCTGAAGCATGAATACACTCCGACCCCTTGGAGACCATAAGAATGTTTCCCGGAAACCTCCAATGAAAAGTCCAACAATACTGATCACAAACTTTTTAGATGATTCATCAGAATTCTATATTCACTGTATAACACAGGTATCTATATAAAGTTTAAGTCATTCTTTAAATTTTAAAAATTCTATAAAGTTAAGTCTAAAGTCAAAAAACAAAGTTATTTATACAAATGTGGCACTCAGACTCACTTCAGAGCCTGCCTCATGACTGTAATGTTCTTCATCTATGCAACAGTGCTGTGTCACCAACATTATTTATGTGCTTTAATAGTGTGGACAGGCAGCCCAGTAATCTGCGTATATGCTGTGACACATATACAAACAGAACTCCCACATGCGTCTAAAGGTCTTTAACTTTCCAAGAAATTAAAAAAGGAAAGCATGATTATTGACTACTTTTAAATAAAACTAATTTTGAAAACAGTATCTCAGGTCTTATCCATAGTACTGGCTAGTACTGACAGGTAACATGGAAAAAACTCACACCTTCCCCTAATACTTAACACACCCACAGTGGCAGAGGATTAGATTGCCAATTTCACCACTAAGAGATACGTGTTCAAAATAGAAGTAATAAAAATGCAAAATTCCTATTTTGCAAATTTGTGTTTGATAAGCACAGTCACAGTGACTTAAACACTTGCTCAGTAACTTAACTTAGAACTTAAAGGCACCACCAGCCATTCATGGGCACCGAGTACTTGATATGTAGCTAGTGTGACCAAGAAGTGCAATTTTTTTTTTTTTTTTTTTTTTGGTACTGGGGATTGAACTCAGGGGCACTCGACCAGTGAGCCACATCCCCAGCCCTGTTCTGCGTTTTATGTAGAGACAGGGTCTCACTGAGTTGCTTAGCGCCTCGCCGTTGCTGAGGCTGGCTTTGAACTCGCGATTCTCCTGTCTCAGCCTCCCTAAGTGCTGGGATTATAAGCGTGAGCCACCGCGCCCGGCTAAGAAGTGCAATTTTTAATGTTCTTTAATATAAACCTACACAGC
>CM053410.1:25783575-25831361 GCA_028644305.1 Xerus rutilus | reverse complement strand
AAATAAATAAATAAATAAATAAATAAATAAATAAATAAATAAATAGAAAAAATTAAAAAAAAAAAAAAAAGAAAAAAAAAAGAAAAAGGCTACAAGCAGCTCATTAACCAAGGAAATTCTAAATGAGCCCTCCAGGACTGTGGAACTCCATCCTTCGGCCCGACCTTTGGTTTCTTTCCCTCATCAAAGCCATTTCCACCTTATCAAAATCCAAAGTAGCAGCATGGCCTTTCTGCTAAAGCTATTTCAAGGGTGCCTAATCCAACTGGCTACGTGGTGCCCATGGGACTTAAAAGTTCCAACTCATCTGCTCACTCACCCTCCAATACCAGGCATCAGAACCAGAGTTTAATTGTGCCACAAACTTAAAAATGAGCCAAATGAACACACTCACCATCACTGACATTGAAGTCCTTGAAAGCCAGCTTGGAATCTCAATCATCCAGCAGGATTTTGCCGTTCAGTGTGAACATCATGGTGTGTTCATTCATGTTGATCATGCAACCCACAATGTTGCCTGTGTGCCAGGAGTGCCCATAGTGCTCACTGTCCTGGTGCCACCGCTGGGCCTACAGGGACAGAAGAGTACTTGTCACAGTCAGCCAGGAAACAGAATGCAACCGCCACTCCCTGGACTGAGTCCAGGTGCCTCCTTCTGTGAACACAGCAACTGATGAGCTGCAGCCTCATCAGCAGCCCTCAGCAAGGTCCTGAGCCAGGTGGAGATGTCCAGGAATCCAGAATCCCTGATGTTCACATGGTATGATGTTGAATACAGAGAAAAACCTGATGTTGACATTTATAACTATAATTAATTCATTATATTAGACTATATCCAACATCATCCATTTTCCTACTGAAGAATATTCCACCCACCCTCAACAACTTACCCTTTATCTATTTGTTTGTTTTTGCTACTGCAAGTAATATTGCTAAGGACAATACTTGCATGTCTGTTGGTATACCCTTTCTCCAGGCATCTCTCCAAGGGTGGAGCCACTGGCTGAGAAGGTGTGAGAATGCACAACTTGACGTGATGATGCCAAAGGGCTTTAAAATGGTTCTGAAACTCTCCAGCCTCTCAGGTTATGCTGACCTGCATCCATGTTGATGCCAGTTACTATCAATTCCCTAACTGTGGCAAATGGAGTACAAATTAAATGATGTCTCATGGTGAATTAAGAAATAGTACAGATGGCATATGAGAAAAGTTCTCATTTAATACCACAGGGAGAGGACTCGGCTCCTCTAGGAGATGTACAACCCTGTGCCCTGCCTTAAATTTAGAAATCAGAACTGAGATGGTTGTTACATGGACATATATTTACCCATCTGATTATCTTTTATGACAAAAGATAATTATTTTAAGTATTTGTTTTGACAGTGAAAGCCAGCTTTACCAACTAGGTTACATGGGGAAAAAATCCACTAAAGGAACAGTATAAAAATTATTAACTATGTTATGCTTTCAAAAATAATATAAAATTAATATTTCCATTTTCTTATCCAGGTGAAAGAGAAATACATATATTTACTGATTTGTTGTGTTTGGGTTTTTATTTTTTACTTTTTAATCTTTTTAGCATTAATAATATCTTTTTCATATACATTCCAAAAACCTGACAGAATCAATGGTTCTAATGACAGGATAATGAATTCTTTTGCAAGTAGGTGGTTTTCAATTATTTTGTTGTCAACAAATTCAACAAAGATCTGATTGAATTGTCACCAGAAAGATCATTAAACAGGAGTTTTTGTGATAAGCAACAGCAATTTTTGGTTTATTGAATGGAATGAGCTTTTTAAAAACAAAAATGTATGCAAACAAAAAATGCAACTGATCTTGCAATTTGTCTCAAAGGTAAAAACAGCTGGACAAAAAGGCATTATTCAAAGGCATGATCTAGAGCAGGGAAAATAGACTGGAAATATATTCAGAGAAAAATGAACAATGTAAAATTCCCAGTTATCAATGTTTTCATGTGGTTTTTAAGTAGATTCTGATGGCAGATAGCTCCTCTGTTACCACTGGATACACTAGAAACTGAGGAGAAAGGATCACTTCAAAACATAAATGTAGTAAACGTACCATCAAATGACATCTTTGAGACTGTTTACACATTTGAAGAACGTGTCTAAAACTTAAGAATGTTCAAGGCAATGACACAGCTTCCATCAGCTCTCTAGAAGCACTGAGCGTCACGTGTACAGCCTGTTGGGCTATACCCTGGCTGGCATGGCTGCGTTTTCAGCAGGAACAACATTTCTACTTGGGTTTCATGTTTATCTGGGGAAGCCCAAGGCCTGGGGATACAAAAGAGATGATAGGGGCTACTCTGTCATCATTTCCATGATATTATTTACCACATTCCCAGACTCGCTACAGATAATGTGTAGTCTCCATCAATGGTACAGAATAAAAGACACAGAGATAAACCCACATGTCTGCAGACATCTATCTGATCCTTGAAAAAGGCAACAAAACATATACTGCAGAAAAGACACAATTTTTAAACAAATCGTTATCCATACAAAGAAGAATGAAACTAGACCATTATCTCTCATCCTGCACAAAAATCAACTCAAAATCAATCAAAGCTCTAAGAATTAAACCAGAAACTATGCAAGTCCTAGAAGAAAACATAGGGTAACACTCCAACTTTTAGGCACAATGACTTTCTCAATAGGACCCATAAAGCTCAGGAAATAACCCCAAGAGTTAATAAATGAGATGGCATCAAATTAATAAGCTTTTGCACAGCAAGTGAAACAATTAAGAAAGTGAAGACAGAACCTACAAAATGGGACAAAATCTGCTATCTACTCTCTGACAGAAGATTAATATCTAGAATATATAAAGAGCTCAAAAAATTTAACCCCAAAAAGTCAAATGACCCAATTAATAAATGGGCAAATGAGTCAAACAGATATTTCTCAAAAGGAGAAACAAAAATGACCAACAAACATGAAAAAATGTTCAACATCATTAGCAATTAAAGAAATGCAAATCAACTACACTGAGGAAGGAGAATGGAAGGGGGACAGAGGATGGGAGAGAAAAGGGGGATCATGATCTGAAATTGGATTCCATGTATGCACAGGTTTGTCAGAATAAACCAACTACTATGTACAATCATAAAGTTCTAATAAAAAAGAAAAAAATAAAACCAAAAAACTTCACCAAGATTTCATCTCACACCAGTCAGAATGGCAGTTATCAAGACTACAAATAATAAATGCTAGAAAGGATATAGAGAAAAATGAACACATTTACACTGATGGTGTGAATGCAAATGAGTACAACTATGGAAATCAGTATGGAGGCTCCTCAAAAGACTAGGCATGGAACCACCATATGACCCAGCTACACAACATTTTAGTAACTCTGAAGATTTAAAGTCATCTTACTAATGTGATACCCATATTTATAGCAGCACAGTTCACAACAGCCAAACTATGGAACCAGCCTAGGTGTCCATCAATAGATGAATGGATAAAGAAAATGTGGTGGGCTAGAGTTGTGGCTCAGTGGTAGAGCACTTGCCTAGCATGTGTGGGGCACTGGGTTTGATTCTCAGCACTACGGATAAATAAATGAATAAAATAAAGGTCTACCAATATCTAAAAAATTTTTTTAAAGAAAATGTGGTATATACACAATTATTATTATTATTATTTTTTTTTTTTTAGGTACCAGGAATTGAACTCAGGGGGGCTTAACCACTGAGCCACATCCTCAGCCCTTTTCTTAAATATTTTATTAGAGACAGGGTCTCACTGAGTTGCTTAGGGTCTTGCTGAGTTGTTTATAGTCTTGCTAAGTTATTGAGGCTGGATTTGGACTTGTGATCCTCCTGCCTCAGCCTCCCAAGTTGCTGGGATTACAGGAATGTGCCACCATGCCTGGCTATATACACAATTTTTATATACATTTTTCTTTATTCAAGCCATAAAGAAAAATGAAATTATGTCATTTGCAGGAAAATAGATGGAACTAGAGACCATCATTTTTAGTGAACTAAGTCAAACTCAGGAGGTCAAGGGTCATGTGTTTTATTTGATAGGCAGAAGTTAGAGAGGAAAAAAGAAAAGAAAGGTAGGGGTGGATCTCATGAAAACCAAAGGGAGATCTGTGAAGGAAAGAGACCAAGAGGTAGGAAGTGGGGAAGCAGGGGGAAGTGCTAAGGAATAATACTGACCAAATGATATTGTTATATATTGTGTGCATGTACAAATATGCAACAACAAATCCCATCACTATGTATAATTATAATGTACCAATAAAAAATGTAGGAAAAAATAATGTGTCACCTGCACATAGTGGCTTAAATATCAAAGTTAGAATAAATGAGAAAATAAACATCACAAAATAGCTACCATTCATCATATACCTCCTCACTTAGTACCTAACACTTCTTTATGAAGCAGGTAACTTCAAGGACTGTTAACAGTGAGGACACCAAGGTTTACAAGGCTAAGCATTGCCACAAGTACAGGTCACAGCACTGCAGGTAGAGCTACTCCAACAGCATGTGTCTGCTCAGCTTTCTCCTCTTCAAATGGGGATAAAAAAACTACTTCATAATTATTCTTCAAGTATGTTTACTTTCTAAAAGTAAATAGAATTATAAACAAATGATAAGAAACAAAGTCACATAAAGTCATAAATATAGATATGTGTTTACACACACAAACACTACGAATAAGACACTTTTTATAAAACACTCCCAAAAGCACACTGAGGTTTGATCCTTCTCTGAGCAACCTGAGAGTCTACTATCCCACCACAGATGTGAATGAGCCCATGTGATTTGGCTCGTTTGCATTTCTGAATCCTCACTGAATAGTGAGGCACTCAGATCTCCCTGAATCAGCACAGGTTGCATAGACTACACCCTGGAGGGTGGATACTACCTGTCACTCAACTTACTTCTTGGGGAGCTTCATTTTTTTCACCTTTTCTTCAGTGTGTTCATCTGATATACCCACATGACATCCTAGTTCCAACAAAGTCGTGCAAAACAAAAGCAGAGATGAGCTGCAGGGTGGGTGCCTTCCCCGTGTCCAGACAATCCACCCTAATGGCTGGGAAGGAGATAGTGATCCAACCTCAAGGCACAACACAAATCAATTGTTTTAAAACTAACATTTTTTTTATTTTCATTTTTTAACTTTTAAATAAGGATTAAGACCCTGAAAATTGAAATGGCAAAAATGGAATGACTGGAAAGTTAAGTGTCCCCCCGCACCTCCAATGCCACCTGTCTAGTGCCTTTTTCTTCCTCAGAGGCACTGACTGCTGCTGGTTCTTATACATCTGCTGGAGGTCTGTGCACACTAAAGAAAAATGTACGTGTGTGTGTCCATGTATGCCGTTAGTGGTGTTTCTGCCTTTCACACAAATGGGTGTATACGAGAGATATTTCTCTACAATTTTCTCTTTTAATTTTATAATACAACCTTCAGATCACTATCCTTTCACATAAACTTGTTTGTTTTTTAACCTCCCTGAAGTATTCCATAAGTTGGAAATGTCAAATATTTTTTAACCCATTTTCTTTTTATTGTCTTCATGGTGCTTTCTTACCTTTATAAACAATGCTGCAATGTATGACTTCTTTCACTGAATACATACACGACATCCCACCTCTGTCTACCTAAGTACTTACCTACGTATCTAGATATCCATGTATATCAAGGTCTATTGTTCCATTTGGACATATCTCTGCATGGATGGATCAATGGAGAGATTGATAGTGGAATGGATACCCAAATGTATTTTCAAAATAAAAAATGTATATTTAAATGGGTACTGGAAATAGAAAAAATGTGGGGGCTAAAAAATGATTAGAGGCCATCAGTGAGGGAAGATAGTCTAGTGTACTCCTAGATACTTGGTTTGTTCTGGGGCACCTGAAAGCAAAAGAGAGGAAAACTCAAAAAAGCCTGAGAGGGAAAAAGATTAAAAAAAATCAACACTTGAGAAATATTCGCTATATGCGAGCAAGTAGCCCTCACAGGAAAAGTGTGGGGGACACTCTGTTGGGACTCATAGCATAACTGTGCTTTGAGCCCCTGCTGTGATTGTATGCTGTGGACACCAGGTGCTAATGATGCATCAATACAGGTCCATCAGTATAACAAAGGCACCTCTGTAGAAGATGGGATCCTGCATGGTATGTGGGAATCCCTCCTTTCCTCTCCACTTCTGCAGGGAACCTAAAGCTGCTCTAAAAAATTAAAGTCATAAAAATAATCATGGTATCTGCCTTCATGAAGCTTAAAAGTCTCACAGGAAAGGCAAATATTAAATAACATTGACAAGTAAGATTATATGTGGAAACTGAGTGTAAGCAGGGAAGAGCCTGTTTGAGCATTAGGCAGAGAACTTTCTAGTGAAGGGAAAGTAAACAGACAAGGCAGCAAAGAGTGAACTCACTGGATCCTTCCAGTGAGGTCATGGGGCTGGAACACAGGGAACAAGGGAGGGCGAGGCACAGAGACAGAGGGCCCTACAGCTCCTGTGAGGACATGGGGTTCAAGAGCAATGAGAAGCCACTGAAGGGCTTTAAGCAACCCTTGTGTGGATGCACATGCGTGCATGTGTGTAAACGTGGGATTCCATGTGCAGAGTGTAGAGAGAGGGTGGGAGGACGAGTTAGGGGACTGTGGATAGTCTGGGTGACAGTGATGGCCTGCCCGAGGCTACTAGGGACAGACAGACTGGAGCTGCACTTGGAGGGACTAATGATAAGCTGGACACAGGGTTAAGACAAAAGGAGGTGTCCAGGATGACTCGGGGTTCCTGGCTGTGCAGCCAGATAAATGGCCAGAAGTGCAGCTGATGAAGAGGCTTCAGGTGACACTGCTTCATGAAGCACCAAGGAACATGTCACCTGTGGGCTGGGATACACACCTCCTCCCCTCAAAGCAGGTGTCTGTGTTAAGGATCAACATTGGGGTACTTTGAGCTACTATGTGGTAACTAAATCATGGGCATGATGAGAACAATGCAGGGTTTGCTCCAGAAGAATAAAGGGCCCAGGATTGAACACAAAAATCCACAACATGCAGGACTGGGAAGATTGCTGCCAGCAAGAAACCACCAACAACAAAAGGTACAAAAAAGAGAGAAGAGGGAGAGAGGGAGCACCACCTGCTTCTTTAGACAGCAATGACGCCTTGTCCTTACCTATGGTCCCTGTCTGTCTGCATCGTTCTCCTCCACTATCCTGTGTCCCTCACTCCTCCCTCTCCTGCCCCCATATATGAACCTGTGTCCTATAAATGGTGCTCAAGAAAAATTACTTAGCCAGGAGAAAATCACTGCCATCTAACTATGTATTAACTTCCCAAGGAACATTCTACAAAAGTATGTCGTTCATTGGTTATCCACCATTATAATATTAATTTCTAAACCATGACATTTATTCAGAAATTAAGATCTGAAATTTGAACAATATTTTGTCAACTGAACATGAAACCAGATACTAGAACTTGAGCCAGTTTGTTCGCTCAAGGACATCTGGCTGCATAGTCTAGTGACTTGTGCTGTTCCCAAGGAGGTATCAGAACCCCATGGTGCTGTACAATATGCAGGTGTCAGTTCAGGTCTAAATTAAGTCATCTGCTAATCATTTACATGGGAGAAAGCCACAGAAAGAGCATCACATTATATTTACATTAAGTCACCCCCTGATCCAAAACGAGGGACATACTAGAATAATTTCCTGCTTATTCACAATTTGTCAATTCTCAGGATTCAGTGAACACAGTTGTTAATCCCTCCATGATATACTGTAAAGACACCAAACAAACCCCAGATGATGCTTGCTCTGCTACACAGGTGGTGCTGAAGGCTTCATCAGAATGCTGTCACTGAGCCTTGACATCATGCCAGGACATTGATACATTATCATCACCACAGAACAAAGAGAACAAAGTCCAAGATCAGCAAAGTTGAGTCACTTCAGGAAGATCCCTTTGGTGGAGCATGTTCTTGATACCAGGCCCCCCTGTGCCAGAGACTGTTCTCTGGGGCCCTTGCCAACTAAATAAATGAATAGAAATACAGAAAGCACCTACTTCCTCTGCATAGTGAAAATGTACACAATGTAAATTTGGGAGAGGGTGCTTTACTCCTCTAATTTGATTTTTAAAGAAACAGGTAAAATCAGTTCATCACAAAACCATATAAATAAATACTACATAGCTAAAGAAACATTGGCAAAGAAATGCTAAGAATTAGCTCATGAAAAGAGGTGTTAGTATTCACCATAGGGAGTGAGACCACAGTTCTTGTATCTAATGATTAATCAAACTATCCACCAGTAGCTGTCAGGAATGAGAGTGGATTATTCACAGCAGGCAGGGCTCAGCATATACATGCAAAAAGGGCTTCTGCACTTCAGGGTTTACTCTTTGCAATAGATGTCCTAGCTGTCAATCACTAAAATGATAGGGATGTAGCTCAGCTTTAACCAGATTATGCTCTAAAAGATGGGGAAATCATGAGCTGCCATGAATTACTAAGCATAATGTACAAACATCATGCTATGACCCAAGGAAAGGTAGGCAGGACATGCTAAATACAAAAGCTCTGTGTTAAGACACAATGCACTCCTCATACAGGTAAACCCTGTCACATGTCATCTTTAGTAGAATCTTAAGTTACTTGATTTATGTGTATTCCTCCTTCTTTTAAGTTACTAGCGAAACTGGGCACACCTGTAATCCCAGCTACCCAGTGGCTGAGGCAGGAGGATCACAAGTTCAAGACCAGCTTTAAAGAGAATTTGTCTCAAAAAATTAAAAGGGTTGGGGATGTAGCTCAATGGAAGAGCGCCTCTGGGTACAATCTTCAGAACCAAAAGCAAAACAAAACAAATACAAAAAAGCTACTAGAACAGAGACACACTCTGTGCCTAATTTGTTTATTTCTCAAATCCTAGAATTTGCAACATTATTTAAGTTCTATGTTCTGGGTCCTTGGAAAAATGACTCCAACAAAAATAACTCCTTGCTTTTACCAAAACAGAAACAAACCAAAGCAAGCAATAAATGTTAAAAGGAACAAATGATAGAGTGGATCTGCCTGGTGTTTTTCTATAACATAGAGCCCTTACGCGATGCTCCTATGAAATATATCCCACATCAACTATAAAATCTATGCAGAAAACTAACAAATCAACACTCCAGACAGCTAAGCATAAATTCCTAAACATACAAATACACTCGCAGACTTCGAAACAACATCATCATCATCATCATTATCATTATTATTATTATTACTATTATTACTATTATTACTATTATTACCGGGGATTGAACTCAGGGGCACTCGACCACTAAGCCACATCTCCAGTCCTATTTTGTGTTTTATGCTGAGACAGGGCCTCACTGAGTTGCTTAGTGCCTCGCCATTGCTGAGGCTGGCTTTGAACTTGCAATTCTCCTATCTCAGCCTCTCAAAGTGCTGGGATTACAGGCGTGCGCCACCACACCCGGCTTGAAACATTATTTACAATAACAAACTTGTGAATTAGCCTAGTTACAGGCTAATTCACCTTACTCTAGAATAAGAGAGATATTAAGGTCTGGGTCTCTAACTACTTAACTGAAAGGAGTTTCAGGGAAGGTCTTGTAAACAAGCTGGACACAAGCCACATGTTCGATGAAAGGAGGGTGCGAAATCTTCTCACCTGCCACTTGGAGACTCTCTCAAAGAGATGACATGAAGCCCAGAATGGGTCCTGTGAAACTAGCAGGAAATATTTATGGAGCACAGCCCAGGAAAGGGGCAGATGGCAGCAATGACTACAGAGACCCAGGGCTCAATCTCTTCCCTGGAGCCACATGAGGCTCAAGTCCTTTAAAGCAGCCACTGTTCCATTTCAGAATCTGGAAACTCAGAGTGCTCTGAATATAGCAGGAAGAGTCTGTAGGGTATTAAATGGAACTGAATTTAACCAGAGTAATGAGAGCTTTCCCTTAGTTTTTAAAGAAGATACATAACAAACACTTCACTGCAAAGCATAACTATTGAGATAATTTATGAGCTTGCCAAGGACAGTGTCTTCACTGATCGCAACCTGGGAACATGGCTGCTCTTACCACAGGGGCATGGGAGTTACTCTTTTGTTTTTCTGAATGAGCTCTTTTTCAATCTTCCTAGCCTATAATCATCTTTCCTTGATCTTGAAACTTTTGGTGAATTTTATCTAATTCCTCTGGCAACCAACTATGTACACATTTATAATGTCTCTCCTACGGATTTTAACTGCCTATGGATTTTTTTTCTTAAGCATTTATCCACTTCCTCAATTTTTAAGAGTCAATGCACACAACACCAAACTAGACACTGAATAAGCATTTGTTGTTTTAACAAACATCTAACTGGTGTTTAGTTAATGCAAGGATTTCATATTCTGGACATGTGTTGGCCAAGTTTTGTAGTGAAAACCAGTTCTCAATTCTAAGTTAGAAAACCCATGTTCCAGTGCTAGAGCTGGTGCTCGCTAGCTAAAAAACTTCTTCAAAGGCATTTAACAACTCTGTGAAGAGCCTCAGCTATGTCATCAGATAAATAACAACATAAAATCCAGTGCCCTATAATGACAATTCAACCTGATATTCTATGAGAATGCAAAGTCATCTGCATAGGAACACTACTGAGTAATGTGAAGTGCCAGGTGGTACAACTCACACGAGCAATAAATGCTCTTCATTCAGAGCTCAAAGCAATAGACTATCACTGGGAGGAATAATTTCTATGCTCAATCAGGTATAACAAAGTACTACAACCTTTGGGATATTTAGAATAAGAATATCATAAAAATGAAAATATTAACAAGATCCTTCTAAAAATAGATCTTTCAATTTATTGAAAAATTCTAAACTAAGATATTTAGAAAATAATATTTGGAAACATTTCATCATTATTTCTTGACCTATTCTCCAACTGTGAATACAACTATGAAGTTCTGCTTACAGATATGGGTCTACTATGTACAGCTGGAACTAAGAGGAGAGTAAGATCAGAGAGAGGAAAGAAAATTGACTTCTTTTCACTTCAGGCTTGGCGTGTTTTTTAAGTGGCTTAGAAATCTCTGCCCATTGTCTGTTAATTTTGATTTGAAAATATAACTTTCAGCCCAAATACGTGACTTTCAATGACTTAGATAATTAAACCATCCTTCAATGAGCCTACAAATAATCTCAGTCCCTCTAGAAAATAAAAGTAAAACCTGTGCAAAAGTTAATATGCAGAAAAAGAATCAATCCAATTGATTCATGTTGCCCAACAGTAGGGTGAGGGGAAAAAAAGGTTTTATATTCAGAAAGATGAATTAATAGAATCTGAAAATAAATTTCAAAATCATGTACCTGACCATACTGCTAGCCAAGTTCAATTTTATTCATAACTCATAGTTCATGGATATTCTCCACCAGTTCTTTTCTCATCCTCTCTAGGTGAGGAGGCAACAAGACCTAAAATTAAAAAAAGAAAAGATATCATGAACATGCAGCAAGGTGCAGGATCGTAACACTGCCTCATAAGTCATTAAGACACAACAGTATCCTAAATCATCTGTTTCCACAGCCCTCTTTAGGCAAATTTGGGATTTGTCTTTTGGCGGGGTGAAGGGAGAGTGACTACTTAACTTTCTGGGAGAATTCATAAACAAAGTGAATGAAGTGTATATAGGAACAATTGAAGGATTTTAATGGACATGTGACAACTACTAAGGGGTGCATTATTTAAAAAGAGAAATCACTCCAATGCTCTTACAGCAACCTGGCTTGTGTGGGGACAGCAAATCAGTACCATGAGTTACAGTGCATGGGTTCATTGAGCCTACAGATGTCTGATTGCTATAATTTGTGTTTTCCCTTACCTGTACTCTGGTCTTCTCAAGGAAAAAAGCATTTATCTATTCTCATTAAAAGTAGGAGCAGGAGCAGGAGCAGAAGTCCTACAGTAAGCACTATAAAAACTTGAGTTTGCCAGTCTCAGGGTTTATATAGCACTTGGTTTCACCGCTATTGGTCCACATTTATGCTAGTTAGGATTTGGAAGAAGTACCAATGTTATTGGTTGAAACTCATGCTAATGAGGGCGTGATGTACTAAAGCTATTCGTCAACTCTGGAGTCTCGACTTCCATTCAGCTCTGTCTCACTTCCATTTTCTCCAGCAGGTCCAGGAAGCAGGAGGCTAAGGTCCTGGGATGGGGCTGCAGAATTGCGTGGAGCAGCCTTCTGCAGCAGGCATCAGTACCGTGCCCAGGCCTGGCCTTGGAAGGGTGACAGGATGGGCAACTTGGCTCGCAGCACCTAAGAACCCCGAGCCTACATGGCAGGCTCCACGCTGTTACAGGTCCTGCTTGGCACTCTGACCCACCCTGACCACCACTCCACTTGTCCCGATTTGTCTGATGAATAATATTTTCAAGTGTGGGTCCCCTCTCCTATATATGCACTGCTAATGTCTACTCCAGCCTGAGTCTCAGCTTTCAGTACCCCACTAACAACTTGGACGAACAGACCATCTTAAGCGGGGTACAATTTATCAACCCTTTCCTTGATTATTGTGGCGGTGTTCCATGAAGAAGCTTCTCCTGCACTGTTTTCTAGAAAGGTCATTGTTTTACCATTCACCTGAGTGCCAGAACTCACCTGGTATTGATCTTTGCAAGAGATGGTAGAGAAGAGCCAAGGGTTGTCCCTCCACTCAGGCTAGCTGTCCAGCTAACTCCACACAAATTCTAAAATGAGGATTCACTGCTCTGCAAGGTCAACTACTGATGTGTGAAGAAACTAACTCAAAGATCTACTTCAGACCTCTACTGGGCCTATTTTTCTATCTCTGTGCTGAGATAGAAAACTGTCTTACTATAACAAACTGTCTTACTATATCAAACTGTCTCATTAAAACAAGTCTCAACATCTGGTGGACAAAGACTCCAAGCTTGTTCTTCAATATTGTATTTGTAATATTACCCTTCCTCATTTCCTGTAATGCCCATAATCAGCTCCATCAATTTTCACATATCAGAGAAAAAGCCCACTGAAATTTAGATTGAAACTGCAGTGATCTATGAATAAATTTGGAAAGAAGTGCCATCTTTGTAATGCCAAGCCTGCTGGTACATGAACATAGATGGCATTTCTCCATTTATTTATTTATTTATTTATTTATTTTTTTATTTTTTTGGTACTGGGGACTGAACTCAGGGACACTCGACCACTGAGCCACATCCCCAACCCTATTTTGTGTTTTATGGAGAGACAGGGTCTCACTGAGTTGCTTAGCGCCTCGCCGTTGCTGAGGCTGGCTTTGAACTCGCGATTCTCCTGTCTCAGCCTCCCTAAGTGCTGGGATTACAGGCTTGAGCCACGGCGCCCAGCTGGCATTTCTCCTTTTAAAATCATCTCTATTTCTCTCAAAATGCTTCAAATTTTCTGTGTAAAAATTTGCACATCTTTCATTGGAATTATTCCCATATATGATGTTTTATTATACTAGTTAAGTAGATTCATTTAAAAATTTTTAGTTTGCAATTACCTTTTGCTAACATTATAAAAGAGTAACAGTAATTTATGTTGAACAATGTTTTTGCTTCACTCAGTTTTTAATTCTACAGGTGTCCACTTTTAACATCTGTATTTAACATTGTACTGAAAGAATTCAAGATTTCATTGGTTTTCCATTCTCTTGATATTTCTTTCAGTTAATGAAGTTTCCTTAATTTACTGACATACTAGTATTACAATGAATGGGTGTTTAATTTTTTACAAAATTTTTATGGTATCATTTTTTTATTCCTCTCTGAACATGGCAACACATAACAGCTGGCTTTGTGAATAAATAATTCATTTTTAATCCCAACCTAGTTGTAATATTTGATATACAAATGGATTTGATTTGCTCTTATTTTGTGGACGTGCATCTACGTCCATGATAGATATTATAACTTTTTTCTTGTGAAGTCTTTGTCATGTTTTAGAATCAGGGTTCTAAATGGGCCTCAAAATCAGCTGAAGCTCTTTTCTCAGAGTTTAAAATTGGTATTAGCGTTTCCTTAACTGTTAAGTAGAACTGACCAGGGAGGTCACCTGGACCTGGACTTCTTTGTGGCAGTAATGCTTTTAATTACCATTTAATTTTCTTTAATAAATAAAGTTCCTATTTCCCACTTTTTTTTTTTTTCTTTTAACACCAGGGATTGAACTCAGGGGTGCTTGACCACTGAGCCACATCCCCAGGCCTATTTTGTGTTTTATGTAGAGATAGGGTCTCACTGAGTTCCTTAGCGCCTCAACGTTGCTGAGGCTGGCTTTGAACTTGCAATTCTCCTGTCCCTGCCTCCCAAAGTGCTGGGATTACAGGCATGCACCACCGCCCAGCTGCCCACTTTTTTTTTGTGGTGCTGGAGATTAGAACCCAGGGCCTTGTGCACTCTACCAACTGAGCTATACTCCCAACACCATATTTCCCACTTCTTATGTGAGGGATGGTAAACTATTTTTCTAGGAAATTTCAGTATCAGTGGAATGAGTTTGATACCTTATGTCTCTCTTTGGAGTTCTTTAAATTATTCTCTTTATTATACTCTTTATTATTTCTTTTTTCTACATATTTTGGGGGTTTAATATTTACTTTTTGTTATCTTCTTGATATACTTAAGTCAATTATCCAGTCATTCTTCTGCAGTTAGATCCAAAAACACTATAAACAATATTTACTGCATTTGTAATTTTAAGTATGTAGCATTTATCCATTATTATTCAGTTTAAAATATTTTATAACTTTCCATTGTGATTAACTCTTTATTTTCATAGATTTATGGGTTTTTATTTATCTTTTTGTTGTTGATTTCTAGTTTAATTGTACAATCATCAGAATATACTACTAAATTATTTCAAACCTTTGAAATTTATACTTGCACCATGACCAATTTTGGGATATGATCCACTCACACTTGAAACAGATGGGTACTCTGTCAACACCTGGTGCAGTATTCTGTACATTTATCAATCATGCTGTTCAGATTCTACATCTTCATTGATTGACATGCCTGATTATTATAATAGTTATATAGTTACACTGTAGATTGGTTTATTTGTCCTTATAAATTTTTTCCATTATTGGCTTTACAAATTTAAAAGTTATGTCATTAGATTCATATAAATTTATAATTATTTTATTTTTCTTATGAACTCCCCATTTCATCATAATGAAATATCCATTTTCATTTCTAGCAATACTTCTCACCATGATTTCTTTTCCAGGTACTAATAGAACTGTACCCAGTGTCCTCTGCATGCAACTTGGCCAAATGTACAAGTTTGCCAACCTATTACTTTTGCCTTTTCTGGGATATAATCTCAAGGTATGCCTTTGAAAAACAGCATGCAATTGTTAATGGTGTTTAGTTAAGTCTCAAAATGCATGAATTTGTCCCCTTCCTCTGTGCTGGGAAAGGATCAAACCTAGGCCTCCCTCAGGTTAGGACAGCACTCTATTCTAACTGACACCCAGCCCTGTCTATAATTTTTTATTTTTTACAGAATAGTATAAATGTTTATTTTCTGTGTGACTTACTTTGCTATCCTGTTTTCACAATATACAAACATGTATTTGAATAGCTCTAGTAAATATAAATTTAATCTTTCTACTTTGGGGTGTAAATAGAGCTAGAAAATTATATGCCCAAACCTCCCCAAATAATCTTTTAAAATTGTTGAATTAATGTGGCTATTAACCTTGTTCAGCAATTTGATGCAAATGCCTAAATACAAAAAGTTGTTTTGTGAGTACTACATAGGAAGAAAAAGGCTTAGTACTTTAGATAGCTTCCTGAAAATCAAAAACTAGTAACATTTGACTGCACTTTCAAATTTTTACAAGCAAGACATTCTAAGCAATGCCATCATACACAATGTACAATTACAATCAAAATTTCACAAACATTTTCTGCATACTGTATATACACATCACAATGATGTAATTAGAATTACACAGAATAAGCCAGGCGCGGTGGCGCAAGCCTGTAATGCCAGTACTTAGGGAGGCTGAGACAGGAGAATTGCGAGTTCAAAGCCAACCTCAGCAATGGCGAGGCGGCTAAGCAACTCAGTGAGACCTTGTCTCTACATAAAACACAAAACAGGGATGGGAATGTGGATCAGTGGTCGAGTGCCCCTGAGTTCAATCTCCAGTACCAAAAAAAAAAAAAAAGAAGAATTACACAGAATATATACAAAATAAACAAAGTTTAGGTTTAGACCAAAAACCTATTGCCAATCTTTTGAAAAATAACTTGATTAGATATTATTTTATCCTCTTATGCTGATTTACACTTATACAAATTTTAATTAAACATACCAAATTGAGGGGCTAAGAATGTCTGCACTATCTACATTTAAAGTTACTGCAGTATAATTTTTATAAATCCAAATTTCAAAAGAAGGATACTTTAATGAATAATGGACTCCTCAATTACTTAATTTCTACTGCCTATATCTTGCATTTTCATATGAACATATATAACACTGAACACATACAACTATAGAGTCCTTGTAGGAAAGTAATGATCATATACTAATAATTATTGAGGATTAAAGTACCTAACAAAATGCCTAAATTCCAACATGGTTTTTTTCTTGCCATAAAATCAGGAGTCCTATTAAAATAGGCTCTTAAATTTGTAGAGGTTTTAAATTATTAAAAATGATTTATGTTATTTTAGAAATTACATGAAAACACACATACTTTCAGCTTATCAAATCACTGGCTAAAAATAACGGCATATTAAACATCCCTTATAAAAACAAATCCCACTACAATTTTGAATACTTTGTTGGGCAGTCCATTTGAGTAAATCAAGTAAAAGTCATGTATCGGTTTGAAAATTTTTCGTTCAAAAGTGTGTAAAGAGAACTATGTAGATGAAAAATCTTTCCCTAAATTCATCTCTTACAGCTTCTTATGTTCCTTATTTTTCCATCCAAGGCAAATTGTATACTTGATAGTTATGTGAGGATCTATGCTATCACTACATGTTTACTTCTTTCTATTCACACACACCTCATTTTAACAATACCCAGTAATCATTCCAACAATATATTATTTCAAACATATACCACCTCTGAAAGACAATGGAGACATCCCTAAGCATGTTAGCGATTCCTCATTAAAGCAAAACAGCCTCTCCTTTGAAAATCACTTACTGTCCCTTAATATTTTTTTTGAAAATATGACGTTTTAATTTTAAAAGTGTGCCTGGGGATTGCTTCTCCTTATTTTCCAAAGTGACAATAGCATATTTCAGAATTCACCCTAAAAAAGCTAATTTTTCTTAAAAAGATAGAGCTTTTCTAAACACAAGATATGTTCCATAATTTGTTTATATAGACATTCTATCTGCGTTTATTCTAAATCTAAAGAAGCAAAAAATGGGCAATACCAATGCTGATTTGGTTTTTCTACTGAACAAAGTCATACAACGCCATACATTACAAATTATGTTATAGTAATTTATAAATGTTCTTTGCCAATAGAATCAGAATAGAACATCTAATTCTTAAGAAACTTAAGAAACTTAAAAACCTATATAATATAAATGTCTCATAGTAGTTTTTAATCTACATAATACAATAAAGAAAAAAGTTTGAAAGAAAAATTCAATTTAGAGGGGGCACAGAATTTGTCCCAATTCCTCAAGAATCATCTGCTCTGCTACTGCCTTTGATTTTCCCTTCCTGTCTGCCTGCTCTGCCTGGGTAAGAAAGCAATTACATGTGGCTTCAGCTACTTCCTTAGTGACAAATGTAAATGGCAATTTTCCTCCTCCATTATTCAAAGCCAGTGTTGGCCTAGTAAGCAAGTCTGAAAATCTGAGAAGACAATTTAGTCTTCACTGCTGTTTGTTGATGCACCCTTACTTCAGCTTCATCTGCCAAACGCATCAATGTCTTTTTTTCTGGGCTTTCTTCAAAATTCTTACAGCCAATGTCTTTACATATTGAGGAACACATTATTTTTTGTCTCATGGTAGTTTTTAAGACATCCTGCTAGTTGGCAATTACATCCTTTGCTATGAGGTCAATCTGATTCTCCCCCCTTTCCTTTCCCTATTTTAGGCTTAAAAGCTTCTGGATTTCTGTCAAGGCGTGCCTTTATTGCTTTTTGCCTTTCATTTTCATGTTCCAAATTATTATAAAAATTAGTACAATTGCAGTTGTTACAAAATTCGCCATTTGCAAAGCATTCACAGTGTAATTTCAAACACAGTGATTTTGTACAATTACAGGGCTTTCTGGGCTGACTGGCAGATTCTGATGGGATTATGCCATTGAATGGCAGCCTTGCCTGGGTCAGGATACCCAAATGTTCCAGTAAACTTAGAGCTGCTTGCTATAGACACATATGAAGACTGCTGTAGCTGAGTAATGTCCTGAGCTCAAAGCACTGCATAGCCCACATTCCCTGTTCCTGGAGCTGCTGTCAGGACAGTGCCTGGTGGCCGGTTAGTGAGGTTGGGCTGGATCTGTGGCAGTGAGGTGTCAGGCTAAGCCATTGCTGTGGTTGGCCAGTAGTTACTATTTATAAAGTTAGATTGATGGGTTTTGGGACAACTTGCTTGACAGCCTGAGCTTGGACAAATGGAACTGACATCTTCCCAGGGCTGTATTAATAACCATTAGCTGAAGAGGCTAAATGTTTTTACTGGGATTCTGACTAACTGATTGGGTTGAGATACTGGGTATTGTAGCAGTAACAACTCAAACATAATGAAACTTGCTTCCAGGTACTTGAATATGCTGAACATTGGGAGCCGTTGCCAGAGGAACAACTACCTACAACTGTGGTGTGCTCACTCCTCCAACAGTGATGGTCTGCACAGCTGATTTCACTACCTTATTTGGCAATATCAAAGGTGAGATGGCTATTTTATTTGGCATCTGTGTTGTAGAATTTAAAATTGATCTAATAACACCACTTTCGGATATTGTTATGGTATTTCATGGAGTTCCAGGAGTAGACTGTGAAAGAACTCTACCTGCAGTGACTGATAGTGATACTTGAGTTGTCTGTTCTATAACTGCTTTACTATCAATTGGTTTTGCAAAGATCAGCTTCATGACTACTGGAACACAGGCTGGTGTTTGAGGCTTCTTAGCAATCTCAGCTGCACCACCTCCTTGATCTTTCTGCTGCTAGAAAGGTGATCAGGTACAAAACTGGAGGCACCTCTGCCTCCTCCTTGCAGGGCTCTCCCCAGGCTCCTAGCAGCTATGGTGCCTCCCAGACACAGACCTAGGTTTATTCAAAATCATGAGCCCCCGACCATTCCACCACTGCATCCCATAATACATTCTGTCTACAGCTTTCAATTGAAGTATTTTGCCCATTTCCATTCTATGTTGTTAACAAAATGAGCTTGTATTTACCATCTTATTTGTATTCTATTCACTTCATGTTCTTTTAAAAGATTCTAAAATACAATTTATATGCCATGAAGTTCTCTTCCTTAAATCTCACAATTTCAGGGATTTAAAGGTTATTTATAGAATCATGAACCACCACGATAATCTAATTTCTGAAAAGGTTCAGTCTTGTGTATTCTTATTTTCTCTCCTTTCTTCCTCCTTTTACATTAATCATATATTCAGATATTCCATTTTCCTGCAACTGGTTCTACTTTATTAATCTTTTAGTTAGTACCCTAGAGATTACATATGCATCTGTGGCATTAATAATCTAATACAAGTTAGTAATGGTACTATGTTCCAGAAAAATCTGGGACCTTGGAACATGCGTTAACAAAGTGACACCTTTCCTTTTGTGTTGTATCTACTCTGCATCTCAACAGCATGCATATTTTAAGCCCTATCTTTCTAAGAGTGTCAGGCTCACCTCAGTGCATTTCTTATCTCTCTGGGATTATGGACCCCTCATGTCCTGAGCTACCTCATACGTTTCTAAAGCCTCTGAATTCTACTTTTATTTGTTTATTTAGTATTTGTTTATTTTTGGTAATTTATCACTTATTAATTAAATCCTTTTAAAACTGTTCCGGTTTGGGGAACTTCTTTTCTCCACAGACAGGATACTGGCAGTCTGCCAGCTGAAAATGGAACTACTGTTTGTTTGTTTTTTCCTAAAATTTTCAAATAAGGTCTCATCCAAACAATAAATATTCAAAACAAATTCTAACAACTTTGGTTTTGGCCAACAGATCCCCCCCCCCCCGCCCCCGTCCCCAAAATACATGTGTGATACTAGGATTCCTTGGAGCAGGACAGTTTGTTAAAGAAGTGAACCAACTTCCAGTTAACAAAGAATTAAATGAAAGCCACACTGTACATTTGCATTAAAACATTTGCATGTGGGCAAGTCAATTATATTTTAATAATCAGTTTATGCCTTGAAAGTGGAAAGGGAAAGAAATATTTAACTACAATTTGTTAAACTATAAAACAACACTTATACCTACTGACACAGGCATTGCATTGGTTGCTTGTAGATTTGCTTTCTGTCCTATAACTAGTATTCTCATTAGTTAGCACGCTACTTTTCTTTTATTTACCTTTTTTCATCTTTACATGTGTTTTCAAATGGCAGAACTAGACTCACTGGGAAGACGGAAGCAACTCGATACCTACTTGCAGAACCATGACTTGGGGGAAACTTTCCTGCAGCGCCCTGCAACCGCCGCCCCGGGCCCGCTGCTGCGCAAGCCAAGCCAAGTACGCGGATCTTGAAGTACTGGATCCCTGACAGCAGGCGAGTCCAGCCCAAAAGCCTGAGGAACCCCGCGGCGGCGGTATTCCCGGTAACAGCCCGAGTGCCCATAGCCCCTGCGCCCCTCGGGCCACCCTGATCTGTACCCTTCTCACAGCCGCCAGAGAGGTCATAGCCCCACTGGACCCGCAGGCCCCGACTCCGCAGCCTAGGCTCCGGTTCCTCGTGCTCCTGGACCTGCCTTTCCACACACGGGTACACAGACTTGCGCCCTGCCCTTCCCAGGCCCAACAGGCACACCTGCATACACTTGGTGATGCCCGCCCTCCCGCATCTCCGGTGGCCGGTGCCCCGTCGTCAGTCTACCGGGACCCCGCCAGCGGATGCCCCGGTGTGGAGGGCACAGGACGGGAGCTTACAGTTCGCAGAAACTGGATTTCATCCTCGCCTTCGCCTCCATCGGCCAGGGCTCCGGGATCCTTTGGAGACGGAAGACCCTCGCGCTGTTTGCGCCTGCTCCTACACTTGCTGCTGCCCTGAGCCCAGAGGTGACAGGGAGGGAGGCTGCTGGTGCCGATCGCCAGGCGGAATGCTCCTGCAGAGCGGAGGAAAATGCGCAGGGCGGACGCGCAGGTGCGGCCGGCGCGCGCGGCCTCCCTGCGCCACACAGTGCGGGAGTGGGAGACGCGGGGATGCAGGTAGTGGGGAGGCGGCCAGCAGCGCAGCTGCGATAGCTGCCTGCAGCCTACAGCCTACAGCCCGCTGGGCCCAGCTCCTCGGAAGGAATGCTTGGAGCCGAGGGAGCTGGAGTAGCGCTGCGGCTGAGGTTGAGGCGGGAGGGTGCGCCACAACAGTCAGAACGCAGCACCTCAAGCTCCTGGTTCTCAGGCGAGGAAGAGAGACTCAGAGGTTGTCTCGCCCTTTTCGCTGTGGCCCCCTAGGACCCCTTGAACTCACGCGGGGCTTCCTCCGGTTTAATGTACAGCCCAGAGCCGCCCTTCGCCCACGCTCACGCCCACTACATGCTCGTTTTCTAAGCCTATCAGGCGGAAGCCAGCGCTGTAATGCAGTCCACGCCTTACCCTCCCTCTTGCTAGTCATGAACCTTCACTCAGCCCAGCACCAGGCTGATGTGAGCCTTTTCATCTTTTCTTCAGTCGAGTTAGATCCCGAGTAGCTTCTTCCTCTCCTTCGTGCCTAAGTGCTTTCTCCCTATAAAACTACCTTCACCAGCTCTCATGTAGTACTAACCTGGACAGATCCTGCTCAGCTCACTCACTGTCTTGCATCTTTCCTGAATTCTTCTGGGTTCCTCATGTTCATTTTGCTCCTGAGCAGGAGCTTAGACCGCACGCTTCTTCAGAAGTCTTTTCTGTACCCATCACTAATGTCAGGCAAGGCTTGGGCACTTTCTCTAAGTGGACCTCATTTGTCTTCCATGGCAGTTTATTTACTTTTCTCCTCTTTCTTCCACCTCCAAATGTTCAGCACCCATGGGGGCCTTATCTCACGTTACCCCACCCCGTGGAGTTCATTTCTGTTAATTCTCATAGGTTTAGCATCTCCTGCACTCTTTTGCTTTATAGAGATAGCCCTGGGCACTTCTGATTCAAAACAACATCTTTTCTAATTTCATAGAAAATAGAAATAATTACAAAACATTTAATTTCTCCCACCACAGGTAACATCCTCCTCCTCCCCAACTCCATTTCAATCATCAGCTACAGAGAGTTTGGTGTGTTTATTATTTGCAAGCTCTCGCTTTGGTGATAGGAAAATGCACATTTGGAATCAACTAATGTTTTTGATTAATGCACCCCACCTCCCTTTAGTTTCTGAGGGTTCAAACCATTCCCAAATTCCAGCTGAGTATTTTGCTGTTCCATTTAGGTTTCACTGCCTTGTTTGAAGTACTATAAAATGTTAGCAGTTTGAATTCAGTCACAATGAAAATGGCATCAAAGTGTAGAATACTGATGGCATTTGGGTAAGATTAAATAAGAAAATAAAACCAATGGAATTGTAAAGTACTTAGCATATTGTTGATGCTCAATGAATAGCTTTCCTCTTTTCATGCAGTGTTATTAATGATAAATTATGCATGCTTCTTGAGGGTATATATAAATACATAACACAGGCATTTGCCTAACTAATGAACATTTAGAGTCAGAACTTTAAATACATACACTCTGCATTTAGTAACCATGCATCTGCAGGGAACATTGATTTGTGATGTTATTTTTAAAAACATGGATTAGTATTATGGGGCAATTTAAATAAACAAGTTCAAGTCTTCTATCATATACTAATTTTAAGCTCTAATTTTAATTCCTTTATGTAGTGGTTTATCCTTTATAAATTAAGTGCTTATGATGTTTCATTTTGTTTTGACTTTCAAATGCCTTTGCATAGCAGATAAAGTCAAAATTCTTAAACGTGAAATTTATATTCACACTAAGCAATTGCTTTTAACTTGTTTAGAATAACAACTGTACAATAGATAACTTAAAATTCACACAATTTTTAATTTATCTAATAAGAATTGCATGAATATGCATTGGTGAATTTGAAATCATCTGTACCTCTTTCCATTAATTATCATTTATTATCTTTATAGCATGTACACAAATATATCATTAATATAAAATATTAAAAATGTAAGTGATAGGTAAAATTCTATTATATTGGATTTGGTTATTCCAATAATTTTTCTCCAAATAGCAAATCCCTGTCATATAATCTAGGCATCTATGTGCACCTTATATAAGAATTTCACTCACACTTTTAAAGGCATATATATATATATATATATATATATATATAAATATATATAACTATTAAACTATTTTTACCTTTTATATATTTAATATATTTCAATATATGTTTATATGGTTTTTACATATATGTATGTACTTATATTTTTAAAATCCCTAATTACTACAGCTTTAAAAAGAATAAAGGAAATAGAAATTAAAAGGGGAAAAACTTGATTGATTCCAAACGGCAGCCTAGACAGACCTGGCGTTCAGAGTCTCTCCAGGACCGGGGTTTAAAGTAGTAGAAACACTGTTTCTCAGAGAGTTTTTAGAGGACACCCAACAGCTGCGTCCACGCAGGAACTCCACTCACGGCCGCACGCTTGCCAGGCCCCAGCATTTGCACAAGATCCCAGCCATGCACTAGGGAGCAGCCTGTCCAAAACTCGCTTCTGAACAGGATCCCCAGCTCTGGTGCTCACACACCTGCAGGACCTCAGGTCGCCCACACATGCAGGAACCTTAGCCGTGGCTCCCACGCGGGACCCCCGCTGCCGTGCAGGACTCCTGTCTGCCTCTCTTGTGTGGATCTCCATCTACCAGGGCAGAACCTCCCTGTTCGCCTACACCTGGGAGCATGGGACAGGATCTCAAGACCAACTTTTACTTCTGTATAGCACACCACAGAGCTACATCTCCAAACACATCACCCAACACTACTGCCTGGCCAGGCCCTGCACCCTATCTCTGAAGCAGATGGCTTCTTTGTGAGATTCCTACTTCACCATCTTTGACCTGAGCAGGCAGATACCAGTAAGCAACAGAAACTCCACCTACTGGAAGAGAAGGGAAGCAATTCTGTTTATTTACATTGAGATTTTTTATTTTATATTTTTTTCCTTCTATTCCTTTTTTTTCCTCTTTTCTTCCTTTCCTTTTTTTCTTTTCTCTCTCTCGCTCTTTTCTCGCCCTCACATTCCCAACATTTGTGAAATCAAGTATTTTTTCTGCATTAGGCCACTGTGGACCGGGATATCTCATTAGTATACTACAGTTGTATTATATAGTCTCATAACTTCCACCTTTACATGTTTTAGTTTTCTTAATTTTTATGTCTCCTTGTTGTACTCTATTTTCTTCCTACTTACTGGTCTTCCCCAAATCTCATTCTCTCTTTTCAACTAATAGCCAACTTCTTTTGGATTCCTCTTTCATGCTGTCTAGGATCTAATAACTGTATCCTCATTTCCTACCTCCCTATCCTCATCTCATCCTACACCCCACCCCTGGTTCTCTCTAAACCACCAGCAGAAACTGTAGACCCTTGTGCAAATCTATTTTTTATATAGTAGATGCTAGTTGAACTCATAATTTCTGTATATTGTGACTAAGCTGTAAATGTATTTAGGAGCTACTTGGTTTGAAACTATATATGGTTTGTATTAAAATCTGTCAATACTGGTCTTCCCCTTAAAGAAGGGGTATTGTAACTCTGTAGGGAATCTATAAGCCTATAGGATAAAAACTGTCACACCTCAGATCTGCAGTGCTAGAAGGGAAGACACACAAACAACATGAAAAAACAAGGGAAAAAAGTGCCTCAAACAAACCAAGATACTACAATATTAGAATCCATGGTTAGCACAGCAGAATACATGTCAGAGAAGGAGTTCAGGATGTACATAATTAAAATGTTCTGTAACTTAAAGAATGATATAAGAAGCTGGGCGCGGTGGCGCAAGCCTGTAATCCCAGCACTTAGGGAGGCTGAGACAGGAGAATCGTGAGTTCAAAGCCAGCCTCAGCAATGGTGAGGCGCTAAGCAACTCA
Organism: Xerus rutilus; assembly: GCA_028644305.1. NCBI lineage: Eukaryota > Metazoa > Chordata > Mammalia > Rodentia > Sciuridae > Xerus > Xerus rutilus. Next base: position 25,806,024 of record CM053410.1, on the reverse strand, counting down.
GTGAGACCCTGTCTCTACATAAAACACAAAATAGGGCTGGGGATGTGACTCAGTGGTCAAGTACCCCTGAGTTCAATCTCCAGTACTAAAAAAAAAAAAAAAAAAAAAAAAAAAGAATGATATAAGAGAGTAAACCCAGGCAGCAAAAGATCATTTTGATAAAGAGCTACACAGGCAAATACAAGAAGCAAAAGATCACTTCAATAAGGAGATAGATTCTGAAAAAGAACCAAACAAAAATCCTGGAAATGAAAGAAACACTAAACCATATTAAAAACTCAATAGAAAGCATCACCAACAGATTAGATCACTTGGAAGACAGAACCTCAGACAGTGAAGACAAAATATTTATTCTTGAAAATACAGTTGACTACACAGTGAAGATGGTAAGAAACCATGAACAGGGCAGGAGTTGTGGCTCAGTGGTAGAGCGCTTGCCTAGCATGTGTGAGGCACTGGGTTCGATTCTCAGCACCACATGTAAATAAATGAATAAAATATATGTCCATCAACATCTAAAATATATTTTTTAAAAAAAGAAACCATGAACAGAACATCCAAGAATTATGAGATTACATGAAAAGCAATAATAAGTGCTAGCGAGGATGTGGTGAAAAAGGCACACTCAAACATTGCTGGTGGGACTGCAAATTGGTGCGACCTATCTGGAAAGCAGTATGGAGATCCCTTAAAAAACTTGGAATGGAACCACCTTTTGACCTGATCCCACTCCTCGGCCTATACCCTAAGACTTAAAAACAGCATACTACAATGATGCAGCCACTTCAATGTTTATAGCAGCACAATTCACAATTGCTAAACTGTGGAAGCAACCTAGATGCCCTTCAATAGATGAATGGATAGAGAAACTGTGGTATATATACACAGTGGAATATTACTCAGCAATAAAAGAGAATAAAATTATGGCATTTGCAGGTAAATGGATGGAATTGGAGAACACCATGCTAAGTGAAGTAAGCCAATCCCAAAAACCAAAGGCCGAATGTTCTGATTAGTGGATGCTGATACATAATGGGGGTGGGGGTGGGAAGCATGGGAGAAATGGAGGAACTTTGGATGGCATAGGGGGGAAGTGAGGGGATGTGAGAGAGGGGAAGGGGAATGGGAGTAGCAAAAATGGTAGAATGAGATGGACATCATTACCCTAGGTACATATATGAAGACACAAATGGTGTGACTCTATCTTGTTTGCAACCAGAGAGATGGAAATTTGAGCTCTATATATGTACTATGACTTGAAATGCATTTTAAAAATTTTTAAAAAGGAGAAAAACTTAAAATACAAAACTGAATGAATAAAACATTTTATTTCTCAACAATTAAATGAAGAAATATATTAAATCTCATACATGTATGTGTGTGATTTGAAGAAAAATTTGGAGAAAAAATACACACACACACATATATCTACAGTCTTATGCATACATAGTATACAATTGGAATATATTGTCATGTTTTATAATTTACTATGCTATATTACTTATAAAAGACCCAAAGCAGTTCCCATTTGATTGATCTGTAAAGATTCTTGAATTTCTTTATTTGAAACAAAAATCACCTTTTTATAGACTGTGACTATAGACTAATTTGTTTTAAGTGGTAAAGATAATAAAAATCAAAAGAAAAATGACCAGTCTTTCAAACTAGAGGAGTCCCCTCTTTCAGGTTATTAAAAAACTTTGGACATATCTCTCCATTGGGTTGTTTTACTCAACACCTGGAAATTAACCCTTTCCAAGTTAGTGTTCCTGGGACTTAACCACTTTCTTCCTCACATTTTTCCTGTTGCTTCCATGGAAAAACATTTCTAGCATAAACACAGGCGTAATTTCAAAGTAGAATATTTGAAACCTATATCAAAATTTGGAGTTAACTTTGAGCAGATTACATTGCCTTCTCCCAGCTCAAGTGTTTCAAGCCAGATGGCCCCAGTGAGGAAGGCTCTTGTCTCTCTAGTATCTCATGCCATTTGTGATTCCTCTTTGTGAAGCCATGAAGAATTGTGAGGGATGAGGGACACTGGTGGTTTCATGTGTGCTCTTTAGAAATGAGAAGCAGCTCTCACAGTGCTGCTTTCTGTCTCTTCTGCAGCTTTTCTATCACCAGCAACACACACCTGCCTAGGGGTGAACATCCTGTTTAACCTCCTGGAGCTGCAGCCATCTCAGGTCAGTGAACTAGAACTATACTCATCCTTCAACACAGAGGATTTATCTGAGAAACTGGGCCTGGTGCTGCTAAAAGAAGCTGCAGACTGGTGCCGCTGTGCTACCAGGACCATTCCCAAGGCTGAGAGAGGGTCATTCCAGAAACAGAACAGATGAATTTAAATTGCCTTCTTCTTTGCTGCCTTCTGAGCTCCCTGGTGCCTCTTTGTGGCTGCACCCAATAGGAAACCCTAAGGCAATGTGGTCTGGGGCATAAAAAAAACATGGCAGATGCTACCTCCTCATCACACAGGAGTCAGGACATAATGGATTGGAACTGGGTGGCAATAGAAAACCAACCCACATTCTCTACTCTTGCTGCTCAGTATCCAGATTTGAACTTACAACAACAGTTACTACTTGATGTTTTCACCTAGCACAGTGCAATGAGCAGACTCATTGAGAAGCACTGACACCCTCAAAAGGGCAGATGTATTATCCAATTCTTGGTGGTAACTACAGTATCCATCTTTTAGCATCTTTATTCTTCCATTTTAGGTTAGTTATAACACCACTGGAATATTATTTAATCTTTGTTTTTGCTTCTCTTTCTGTAGCAAGCCTAAGAAATATCTTTTCATACCCAAGTAGATTATTAAAGATTTTTCATTAAGAATAATAGTTGTTAAATTGTATTCTTTTGCTCTATTAGAAAAGATTTACTAAGCTGCTGTTTTTTCTACACAGATAATTTAGGAAATTAAATTCAGCTTCCTGCATTTTTCTAATCTGGCCTTGTCTCTCCATGTGGTTAGGAAACACCTCCAGTCTATGGATCAGCCATTTACATTACATTGGAAAAGTGTGAGTGTTGGCTATGTTACCGCAGTGGTATTGAAACCATAACTGATGTGGTAATACTAATTGAAATGTCTGGCTGGCCATACTGGGTTCAGTCACTGGCTTCTTCAATACAGGCAATTATGGAATCACATTCTCTGAATTCTAGTAAGGTTCTCAAGGTGATGGAAAAATATTGGTTGAACAGCAGACAAAAGGTTAGGCTGTGCAGGAACTTGATTATTCTCCCTGCACAAGCAATGTCCTCTATAATGCTAACCTTTTCAGAATCCCTGTCCACTCCACCAACTCATTAGTAGCTGAATGATTTTTAAGAAAAGTAGATTTCTTGAACCACTGATTTGGCATCTTTCAGCTGCTTTAGACCTGGCAGTCATCCTATAAATGTTATGAAAATCTGAGGATGGTATGAGTAACACCTAAGAGCCAACTGGCAAGGTGATCGCTGTTTACTTTAACATTTGCTATGTTACAGCAAATGAGACTTTAGTAATGAGAAAGTTAAGTGTAACAAGGGTAATGCTTAACGACTAGAAAAAGCAAGGAAACCACATGGCTATATGGCAATCATGCTATTATATAAGCGTCTTGAATGCTGCTTAGAGCATAAATAATTAATGCAATTAATTCCTAACAACTCTATTATTAAGAATTTATACTCATTTGATTTTCTATTAAATTTATCTATGAAAAATATAATAATAGTTTCCTATTATGCAATTAAAATCACAGTGTAAATAATTTGGTGTGATATTCTACTCAAAGAATCTCAGAGAGTATTATAGGTTTCTCAATCAATACAGTGACCATCTCAAACTGCACAATACTAACATGATAGCTAAAGTGCATTTATTATAGCTTTTTACCAACCCATGAGACTGATTTAAAGTCATGCATTCTAATGTGTTTTGACAATAAACTGCTTGCCTTTTTTCCATGATAGCCAACCATATAAATAATGCATGCATAGTAACAGATAGAGCAAATAAAGTAAAAAAAGTCAACCATGAAGCACATGCACCATGTTAATGATGAAAGTGCTTTAGCTTTCAAAGAAGCAACCCACAGCCCTCAAAAAGCCAGCACACCTGAGGCCACATATTTTCTCCACAATATCACTAAGCTCATATCTCCAGTGCGTTCTCTGTACCCCATAACTTTCCAATTTAAGACCTGCCTACACATTTCTTAGGAGGTATCAAGATTTCTGAGACCTCTCTGACTAAAAAAATACTTGACATGGCCTGGAGTTACTTTGGAAACATAACAGAGTTGAACAGTATCCTAAAATTGGTAATTAATGTCATTGTCCAGAAGATAATTTTATCCTAAACTGAGTTCTTTTCCCAGCAAGTCTCTCACAGTTGGCATCCTCTTAGATACCAAAACATAAAATAAAGCCAAACAAAAATTGTCAATAATTACTCTTCTCTATATCATATTGGGTAATTTATGGTGCACATTTCTTTTTCCTTATATTTCTACCTCTGTCTTGAATTTCACATTCTGGATTAAATTAGAATCTAAAGGACAACACACAAACACACACCTGCTAACCATCAGGATTGCCATCACCATCCTCACTCTCACCACCATCGCCCTCATCATCATCTTTATCTTCACCATCCTAATCATCCATGTGGGCACTGTTGCATCCAAGGGAAATTAAACCATAGATAATTCTACATCTTCTTTGCTAGTCCCTGAATTTGTAGTATGTCTAACCCAAAGGAAAGTGTGATACTGTATTTGTTGACACATGATCCTCTTTTGCTCTTACTGTTTACTGATCTTGGAGAAGTGGTGTGTGCCAGAATATATTTAAATCCATCAAATTTCCCAGTCTGTGCACTTAAGCAAGGCCATGTCTTAGAGAAGACAAGTTAAATGTTGGTCTAAAGCTAAAGGCACTTATATCCAAATGGTTTGACTCTTGTTCCATGATGACAGCAGGCCTTGAAACCCTTTACTGAAAATTTTGAAACACAAGATGAAAATGATCTGAATCCTGAGTCACTCAGAATCATTGGACCTATGGTAGATTTTCTGCAAGTGAATAATAAATTCAAATGCATTTAAGTTCCAGGAGAAAAGAGTCTGTGTGCAAAAATCCAAATTTCTTGTTGAGAAAATCCTAAGTAACCTTGTCATTTAAGTCTCTGTTAAGTATTCTCCTACTTGTGTCTAAAACCATCTTAACATGTACTCATAAGAAAGGACACGAGTCATAGCCAGGCACGGTGGCGCATGCCTGTAATCCCAGAACTTTGGGAGTCTGAGACAAGAGAATCATGAGTTCAAAGCCATCCTCAGCAATGGTGAGGCACTGAGCTACTCAGTGAAACCCTGTCTCTAAATAAAACACAACCTATGGCTGGGATGTGGCTCAATGGTCAAGTACCCCTGAGTTCAATCCATAGTACCAAAAAGAAAGAAAGAAGAAAAGAGAAGAGAAGAGAAGAGAAGAGAAGAGAAAAGGAAGGAAGGAAGGAAGGAAGGAAGGAAGGAAGGAAGGAAGGAAGGAAGGAAGGAAGGAAGGAAGGAAGGAAGGAACAGTGCTTTATTTGGTAAATCCTAAGAATTGGTTTTTATTTGTATTTTTTCCCTACTACTACAATAATCACAATCATTACTCATGATTATGAGTTTTTGTTGTTTTTTTTTGGTACTGGAGATTGAAATCAGGGGCACTCAACCACTGAGCCGCATCCCCAGCCCTATTTTCTGTTTCATGTAGAGACAGGATCTCACTGAGTTGCTTAGCGCCTCACCATTGCTGAGGCTGGACTTGAACTTGCGACTCTCTTGTCTCAGCCTCCCTAAGTGCTGGGATTACAGGCTTGCGCCACAGCGCCTGGCTTTGATTATTAGTTTTTATACACTGTTTAAAGTTATTCCCCAAACTAATCTAGGAGTTTATATGAAAGATGGGATATAAATACTTTGAATGATGAAGCAATGACGATATAGAAAGTTAGATATGGATCATGGTTCCTGAATCTCATTCCAAGACCCTGTTCAAAACTTCCTGAAACCCCCATGCTGCCCAAAACTATAATTTTCATACAACTCATTATTTTAAAAATGTGATTTCCATTTCTAAAAAAATAAAAACTAAGACTTCCAGGTTTCCTTCCAGCATATACAATGCTTAGAAATCATCATGCCCATCCTCTTAAGAAGAAAAACACTGAACAAACTGAAACTGAACCACTCTTCTTAGATCAGAGAACTGAGGTCGCAGTGCAAGTGGCTGCCCCCCAAACAAAAGAGATGGTGGATACAGGAATCACAGTGGGCGAAAGCAGAAGCCCAGCAGAAACATGTACGGTTGAAGTAGGAAAACATAAACCCTAACTGACAAATTGGTGGTAGACAAATCTGAGGAAAAATGAAAAATAAAACAAAACAAAACCTTCAGGGACGTTTGAAAAGTCTGTGGATTTCTGTGAGTTTTTCCACCATGGTCTCAGGGTGAAGACTGGGAAAAATTCCCTTTGCTTCCAGCAGGCAGACATGAAACGAAGCCATTTTGAAAATGGCCAGAGCATCCTTCAGGAGAAAATATTTATGAAACTTTAACCTACAAGCCATTTACTAGAACCCTGTTGCCTGAGAAAAAGAAAACACCGTATTCCAGGCCTGTCTAGCCTTTCTGTCATCCCTAAGAGAGAGGAAAGAGAAGGACTTAAAAAGGTCACATCCCAGGAGCACTAAAAGACCAACAGTTAATCATAAAACTACAGAACTTTCCTGCACACACCTTACATCTAATCATTATATAAATGATTACATCAATTACATCAATTTACCCAGTACGCCATAACCAGTTTTCATCAAAAATTACACTGCTGACTTAGAAGCAAAAACCACTGTTTAAGGAGACAGTGCAAGTACCAGAAGTCTCAGATATGGCAAGAGTGTGGAACTGTCTGAGTGTGAATTTAAAATAACCATAACTGGGGCTGGGGTTGTGGCTCAGTGGCAGAGTGCTTGCCTAGCATGCGTGAGGCACTGAGTTCGATTCTTAGCATCACATATAAATAAATGAATAAAATAAAGGTCCACTGACAACTAAAAAATATTTAAAAAATAAAATAAAATAAAATAACCATAACTCAAATGATAATGGCTCTAGTGGAAAGAAGTAGATAAATTTCAAGAACAGACAATGTGAACAGGCATGTGAAATCTAAGGAAGAATAAAACAGGCACACTAGAAATAAAAACATTCTAATAGAAATAAACATTATCTTTGATGGCTCAGAAGTAGACTAGAGATGTCTGAGTGAACTTGAAGAAATGTTTTAATATCTTTATTTAATATCTTTATATTTATTTATTTATTTTTAAGTGGTACCGAGGATTGAACCCAGTGCCTCACATGAGCCCGGCAAGTACTCTACCACTGAGCTAGACCTCCACAGTCCATCATTTTTCACTTCTTTTTATTTTGTATCTTATTATAATATCAGGCTGCTGGTGGTCTTCTCTGATCAGATTAATTAACAAATAAGAAATATGCACTTTACATGTTCCTATCTCTCTAAAAAGCTGTAATGAAATTATCTGAATTTCTCCATTTGGACTTCTAAAAAAATAACAAACTAACTCTTCATCAGCAAAGTTGCTTCCTGAATAATACTGTTGGATCTTTACAAAATTAGTCAAGTGTAATTTTAAACAATGTATCTAGAATCTATTTCATTCAATAAAAAATATGGGCTATTTATGTTTTATTCTAACTGACAGTCAGACATGTGATTATATCATTCATGTCTTTCATGAATAGCATGATTCTAAATAAAGTTAATATACATTATCTAACATTCATCGAATTTTGAGTTCTTCATTCTGACTTTGGAAAGTACTTTGTAGAATCTAGACATTGTTGAATGCCAAAAATAGAATACCTATACCTTCACAAAATATTTTTGAGTAAATGAAAAGGAAACATGAGATAATCAAGTTTTGTTGAATGTTTTAAGAAATGCCAGAAGATATTTAGCATTACAACAAAATCTTATGTACATAACTGAATGGCTTAACCTTTAATTCATTGTTAGTTACTATTATGATGATTCAAGATTTTATTATTTAAAGTTATTTTATAATAACTTTATAATGTGAAATAATAGGCATTCATCAGAAAAACAAAAAATAAATAGCACAGAAAAAAATAAATATGCTACTGCTGAGATAATACTTTGGTTTGTATTACTATATATTTATTTAAATGTATGTTAAAAACTACATCTTGGGCTGTGGTTGTAGCTCCGTGATAAGGTACTTGCCTAGCACATGTGAGGCACTGGGTTCAATCCTCAGCACCATATAAAAATAAATAAATAAAATAAAGGTATTAAAAAATCTTATGCATAATTTGCAAATATTTTCTCCCACTCTGTAGGTTACTTTTTCTTTTTTAGATTCTCAATGTCTCCTGAAGCATAACAATTTTAGTTTTAATGAAATCAAATTTATTATTTTTTTCTTTTATGGATCATGATTTTAGTGTCATGTCTAACAACTCTCTGCCTAAACCAAGATCATGAAGTTTCTTCTAAAAATTTTATAATTTTACTTCTCAGATTTAGGTCTATAATTCTTATATATGGTTGATCTTTATTAAGAATTTTTTATATGGATATCCATTTGTTGAAAGAACAATCCTTTATGTATTTAATCATCTGAGCAGCTCTTTCAAAAAATCAAAAACCATAATTTTAGGAGCTTATTTCTGGTCTCTCAGTCGTATTTCATTGATCTATATCCTTACCCTTAAGTCAATGCCATGTTGTCCTAATTACTCTTACAACAAATTTTGAAACTGGGAAGTGTAAGACCTTCAATTTTATTCTTCTATCCATTTATTTTAAATTCTATTTGATCCTATTGTATTATGTGTACTCATGGATACCACCTTAAATATTTTCTTAGACAAGACAGACAGAAATTGAATAAACTATATTTTCAAGATATACTCAAAAGAACATAGTCATCTTAAGATTTGAAAGTGAGGGGCTGGGATTGTAGCTCAGCGGTAGAGCGCTTGCCTCGCATGCGTGAGGCCCTGGGTTCGATCCTCAGCACCACATACAAAGCAATAAAATAAAGACATTATGTCCATCTACAGCTAAAAAATATTAAAAAAAAAAAAAAGATTTGAAAGTGATAACCATTAATGCATGCCCCTAGGAATGACTATGAACTTAAATCTCCTCACTTCCGATGTCTACATCAACATTTACTGAAAGCCTACCAGACACCTGGCAGTGTGCAAAGTGAGATACTGAAAATACAGAAACCTTTCTCCTAACTTAGCATATAAGTAGAAAATGATGGCAAAGTATACTGATAGCAGCAGCAGAACATGTACAAAATACAGTGGTAATTTTATCTAATCTGATTTCCCTTCCTTCATAGCTTGTTTTGAAAAAACAAGTTTACAAATTTTGGTATTTTTTACACAAAGTGAGTTTAAAAATACCAGAGGCTAGTACTTACAAAATCTTAGAATAAGCAATCCTTTTATAAAATAGGGCTTCTTTTAACAACTTTTAAATCTTTTCATTTGTTTTTTGTTCTTAAGATTACAAAAGGGATTTAGACTAATACCAAAGCACGTACAAAATAAGTATTTAGGGTAAACAGGGAAAGTTTCATTTTATCTATAACCTACCCTTTTCTTTACCCCAGAAGTAACTTTAACTTCTACTAAGCTTGGCTAACTCCTGATTATTTAGAGCAATCTAACATAACAGAACCAAAATAATATGTTTTGTTTGTGTGTGTGCATGTGTGTATAAAACTTCAGTGACAATTCCTGAATTTTGTTCCATGGGAGATTTTTTTTTTAAATATTTTTTTAGTTGAAAGTGGATACAATATCTTTATTTTATTTATTTATTTTTATGTGGTGCTGAGGATCGAACCCAGTGACTCATGCATACAAGGCAAGCGCTCTACCACCGAGCTACAGCCCCAGCCCCAGCCCCATGGGAGATTTTAATAAGAGTGCCAAGAAAGAAAAAGGAAAAGGAAAGAAGGAAGGAAGGAAAGATTGATTGAAGGAAGATGGAGTGAGTATTTCTAAGTTCAAATAAATTTGGAGAATACTGGTTAAATAATATAGCAATATATGGTTTCATGGAGATGTGTACAATCTCAGTTTCATGGAGTTTCATGGAGTTTCCCACTGTTTCTAAAAGTAACTGACTAACTAGTAATATCTTTAAAAAAACTACAGAACTTTATAAAAACATTCTGTGAGAAACCAGTTAGTTATAGTTTCTCCTCTATTGTCATGCTGGTAGCAGATGACATAGTTGAACACATATGGAGATTCAGAAACATGCACAGGGCCACATAAATTTGCCACTGGTCAAAACTAAAAGAATAAAGTCAGCAGATTGCCTTAAGATTCTGTCTTTACTATGTTATAAAAACTGGCTTCATGGGGCTGGGATTGTGGCCCAGAGGTAGAGTGCTTGCCTCGCATGCATGAGGCACTGGGTTCGATCCTCAGAACCACATAAAAAAATAAATAAAGGTTTTTTTTTTTTTTTTTTTTTTTAAAAACTGGCTTCATTTCTGTACTACTTTATTATTTTTCCTTTGGATGTGCAATAAAATAATAAAACGAGGGCTGGGATTGTGGCTCGGCAGTAGAGTGCTTGCCTCGCATGCATGAGGCACCGAGTTTGATCCTCAGCACCACATAATAAATAAATAAATGAAATAAAGATCTTGTATCCATCTGCAACTAAAAAAATTTTTTTTAAAAAATAATAATAAAATGAGAGACAAAATTTAACTCTAAATATACTAGTGTGTTTGCTTTTTAAAATTAAACACAAAATAAGGGGTCTCTGTAAATTGTATAAAAATTTTTTTCTACAAAATCAAGGACTAAGATTAAAATAATCTGTGATATTAGTACAATTGCTTTATTATAAAAAAATCTTTAAGAGGTTAATAAAAACCTTCTGTGAAATTTATTTTATCTATAGTACCTACACATGCCTAGATATGTTCAAATAATAGTGAATTTGGAAATATCTTCTTATATGTTAGAATTCAAATCAAGATATTATTCAGCAGTGAAGACCATTAAACTTGCCATTGAGATTGGATGAAGGGGGCTGAGGTTATGGCACAGTGGTAGTGTGCTCACCTAGCATGTGGGAGGCACTGGGTTTGATCCTCAGCACCACATAAAAATAAAATAAAGATATTCTGTCCACCTACAACTAAAAAATAAATATTAAAAAAAAAAGATTGGATGAAGGGCTGTGTAGTCATGAATGATAGCTTTTCAGCATACTTTCTTATTTCTGTCTTTATTCAGGAACATCTCCTGTGGAAGTGATCTTATGGTGGCTAAAAGAGCTGTTGTGGAAGCTAAAATTCTACTTGAGGAGAATATAAGTGTATGGTCTCCACCACACATTTAAGGGTTTGCTGTTGTTTCTATATTGCTGCTGGGAACAAGAGGTGTGAGAACTGTTCCTCTTATTTATAAATGTCAGCCTTCTCACTCCTATATCCAAATACCAACTATTTGTTTAATATCTTATTCAAGTTTACTCCATGAATTATACTCCACTAATTCAATCCAAAATCATTTCTCCCTTCTCTAAACTATCTGCTTCTTGTTCATGCCTCTCACTTAGCATACAACCATATTTTTAAGTTACTGTTTGACTTGACTATTATATATATCCTGATCACTGAGAATTATGGGAAACTTCAGATGGCATGAATAAGATTGTACACATCCCTGGAGAGCCCACAATTCCAGGTATAATGCTGCTTTCATTAGCATTCTGTGTGTGTTGACTGACTGATTTGCTCTTTTGTGCTTTACCTAGTAACAGTTAATCATTGGGAGAAATATAAGTGTTTTTCTACTATAAAAACAATGAATTTATTAGTTTTAGAAATGTTGATGTATTATCCATAACTAAAGTAACTGATGACTATATATCTTTTTTTCTATGAGAGAGCAATGTCAGGGCTAGGTTAGTGAGGCACAGACCACCTTAGGACTCAGGGACAGAAGATTATGAAAGAACTGTTTAATGACAAAGGGACTTGGAACAATATCATCATTAAAGGCTAATAGAAAGGGTATAGGTAACATATTTAGACATGCACCCAATCATGCATGCATGGAACAATAAAAAGTCTACGAAAGGGGCTGGGATTGTAGCTCAGTGGTAGAGCGCTTGCCTCGCATGCGTGAGGCCCTGGGTTCGATCCTCAGCACCACATACAAAGCAATAAAATAAAGACATTGTGTTCATCTACAACTAAAAAAAAAAGTCTACGAAAGTAATTTGGCAGTGTCATTCATTCATTCAACAAACCTTCACAGAATGTCTACTCTGTCAACAGGCTCTATGCTATACTAGAAAGTTAAATGTGAATGAGAATTATCAACAAGTCATGTTGGCACTCTAAAATTCAAACATAAGAAATTTAAAAATTCATCTATCTACCGCCATGTTAAATTGTATTACATTTGGCTAAAGTACATTAACATATTTTATCTATTCCTTAGAGCAGTGAAAAGAGTTTATTTTTCCCAAGCACCAGCAAACTTAAATTAACCTAGAAACTTCTTCAAAGAGTTTCATTTCTGTCCCCACAACTCTAGGTTCCCAAGTTGCTAAGGACAAAGATGTGCTATAAGCAGAAATGTACATCTAGAGCTGTGTCTAAACAGGAGCTCACTACCTGAGATCAGGGCAGTGTTGGCATAGGTACTCCCTGTCCCTCTCAACAAATAGCTGCTGACACATTCTTGTTTCACAGAATAACATTTTCTTCTAAAACTTAAATGAAAACCAAAAAAATAGAAAGTGGCAAGCACAAAAATATATGTATTTTTAAATTGTGGAATCAAAATGAACTGTTATATACTTTCAAAACCAGAGAAGTCAGAAATATCTTCTCTATACTCAACCATAACCTTCTTTTTTTTTTTTTTTTTTTTTAATTTTTGTTTTAGTTGTAGATGGACACAATGTCTTTATTTTATTGCTTTGTACATGGTGCTGAGGATCCAACCCAGGGCCTCACGCATGCGAGGCGAGCGCTCTACCACTGAGCTACAATCCCAGCCCTCAACCATAACCTTCTAAATTGACTACAAAAGAACCAGAAATGTTACAGTTTCTACAACAACTTTATATACAAGGCAACTTAAAATGATATACTGATTAAGTAGGCTCAAAGTGAGATGTTAGTGTCAAAATTTACTGTTTTAGAATCAAAACCCATTTATGAAGCATATGTTTACAAGGAGGAGTGTAATCTTGAAAAGATCAAAAGGGTTTCATTCAACCAGAAATTTACTAAGCCAGGAATCAGTAGACTAAACAAATCTACTCAAATCAACAACAAACTTGGTTGCTAAATATTAGTTTGAAAATCCATGTTACTGCTCTGTTGCTGTTTTAAAGGGAATTCTTTGCAGATTGCAAAGGAATTTAGCCTATCTCATGGAGAAGTAGCAATCTATACTCTTAAAAAAAAAAACACAAAAGTTTTTGTGGCTGGGATTGTAGCTCAGTGGTAAAGCGCTTGCCTCACATGCGTGAGGCACTGGGTTCCATCCTCAGCACCACATAAAAATAAATAAATAAAATGGAGATACTTGTGTCCATCTACAACTAAAAAAAATTAAAAAAAAAAAAAAACAAGAGTTTTCAGTTATGTAATTGCCTGGAACAAACTTGGCAAGTGCAAGCAGGCCAGAAGGTTCAAGCTCCCTGGGAATGCTTAACATCAAGAAAGGAATTGCAGCTCAGGAAGATCAGAGGGAATTACACACGAGGAAATGTGAACAGTAACCCTTTCACATTTTTGTATTTCCTCCTACTGCCTCTGACCAATGGAGTCTTGCTGCCTTCTAGTTTCGTGAACATACGAGAGCAGAGTGTGACTGGGCAAAAGGAAAAAAGACCTCTCTCTCTCTCTCACACACACACACACACACATATACACAGCACAAAGCAAACATTCATAATAATAAGATAAAATTGGTCTGCTCTAGGAAACAGGCTTTGGCTTTTTAAGTTACCACACATGCACTGTATCACAGCCTTATTCACCAGACCCTAAGTATACTCTCCAAAGAAACTTGAAGAATTAGGCGGGTAGATGAAATGGTTGGCAGATTCATCAGTAGGGAAGCATGGCTTCTATAAAACTGACCAAACAAATAGGTCTCCTCTCTAGCTTACGTTTTTAAATATCTTGCTCCTAGTCATTCTGTAGGGAAAGTATTCTTTTGATAGTAAATAATAGGCAATAGAATCAGAAATTCTTACTATATCTATTATCTAGTCAATGTAAGTTTCTTCAATATTCTAAGCTACAAACTTAGGTAATTCAAATGATTATAATTTTTAAAGAGTAGCTTAGCAATAGCCAAGGAAAGTTAAAATATTTCTAGTTGTTAGTTTGCAAAAGCTGATGTAACTGTACAGATCTTAGATACCTTCAGAGATCCCTGGTTGGGATCTTAAGAAAACGACAACAACAAAAAAAAGAAGACAATGACGAGATGACGATGACGATGATGACAATAAGAACGACAACATTCTTACCATCTCTCAGTCTAGGAAAGAGGACAAATGCTCAGTTTCCATAAGCAGGTGCATTTAAGATATATTAACTAAAATGCATGCACATGAGCACACACACACTCCCAGTCCTCATAGGTGGGGAACCAGATATAATAGAGAAAAATAATTATATTTCCAAATGGATAAGTTTAAAATATGGAATGGACTTTCATAGATCACTCTGAAACAAGATTCAACAGTTTCCATTAGTATAACTTTAGGACAGAAACGGTTGGCCATAAAGAGTAGGTTAAAAAAAGAAAAGAAAAGAAATACAGAAATGCAAATGAAAATCACCAATTAATGTCAAAAGGGTTAGCATTTCAGAGTTATCCAGAAGGAACAAAAAAACCTAAAGGATTTTTTTTTTTTTTTTGCCCCAGCAAAGTACTTCCTCTGAAGCACACAGTCTTCTTCAAGGAATAGCCTATTTACAATAAATGGCACATTCCTAAAAACAGCAAATGAGATTTAAACAACTGATGTTTTAATTTCTCTAGTGGTAGGACACTAAAGGAGGATTAAGGAAAACAAATTTTTCCCTTTAACCCAATGCTAACAGTCTGAGCACTGCTTCTCAGCCTGGCCCCAGGCAACTGCAAATCATTCCATTCTGGGTCAAGGACACCAGTCCTAGGATGAAAAAAAAAATGCTCAGGAAAATTTCCTGGTTTCATGGGCAAAAAAGGACTTGGCCTCTACTCTGCTTTCAACCCACTCTTTGCCCATGAGAACAAAACTGGAATTTGAGAACAGGGTTTAGTTTGCCACTTGGCAAAGCAATGTAAATGTCACTTCAGGTGTTTGACAAGGTCCAAACCTGGAGGAGAACCCAGCAAGGCCTGTGCTCCCGGACAAGCCTCAGGCTACGTCTTCAATAATAATCCTGGGAATAATTACCTGGGGAAATAAACAATTGGCCCATTATGAGAAATGCTATAAAACAAAAAGGGATTACGAATATATAACCAAGTATACACAAAAATGTCCTGACTGGCCTTACAAACATGAAACTAATGCTACTGAAATAGCTAAGGAAAACAGGGAGTTCATGAAAATGCTTCATTATTAACATCACCACCTAAACCAAAAACTTTAGGGTTACTCAAAAATAGAAATTCCCATAAGAGAGTTGTTCCTACGATCCAGGGACCACCATATGTGGCTTACAAAATTGGAGGACAATTATAGTTCCCCCTAGAGGAGCTGAAGTAAACAAGATAACTTTTCCACCCGCCACTGACCCTCTTTTACCCTATATTAGAATTTATGATGAAAATGGCAGACCTGGTAAATATTAATGGTAAATGGGTTGAGTTACAAAGCTTGCCCTTTCTTAAGACACTGGGACGATTTCGTCCCTGGTGTTTGAAAAACAAGAAATAGAAATGACCTAATCAGCAGCAAAACAGATATTATAAGAAATTACCTTGCAGATATTGCCTAAGATAATATGAATAAAAATTAAACCTACCACTTGATAGAGTGGGAGACAAAAAATAGAATTCTATACCTTTTTCTTTATTTAGCATGATAACCTTTACTTACACAGACACCTTGTCTCTTACCTTTGTATAACTTTTAAGATTGTATAAGGTCAATAGAATTATGAGGAAATTGTGTAGGATGCCAATAGGAAAAGTGAAAGAACATGTAGAAAAATGAAATTTTTTGTAATAGAGTAAACACAGCTAGACATGGAAAAACAATATTCTGGACTTCCATGTAGAAAGATATAAAAACTAAACCTCATGGTCACTCAAGAGAGAGACCTTCTGATGCAGTAACTGAGTTCCTCTCATCTCTCCATTTCCCCGACTCTACACCTCCTTCAAGGGCTCCTGGACCCGCTGGGGCTGGACCTCTGCAGCCACATCTGCAGACAAATTAAATATATTTGGGCTGTAGGTCTCACTGATTTCTTTTCTGGGATCTTGTCTCATGGATTCAGAGAATAAAATCCATGGATGATGGCAGAAGACAAAAATAAAAACAATAAAATTAGCTTGAGTGAAACAGAAAAAAAAAAAAAGAAACTCTCTGTCATGTGAGGGGGAAACTGTTGGAAAGCTTTTCCACTTGAGTATACTAGCCTGGCAACTTAAGGCTTCTGGATAAAGGCACTGATCAGAGTCCATGCTGAACAGACATTAAAAGCATCGCGACAAGGGGCTGGGATTGTGGCTCAGTGGTAGAGCGCTCACCTCACGTGCATGAGGCACTGGGTTCGATCCTCAGCACCACATAAAAATAAAATAAAGATACTGTGTCCATCTACAACTAAAAAAAATATTAAAAAAAAAACATTGGGACTAATTATTGGGATCTGTGCTGTACAGATGTTGGGAAGATACAAAACTATTGGCTTCATCCATGACATTCTATATGGCTGTAGGCTGTATGCTTTTAGTCCTTAAGTCTAAATTTCTTGTAACCACAATTTGGGTCCAGCCCTATTTCCATTTTGCCCACAACTCTAGGAACAAAGAAGTGGGCTGGAATGCTTAACCTACCAGGGTTGCCTTTACATTTGAATAAAAACCTTAGCAGGGGCCCATTATACTCATTGTCTGAGGATTAACTAGTCTATCTTAATGGGGGATAAAAAAATATAAACTGCAGGACAGGAGGAACCAGGCAATAGGTTCTAGTAAATAAAGTTATAACCTGGGGACAAAATAGTCTCCCCTTTCTAAGATCTGACAGGATGCCCTATTTGGCCAGAGGGCATTTCTGGGTGCATTCCTACCTGCTATCCAAAAACTGAAATACAAGGGCCTCCCCTAGTCTCCATGAATTCAAGCACCTATGTCTTGGCTTTGCTGATTTCTGCAGCAAGAGGTCCATAACAATCTTTGTATGGTCAATGTGACTTTCATTGGACAGACTGCCCCAGATACATACATATATAAAAAGAGAATCTCTGGGTACAATTGACAGTGGGGAAATCACTTAAAAGTTGATGGAATTATGGTGATGATAGGGGAGACTGGTCAAACAACAATAACCTGTGTTCCAACCCCTTCAGCACAAATTGGAAGGGAAAAAGATTTAAGGCACAGTTTTTGTTTTTTGTTTTTAATATGCCAGACTGTCTTGTAAGGTAAAAAACAGCCCTTTTGTAATTTTCACATCCCCTCTCTAAAAGCCCAAGGCAGTTCCTGCCCCAGTGGTTCCTCTCCCGAATCTTCCACCTGGGAAACAAAGCCTAACCGCTCAGGTTAGCACATCAAAAGAAGACTGCTACTGCTTATCTGTCCCGCAGATTTTAAAGTGACCAATCCCTGGCTCGCCATGCGGTTTGTAGTGGGCTCTATAAAATCCCTCCTGCGCGTCCCCTCTCTCTTTTCCTCTTTCCTTCGCCCGGGTGCCCACTCCCCTGAATAAAGAATCTCCTGGCTGTACAGAGGTGTCCATGTCTGGCTGGCCGATACCCTAACATTTGGTGCCGGTGACTCGGATGAGGGAGTAATTCTCTATTGAGACCCCTCATCCTTAACAGCCGACCACACCTCACAGCCTTTGCTCATTCTTTCGATCGTCAAGTGTCCGCGCCCACCACGACCTTCGTTTGGTGAGTCCCCTTTGTGAGGAGAATAAAACTTTGAAGGCAGGGTCTCAGAGGTGACCAGCCGTAGATCGTCCGGTGGTCCCTCTGACTGCCTCAAAGGGAAGACCGTACCCCACCACGATCTTCACGGTTACAGTGGACTTCCAGAATCTCCACACCACTTTCCTAAATTCTTCATCCCTCAGGCCCTTTACTCCCTCTCTCTCCCTCCTTTCCTTTTAACTCAAATTCTGCCGGCTGGGAGTAGCTTGATCCCTCTCTGTTTACTTCCCTCCGCCCCGAGTCAAATTTTCCGACTCCTCCGGGAGGGGTCTCCGAATCCTAGCGCTAGGTTGATCTGAGGCTCCGCCTCTCCGGGAGAGGTTAGACCCAGGGGACTCGGGTGGCGACCCTTCTCCCCCCGTTGGTCTTATTCTTGTCTGTTGATAGCTTCAAAGGGACGCTTTTGAGGCTGTACTAATAGACATTTCTAGGTGACAGAATGGGATCAAGCTCTTTCCTCCCAGCAGACTCTCCATTACGTTGCCTTCTTGAAAATCTTTCCACTCTTAATCTTCTTCCCGATATTGAACCAAAGAAACTTATAAAACTTTGCACTCAGGATTGGCCCACCTATCGATTAGATAACTCTAACCCTTGGCCACCTACAGGCTCCCTAGATCCTAGTCTCCTTAGAGACCTACATAATAATTGTGTGCAATCGGAAAAAATAGGCGGAGATCCCTTTATTCAGGCCTTCTCCCTTCTCCAAGCCAATCCCTCCCTCTGCACTCTCTCTAAGTCTCACCATGTCCTCCTAACTTACAAACCAAATTCACCCAAGTTTCTGTGGACTCTGAAATTTGCC
This sequence comes from Xerus rutilus, assembly GCA_028644305.1. Classification (NCBI taxonomy): domain Eukaryota; kingdom Metazoa; phylum Chordata; class Mammalia; order Rodentia; family Sciuridae; genus Xerus; species Xerus rutilus. The sequence goes on along the minus strand of CM053410.1, from coordinate 25,786,941 downwards.
TCACATCGCTTTCTTCCCTGGATACAACAGACTCCAATCACAAGCTTCTCAGCCGTCTGCCCTCTTCTGGCTTATTTACACCTCCCCTCCACCTCCAGCTTTCCCTTCCCCTTACAAGCTGTCTTCTAAAACATCTTGAAAAACTTTACCCCCTTTTTTAAAAATATGGAACACCCCAGGTACCCCCATCCAATCCTTGGCTTCTTCTGACTTTTCACTCAGACGAACAGCCAAAGCTCTTCACAGCCTGGCCTGCTACCTGGCCTGCTGCGGCAGCCCCTCCCCCACAAACCACTAGGTTTGCAACTTTTCACAGCTGCCTAGGCCTCGTTTTTTCAGATCTCAGCTCAAGGGAAAAAAAAGAGGGAAAGGAGGTTAATTTACATCTACCTAAACTGCCCCGTCCATTTCTTCTTCCTCCGTTCTCTCTTGCTGCTTTACTGAAACAATGGCCATAATTTTTTATCTCTCTCTAGGACTCTTCACTCTTACATTTTTAAAACTTATAACTTTAATGCTGCGCGCTAAAGTTGAAACTTCTGATCAGATGTATTTTATCCAACTATAAAAGTTTTTTACACTCTACTGAGACTAGGTATACCTACCTTTAATTCAAAAGGCCTTCTTCATGCTTTATTTTTTGTGTTTATGTAAACCAAGCACTCATAAACTAAAACTAAAAATGGATCCAAATACCTTTAATTCACATGATTTAAAAGGTTCAATTTGAATTGGTAAACATAAAGACATCTTTAAAATTACTTAATACACAAGTCTTTCCACGTGGTCGAAGGACTAATAACTTGTTAATGTCTATAAAATGTCTAATATATATCTCATTGTCAAAAATGTCTTCAAGGGAAAATGTTACTGTTAAATATGCTTGTCTAATGTCTTGATTTTTTAATGAAAATAAGCAAATCAGATCTGATATTGAGTACTCAAATATGTTTATTAGATAAATTTGGTATTGGATTTACAATACCAAATACTTTTAATTCCGTTAAATTCCATAGGATAACATTTTAATGTTTTCATAAATGGTAAATTTTATCAACGGGATATAAAATTGCTTTGTCATCATTAGAAACAGAATTACTTAATTTAAAGCCCAACAGGTATAATTCTATATACTTAAACATTGTGTTTTCATAAATGGTAAATAAATGTAATTCTCTAACCCAGCCTAATTCTATCCTAAGATTGAAAGACAACTCAACAAGAGGTCATAAAGGTTTATTTTTGTTTTATTTACTTGGACTATGTTTGGCTTTGATTAAGTAATTGCTTTTCTTAAAATCTAAACAGTACTCTCATACTGGAAATTCCTAAGATATAAGCTTACTTAATTTAATTTAAAAGTTAAAGTCAATTGTCCTTTCTTTCAGCACAAAGGTTTATAAATTCCTATAAGTTTTAAAGGTTTCTACTATTGCCTAAATTCAAAGTTTACAAGGATTATTTTGAGATGTGGATCTAAATGAAGGGTAAATTTCTAAGGTTTATGTTTATGACTAATTTAACTATAATTAATATAAGCTTATTCAATTTAAACTTCAATGTACTGATATAAAAATCTGAAACATTGTTCTGCTCTTGATGGGATACCTTTCTTACATTTGTCGGGTTTTAAATTACAACTATGCTTAAATAACTATGTTAAAGTCTAGATTTTTCTTTGAGAGATAAATTTGATTAATATAACTACATCGATGCAATTATGGTTCTATTAGTCCTATTTTTATGTTAAATGTGTTCATATCTTCCAGGCATGCAAGTACTTAAAGTAGAAGGTTTAAATTAGAAGGTTTAAAGAATGTTAAATCAAGCTGATGTTCTCCAAACTAAAGTTGTATGGTAATTTTACACTTATAAGGATAACAAATTTTATCGAGGGTTTATCTCTATAACTAAACCTCTTATCCATAAGACAGTTTTTGTTACCTTTTAAACTGGGATAAAATTTAAATGTTTCCGTAAGTAAATGAGAGCCTAATCTACTTAAAGTCTAATATTTTAAGACATAATCTTTACTACTTTTCTGCACCAAAAAATGTCAAAAGCCCTCTCAGCCTTTCTTTAATTCATGTCTTAAATGTAATATCATATTATGTTAACTAGCATTCATATGAAGTCAAAAAAACAATGTATCTAAACTTTATAAAATGATATTTAAGAAACAAAGATTAACTTCACAACTAAGATACCTTAATATTTTGCAAGGAGCCCTGCCTTACCCGAAATAAAGTTCTGTCTCCCAGCCTATTACAATGGCTTCAAAGTGGCCACACTCTAGTTCATTTAAAGTTATGTTCAAAGGATTGTATTGTAAAGATTACTAGGATTTCAACCAGAAAGTATAATATAAGTCACCCAAATTTTAAGATACCTATTACACAAACTAAACTTATTAATCTTATTTTATATTTTCCTTAAACTCTATGGCTATTGTGTTAACATTCTACAGAGGTACTAATTTGAGAACAAACCAACCCATATTATTTTAAGATAAATAAGCCACCACCTATAGTATAGACCTTAAAGTTAAAGCCCAGTATCCTTACTTTGTAACTGCTGAGATTGCCTTGCGGAGTGTTTAAGATCAAGACTTAAAGCTAAAATTAAATTAAAGGGCTAAGAAAGCCAGTATTTGGCTCTTGCCCTCCAAGTCAGGCTGAATCCAAAAAATGAGGGAACTTCTCTGCATCTCTAGGCCACAGGACCTCCTGATCAAGGAGATTTCCGAGACCATTAGAGAATCAAAGAGCCAATCAAATGCCATACAATGAAGAGGAAGGTCACCAAAGAGGGAACTGTGTCCCTCCTGCTTCCTGGGGAAGCCACTTGTGGCCAGCCACCACACCTTGACCTGTCCTAAAGCAGATGGCACTAACACAGCTGGAAGCTATTTCCAAGTTCCCCAAGAGTGAACTCAGGTGGCTCTTAACACTGGTAACAACAAGAGTCAATTGTACCCGCTTCATCCTAAACACTTAGCAAAACCATAACATACCCATTCCTGGGCATTAAAAAATATATAAATAATTTAATGTAACATACATACATTAGCCCTCCAAAATACATACGACTGGAGGCTACAAAGGAAAGATTCTTAGACAGTAATGTAACAGCTATCAAGAAAAACTGCCAAAGTCAGAGGTTTTTAATCAGTTTATGGCCTACTGAGCTTCCTAACCTACACAGGTAGGCTTAATGTTGACTAATATAATTTTCTAGCCCTAAGTAATAAAATAAAGGGATCTCTACTAAACAAAAGTCATAACAATAAAAGGGATATTTTACAAAGTTAGATGATATTAAACTGGCTTAACCACATGTTAAAGATAAACATCTATGACATTAAAA
>CM053410.1:25766875-25783075 GCA_028644305.1 Xerus rutilus | reverse complement strand
TGCCATGGTGTGCGTGTGGCCTTGTGCAAATGTGTTCTCTGCTGTGAGTGTGTGTGCACGTACTCATGCAGGTGTGCAAGTGTGTGCAGTCTCTGAGCAGGTGGCCAATGTGCAGGTGTGCAAGTGAAGCTGTGCACAGGCAGTGGTGTGCTGGGGCAAGGGCATGGGCTGTGCATGGTGGGAGCATGCTGCAGGGGACAAGGAGACCCTGGAGGAGCCACCAGCTCAGAGGCCTGGGCCAGATGCAAGGAAGTCTCGAGGACTGGGGGCTGGGAGCGACAGAGGGCAAGGTGGTGTAGGTGTACATGCTGGCTCTAGAGTCATGCTCATATGCCTTCCTGTGGGCAGGCACTGCCAAGCCTCGCCCTCTAGAGCCCACCATGTGGGTCTCCGGCAGTCAGCAGCATGGTGATCTGCATCTCAGGCCAGCAGGCAAGAGCACCCTACCCTCCCATCAGGGCAAGGCAAGCTGAGTCTCAGCAAGGCGGCCAGTCCAAAGTCACCAGCCAACAAGCAGGGGGTGAGATTCCAGGCCAGGAAGGCTGGACACTAGTCACAGAGGGGGATGGATGTCACAGGGTGGGGCCAGAGGATTTTTGCTGCTCCTCTGTACCCCACAATGTGCAAGTGTGTCGAAATCAGGCATGAGGGCCCAGGCCACCTCTGCATGGTCCTGATGAGCCCCCAAAGATCCCTGCCTCCTTGTCCCTACCTCTGCCTTTCTCTCACTTCAAGGACACCTCAACCCCAAATCCTAGCTGAGAGCACTCCCAAAAGTGGTCCAGAGCAGGGAGAGAGGCAGGAGCAGTTCTTCAAACAGTTCTTCCTGCTGCCTCTGAGCTCCCCAGAATCTGCCCCAAGGGGCTAAGATGGCACAGTGACCCCATGTGAACCAGGGGGCCATGGGAGACAGCACTTCTTCCTCTCCAGATGAGCTCACAGCTGCAGGCCTGATGGTGAGGCTCAGGGCCTCCTCCACACCCCACCAAGCCCAAATACCCACAGGCCTTGTGGTGGTGGAAAGAGGACAGAGATAGGTAGGTCCCCAGGGAGGGGGCTGTGGGTGTGATGGGTGGGGTGATGGCATCTGTGAGGGTGCTGAAGGTGATGGTGGGGATGAGGTGTGTGGGTCGGGGGGAGCAGGTGGGGTGTGGTGGAGTGTGCTGTGGTGAGAGGGCACAACAGGATGGTGGGGTGCAGGGATGGGGGCTCCAGAGATGGGCATGATGGGGCTGATGAGGAAGGACAAGGGGTGTAGACGGAAGGAAGGGTGTGCGTGGACGTGTGTGTGCACGTCTGTGTTGTGCTAACAGCTGAGCAGAGGGGACAGAAGAGGCAGAGGTGGGCGCAGGGGTCCACCTAGGCAAGCAGCAGGCCAGGGCCAGGAACAAACACCAGTCCAGAGTGCCCCGCCCAGAGGCAGGTCCACAGGACACCTGGAATTGTCTAAACCATTCACAGTTAGAGGCACCTGTGATCCTGCTAGTGGGGGGCTTAGGTGTTCTGAAAGGGCAACAGGAACGGCCAGCAGGGGTGACAGAGGCTGGCCTCCTGCTGCTGAGCCCTTTCCATTACTTTCTCACTCAGCATAAATGAGATAACAAGAGGGGGCCACACTTTGTGCTGTGTCTTCCAGGGCAATTCCTCACCTTAACCCCGGGAGACAGCTGTCACCACATAGATGAGGGAGCTGAGGAGCAGGGGCAATGAGGCCAGGTAAGAACAGAAACCTGAAGGATGATGTTGCACAGCACCTGCTGGTCCAGTGCCAGGGCCTGCCTGCGGCAGTGGGCTGGATGAGGGCTGGCCTGTGCTAGGACATACACATCCAGTGTGTTCCCTGGCCCTCTCAGTCTGTGCCCACACTCCCTCCTGCCCCTGTGAGTGGACGTGCACACATGAGCATGGGGCAACACGTGTGTGTGTGTGTGCCCTTCACTGTGAGCTCGTGCGGCCTGTGGCCAATGTCCTCCCCAGGGAGCTCACACGGAGAAGCTCCAAAGGCAGCAGCGTGCAGGTTTTTGCGTTTCTCTTCCTTGTGAGATACACAGTGTGTGCACAGTGCTTGTGTGTATGGTGCACACTAGTGGTGGGGGGTCTCGGGTCAGGTCAGGGCTGCGTGTGACACTGTTGTGAGGAATGTGCTTGCATCTGGGCCGTGCAGCCATGGCTGTGGACGCCCATTTGGCAGGGTGTACATTCTGGATCCTCACTCTTTCTCTGTGATCTGGCTGCCCAAAGGAGTGCCTGCTATCCCTGTGACATGTCCATCAGGCCAAGTCACCAACCCTAAGACCCTCAAGTGCCTCCTCTCAGCTTCTAGAGCACAGGCCAAGGTCTTCAGGGTTGCTGGTATGGCCCCACCCCAGGGGGAGCCCCTGGTCCTACCCTCCTCCCCAACTCCTGCATTCTCCTGGGCCCCAGGGTCTTTGATGGCTGTTTCCTCTGCTCAGAACCTTTAGATCCCTTGACACACCCCTTCTGTGGACCCTATTTAGCTGCTGCTTCCACTTGGGAACCTCCTGGGGGAGCAGCACCACTGTGCTCCTGCAGAGCTGTCTTCTACTCCTCAAGCCCCTGAAGCTTCTGGGACCTCTTTCCTGTCATAGTCTCAGTGTTGGGGGGAGGGTCAGGCCTTGTCCATCACAATACTTCTGATGCAAGTGTGTACACATGGGCACCCAGTTAGTGTGTGCCACTTCCTCTGGGCTGTGTCCAAGGGAACCTCAGGCACTATGTGTTTACCAGAAATCACCGATCTGACCATGGGTGCAGCTGGAGCCAGGGAGGCCACGCTTTTGGAGAGCAATGAGGGAGTGGCTTGCAGGTAGAGGGAGTATCAAAATCCTCCACTTTCAGAGTTCCTGGTGGGGGTCCATGCGGTGCAAGCACTGCACAGGACCTGACCAGGGTTGATGGTGAGATGGGGGTTTGCTACCTCCTGCTGTGTAGGGCGCACACTCGCATGCGCACCCGTGTAGAAGTCTGCATGCCTGCACGCATACGCTAACAGCCTGCGGACCGACGGACACGCACGTGCATGCGCGACACACAAGTACACATGCACAGAAACACGAGCGCTCACACCTGTACACAGCTGACTCGGGCCAGGCGAATTTGGGGAGAAGCAAGTGGTGGGGCTCAGAAAGCCACGCGAGGTGTGTCATTGCCCTGGCTAGGGGAGCGAGGCACGAAAAAGGTCGACCCAGGATTGCCCAAGATGGGGCGGGAGCCACCGGCAGCCAGCCTAGGAGAGGGAAGGGGCAGGCAGGGCTTGAGCCGGCGCCGCGGGCGCGCCCTCTCTCGGCCGTCCGCAGTAGCGCGCCCGGCCCTCCGCCCTGCACCACCGCAGACTCCAGCTGAATGTCTCCGCCTGGAGCCCGGCGGCTTATACCGGGGACAGGCTCTGTCCCCTTCAGGTTCGCTCCGGGCGGCCGGGTTAGGTCAGGCGTGCAGGCCAGGACACTAGGGCGCCGCTGAAAGCTGCCTAGGCCCCTGCCGCTCTCTCAGCCCTGCCAGGGCCCTCTCCTGCCCTGCCCCGCGGCTGTATCCGCAGGTGTGGAGCTCTCCCAGGGCCCGGCCGGCCAGGATGCTGCAGACCCAGCACGCTGCGCTCTCAGAACGTTGGATCTCGGGAGGAGCGCTAGGGATGGGGCTGGAAGGGAACCGACAGGGCAATCCACGTCCCATTTCATGGATGCGGCTACCAAGGCCCAAGAAGGGCCGCAGCCTGCAGGCAAGGGAAGGGACTCGGAGGGTTTGCCACTTGACTGCGTCCCCTCCCCGGCCCAGGATCCCAAGAAGTGCGGGCGTGATGCTGAAGGCGACGAATCGCTTCCTCTGCCCTCGCGCGGAACTTCGGCGGAGACTAACGCCCTTTTCGGGATCAGAGGCCGCAAACTACCCGCTTGCACCGCCCTAGCGCATCCCCTGGCCTTGGGGTTCGGCACCCCGCCGCACCGGCTCCTGGGCTCCCGGGGGTTTCCGGTCCCCAGATCCAGGCGCAACAAGTCAGAATGCAGAGCCGAGCAGCAGCTAACAAGCCGAGAGGGAGGGCACGGAACCGGATACCCGGCGCCTGGCGCTCCGGGATCCCTGATCGCGCGCTGTGTCCGCCTCCGGGGAAGGGCTGGGGTGCCGGGCGCGCGGGACTGACTAGACAGGAGGCCCACAGCCACGTCCAAGGCCCCCAGTTCTGCTTCTGGGCGCGTCCTCGCCTCCTCCTTCGCCTGCTTGACCTGGCTCGGGTACTCAAAGCTAGACCTGGCGGCACCCGGGCGTCCTGATGTAGTTTCGCTGCCTCCCGCGTCGGAGAGGCAAAGGCTACTCCCTCGACCTCCCTTGCTGCCTCCGCTGCGAGGGTCGCAGAGGAATTCAAGGTCGAGGGTTATGAGAGACTTTATGTCTGCTTTCCAGACCCCAACCCCGCGACACAGGCTCCTAGATATGAAAAAGGACCTCAGCCACCTTTTCTCCTTAAGCCTCCGCCGTGGCCACTGCTCTTTCCCCTGTGGAGGCTCTCGCTCTGAGGGAGGCGTGTGTTTGTGGCTATGCGAGAGGGCACTGAGGGTCTTCTTGGGCCCCCAGGGTAGGGCAGAAACGCAGACCTCGCAGCCCCCTCCCCAACACTTATGCCCTGAAGCTCCTCTGAGGCGGGAGTGCGCGCCTCCTGCCCACCCACACGCCTTCACTTTTTCAACTCTTTGGGAGTTGCCGCTAAGGAATCTTCGCCCCAGACCCGGCGGCATGGGACGTGATGGGGACCTCGTGGAAGGAAAGCTTGCTAAAGGAGGAGTGGGTTAAAGCTGATCCCCAGCCCGGGTCTGTGCGCGCCAAGAAACCTGGAAGCTCAAAATTAAAGTGGAAAGGGTAAGGTGCCCAGCAGGCCCCAGTCTGGAGTATCAGGCTGGACCCTCCCTTCGAGTCGAAGCAGAAGGTCGGGGGCCTCTGCTCGCGGGGGACGCGGACCGGGAGTGCTGGGCACCCAACCCTGCAGCTTCCTGCGGAGAGGGCGCAAGGCCGACCCAAAGTTCAGATGGGCTTATCCGCGCCACTGCTCCGACTCAGTGGAAAGGAAGACAAAGAGTGAAACAGCGAGGGCGTTTGCGTGTGTGTGTGATGGTTGGGGCTGAGGATCACCCTCCACCCGAACTGGGGTAGGAGCAACCTCCTGAGAATCTCCACCGCCAATATCAGGTCTGTGGGTGAGGGCTGTGAGGGGGAGTCTGGGGGCTTCTCTGCCTTCTTCTGGCTCTGTTGGGTGGGGGGATGTGTCGGCCCATATAATATAAGGTCTGCAGGGGGTCCTGAGTGATAAGGAAAAGAGAATCACCCTTGTGGTGTCTCTTTCGAGAATCCCCGATCCCTGTGTGGCTGTGGGGGCTAGATAGGGCTCCCTTAGACCCCTGCTAGCGTCTGTGTGTGAGGGGCACCGCGGGACTCCTGTCCCAGCCTTCCCTGGGTCTGTGTATGTGATGGGGAGGGGGTGTCTCCCCAGCTCATCCTGCCAGTCAGGCTGGGCTGTGTGTGTGGATTGGAGTGGGGGGTGAGCAGCACGGAGGAGCCTCTCCCAGGTCCAGAGTCGCCCCCTCCTCAGCCTGCCCAATGCAGGCGCGCAGGGACCTGCCAGATTCTGTCGCCACCGCGGGAAGAGGCAGGGGATTGGGAGGGGGCGGAGGTCCAAACTCCCGAGATCTGAGCGCAAACCTGGGATCTGCGAAGACCCAAATAGCGAAGTTGGGAAGTGTGAGCGCCCCCCTCCCCCAATCTCCTCCCACCAGCGCAGCCCTCCCTCCTGCCGTCCCCCGCTCCCCGCCAAAGCCTTCCTTACCTTCCCCAGCAGCTGCGGCCCAGCCAGCGAGGACTTGATCTGGGGAGTTGCAATACCCGGGAGCGCCCCGCGTCCTCCGCGACGGAGCCAGGCGCCCGACCTGAGCCCGGACCGGGGGATCCTACCGCCGCTGCAGCCCCAGGCCTGCTCCTGGCCACGCCAAGACGCCCCCTGGAGCGCACCCGCGGGCGCACTCAGGCCCCTTCCTGTTCTTCCCCTGCCCGAGTCCCTGGGGAGCCCAGAGGTTCCGGATACCAGCGCTGCCGGCGCTGCGGGGCGCGCGGGCCCGGGCGGGGCCAGGACACGATGCCACAGACAATGCAGCCCACTCACCTGCCTCGATCGCTCGGCCCCGGCCGCTGCCAACGCCGCGCCCGCCGCAGCTGCCTGCGCCCGCCGCTCTCCCTCCCGCAGCGCCGCCGCTCCTCTCCTCTCGACTGCCCGGCTCTTCTGGCCTTTTTTCCCCTTCCTGGGGGGTCGGGGGACGCGAGCGGAGCCGGGAGCTGGGCGGCGCGGGGAGGAGGAGGAGGCTGAGGACCAGGAGGAGGAGGAGAGAGGCTAGAGCTGCTCCCCCGCCCTGCTGCCCGCGCTCCCCAATCTCTCGCTGTCTGAAACTGGATCCCGAATTGAGAGCCAGAGACTGCATTACGAATTACATCACGTTTTTTTTTTTTAAATTTTTTTAAGTTGTAGATGGACAGAATATATATATATATATATATTTTTTATGTGGTGCTGAGGATCGAACCCAGTGCCTCACGCATGCTAGGCAAGCACTCTACCACTGAGCTACCCCTACATCAGGCTTTACAGAGCTTCCAGGTCACACATTAGAGGGGCAGCGCGAGCAGGGGGCGGGGTGTGGGGGAGGGGAGCGGGGTAACGGGTGGCGGGGCGAAATGCACACAGGCTTGCACACCTAGGAAAGCGGGCTCCTGCCCCATGCAGTAGGAAGGAATGCCAGGAATTGGGTCTCAGCCCTTGGCCTCTTCCAGGAGCAGGAGTGACTGCCATCAGAAGGGATGGAGGGACAGACTGAAGGATGGAGATAAGGAAGTTAGGGGTTGTGCACAAACAACACATGTGCCTGGGTGGGGGGATGGAGAAAGGGTGGAGGAGGCAGGGAAGCATAAATGGAGGTGTGGTTGAGAGGACCAGAAGGATGGATGGACAGGCGACTGGAGAATCCTGAGGGATTATGGATGGAAGGGTGGAGGGTGGATGGATGGGAAGACAGAATGCATGGGGCAAGGAGGGGGGTTGGAACAGGACTGAGGGATAAGTGGCTGAGGTGCAGGGACAGGCGGGCTGTGCATGGACCCATGATGTATGAGTAGGTGGATGGGGGAGTGATGGGCAGGGGAGAATCAGAGGCATGGGCTCAGGACCCTGGAGAGGAGCAGGTGGGGGAGGCCTCTGAACTGCATAGGCTGGGGGGATGCAGCCTTTCTTCAGGGAGACTCCTGCCCTGAGAAGCTAAGGAGGGGGCTGGGGACAGAGCTAGAAGGAGGCAGAGTTGAAGGTGAGGTCTGGGGACTCTTGGCCTTGTTGGCTGTCCCCAGGCACTCCCTCCCTTTCTCACCACCTCTTCTTTGACTTGGTTACAGTGGGGACATCCCAGTCCCAATTCAGATTTTGTTTCTCTCAGCTGATGCAGATAAGTGCCTTCAGCTATTTCTCTCCCATCTTAAGCCATCCCAGGTCCCTCTTGCTTCTGAGACCTTTGACCAGCCACCTGCAGGGGAACCCTCAGTCTTGGAGCAAGGGCCTCAGGGAAGTTGCTTCAAGGTGCTTCTTACCAGAATGCTCCTGCCTCAGGCACTTGCTCCTACCTCACAGTTCTTGGTCCACTCTGAATGCAGACCCAATGTCCCGTATTTCCCACACTTACCCTCTTAGCTGACCACTGGTGTGTTGCTGCTGAAATCCAACATCAGGCTCAGCTGTTTGTGTCTCCCAGCTTCCCTTAGGGTACCACCACTGTGGCACCAATACAGAAACACAACCACTGTCACCACTTTCAACCCGAATTTCAGCACCCATCCCACACTGTCCTCCCATAGCCACCCCTTAACCTCCAACGCAGCTCCAGCAGCCTGGCGGTCAACACCATCCTCCACTGACCTCCAGGAGGAGGGCAATGCACATCTACTGGTCACTCTGGCAGGTTGCACGTCTCACCCAAGATCTCTGTCCACATCAGTCTCCCCTGTGAGGCCAACCAGAGTCCTGAGCCCCAGGGATGTCCTGAAGGACTGGTCAGAGGGCCACAGTGATCCAGACCAGGGGGCAATCAGGGAAGGGCAGGGAGGCCTCGTGGCCCAGTGGAAGCTCTTGGGCAGCACCACACTCTGCTCTTCTTCCAGGAGAAGGGCCTTCTTCCCCAGTATATGACAATCACAGAAAGGAGGCCTGTCCTGGGAAGCTGCTCTCTCCCCCATGTCCTGGCTAAGCTGCCCTTGTCTTGGCCTCCTCACTGCAGTAGCAGCCAGTGGCTACCAGAGGGGCTCTGGTATCAGGCCAAGAAGCAGCAGGAGTAGGGCTCTGAGTCAGGATCTCAGGAGCCAGCCTGAGAGGGGTGTAGCTGTGACTCTCTGGAAAAGGGAAAGCCAAGGGAAGGGAAAAGCCAGGGGGGCAGGAGCAGAGTCCAGGATGTGGTGTTGTAAGAGGGGCTGTGGACTCTGACTGGTAACATGGGGCTGGGCTCATGGAGAGCACCAAAGGTCACCCTAGGGCAGGGTGAGTAGTGGGAGACTGCAGTGGGGGAGGAGCATGCAGGACTCTGCTTTCAGTTCAATTTTTCTATAAGTCTAAATCAGGATTTTTATTTTTTTGCTCTACTTTGGATCTTTAATGTATATATATTTAATTTATTTTTAAAACAGAAGAATGCACTTCAAGTCATAGTACATATACAGAGCACAATTTTCCATCTCTCTGATTGCAAACAAGATAGAGTCACACTATTCGTGTCTTCATACATGTACCTAGGGTAGTGATGTCCATCTCATTCCACCATTTTTGCTACTCCCATTCCACTTCCCTTCCCCCACTTCCCCCGTGCCCCATCCAAAGTTCCTCCATTTCTCCCATGCTCCCCACCCCCACCCCCATTATGTATCAGCATCCACTAATCAGAGAGAACATTCAGCCTTTGGTTTTGGGGATTGGCTTACTTCACTTAGCATGATGTTCTCCAATTCCATCCATTTACCTGCAAATGCCATAATTTTATTCTCTTTTATTGCTGAGTAATATTCCATTGTGTATATATACCACAGTTTCTCTATCCATTCATCTATTGAAGGGCATCTAGGTTGCTTCCACAGTTTAGCAATTGTGAATTGTGCTGCTATAAACATTGAAGTGGCTGCGTCATTGTAGTATGCTGTTTTTAAGTCTTTAGGGTATGCTGTTTTTAAGTCTATAGGCCTTAAGAGGGATAGCTGGGTCAAATGGTGGTTCTATTCCAAATTTTTTAAGGAATCTCCATACTGCTTTCTAGATAGGTTGCACCAATTTGCAGTCCCACCAGCAATGTCTGAGTGTGCCTTTTTCACTACATCCTCACGAGCACTTATTGTTGCTTATATTTTGAATAACTGCCATTCTGACTGGGATGAGATGAAATCTTAGTTTTGAAAATCAGCTATTTTCAAAAAGGACATTTGAAAAAGTTGTTGCCCTGGGCTTGCCATGTGGTGAGGAAGTGTCATCCAGGTGGAGAGGTTAGGCTACCATCTCTGGACGCCAGCTGAGGCCCTTCCCAGGGCATGTAGCTGAGGACTGCTCCACCAGTGCAGGCCAACCTGACCCACGTCCCCTTTCTGAGGTCCCAGAGGATCAGGGAAAATGGTATTTTGTGGATGTGTATGTCAGTTATTTGGACATAACAGAAATTTTATAAAATTTTACTCTTTGCAATATACATAGTGTATGTTAGCCACACAATGAACTATCATTTGATTCTATACCTTTTAAATGTTCTATGTATGAATAAATTTACAAATCAGGAAAAAATATTTTTGGGTCTTATAGTTCAAATAAAAAATGTTAGCTGGGCATGGTGGCGCACGCCCGTACTCCCAGCACTTTGGGAGGCTGAGACAGGAGAATGGCAAGTTCAAAGCCAGCCTCAGCCATGGCAAGGCACTAAGCAACTCAGTGAGCCCCTGTCTCTACATAAAACACAAAATAGGGCTGGGGATGGGGCTCAGCGGTCATATACTCCTGAGCTCAATCCCTGGGGTGGCTGTGAGCCAGTCCTTGACCGACCTGGCCAACTACACGATGGCCAGGTGTAGATGGCCAAGAAGTAGTGCCCGAACTTCTTGGCCGTCTGTGACCCAGACTGGAGCCAGGTGAAGTGCTTGGGTCTACCTGTAGCTGGACAGGGTGTGCAGGGGGAGCCTTGCCAACATCATGAAGCCCAGGCAACTCTTTCTACTCTGGACTCTGCTCCTTGGGGATTTACTGCATGCTGTTCTTGGCGCTGGGAGTGCAGGTGCAGCTTTGTGGGAAGTGGGCACAGCTGAGGAGCCCACTGTGCAATTCTTGGTGGCCTTCAGCCTGTATGAAAAAGTGAAAAATAAATTGTTTAATACTTAAACAACTTTATCCTGATGAATATAATTAAAATTCTCAGTAATTCTAAATTAATACCTTTAGAATCCCTTCCTAAGTGATGAGAAATAACTTTCAGTTTAATTTGACATTTTACAGTGTGGAAAAGAGAAAAAGTAAGCCTCTTAGGAAAGGAAGATAATTTCTAGTCTCTCACCAGCTAAACTAACTTAATCAAGCCTCTCTTCTTCCTCTCCTCTCTTCTCTTCTATTTCTTTATCTTTTAAAAAATCTTTAGTGTTTCCAACCTGAGCTCCCACCATTTCCTCTCTTTTAAAAAACAGAACCAGCCTTAAATACTTGAGGTTTGATTTTCATTTTATCTTGCAATTGAATGAGATATGAAATATGTTACAAACTGTGGTAAATGAAGACATGCGTAAGATTGTGTGGTTATGAAACCTACATCCCTTCATAGCTCCCCAATCTGTCCAAGGCCTTCTTTCCACCTAGCTGTAAGCACTAGATAGACAGCAAGGTCTCTTTCCACACATAGAAACTTTTATTTATTTTTTGGTACCAGGGAGCCACATCTCCAGCCCTATTTTGTGTTTTAGGTAGAGACAGGGTCTCACTGAGTTGATTAGCGCTTTGCCATTGCTGAGGCTGGTTTTGAACTCATGATTCTCCTGTCTCAGCCTCCCAAAGTGCTCGGAGTACCGGCGTGTGCCACTGCGCCCTGCTGGTGGAGAACTTTTAATGAACACGTGAGGGAAGAAAGGCCTTATGCGTGAAAAAACTATGGTGCCCTGCTCTTACCCCTCGGCGACAGCTCCTTTGCTGTGTTTCTGGTGGTCTCTGCTCCTGTCGAATTCCCTCACCCCGGAGGAGCAGGCTTTGAGCAAAGTTCTTAGAGCTCACAGGTCATAGGTCATCTGCACCTGCTCCCAAACCCTGGGGGTGGGAAACCCAGAGCCAAGTACCAGGAGGGGCGCCTAAGACACTACATCTATGCTGCTGGGGGCGATGGGGGCGGAGCCCTGGGGGTGAGCGCCTGCGCAGGGCTGCATGTCCGCCTGACTTCCGCAAGGAACCCTGGATCCCATGATGTTGCTCCGCCATGATGCCCACGCTGTTGCCAAACTGTAAGTTGTGGGTTTTGGAGGCCTCTTGCAGCTGCCGGCTTTTGCGGTGCTTGCTGGCCCTAGGCAGTCCTGAGTCGGTGGTGTTCTCTTTCTCTAGTCCTTACACATTGCCTGTCATGTAGTAGGTGTTAAGGGTGAGTTTACATGAAGGCATTAGTTAGGTTTTGGGAGTTCAGAGATGAATAAACTAGGTCTCTTCCGGCAGGAGCAGAATATGAGGAAAAACCTGTGGGGATGAAATTAGAGTAGATGAAATGCATAAATACAGGCTGATGAGTTCCGTCTGGTTTTCCACACACCCCTTCCCCCTACCCAGTGACTTGAGAGGTGGGGCAAGAAAAGGGCGAAGGAGCAAAAGAAGGCCCAAGCACTTGCAGGAAGAATTTAAGGTTGCCCAAGAGTCCTTTTCCACCAAAGAATTACTCAAAATCTTGTATATTTCTATATTCTATGTATTTCACTACATTTGCATAGTTTTATTTGGTACTGATATGATTTTTCTCAAATGAAACAATTTCTGATATTTGACTGTCATTGTGGAGTGGTGAGTTTGTCCAGTTCTGTTATCTCAGTGTTGACAGGGCTCATTAGTGAACTAAGGGAGATGGCTTGAACTTGCAGCTTGCATAATAGAGAGTGATAGAAGGGCTGTGTGTGGAGTGGTTGGGCAGATCTCCACTAGTTTAAATGTATCACACCAAATTGCCACATATTGTAGTAAATTTGAATTTCTCTCATCCATTCTTTAACATTGAGCGATTTTTTTTGTAGAAAGGGAATCTGGTAATTTATAAGTGGAGTTATAGTTTGCCTGTATTTTATCAGAATCATTATAGAAGTAGACTAGACTAGAGAACCCCCTCCTCCCAACAAATGCATCTTGTTTCTCTAGATCAGTTTCAGGTATACCTGAACACTGTTGTTATAGTTTTATCACTTGCTAACATAAGTATTTCAAATTTGAACCATTAACAAATTATTTAAAATTGTACTAATGTAGATTTTATAATTAATTTGAGAGTTTTTTTCTTATAATACATAACATTATATTTTGTTTAGCTTTTCAAATTTTTATTGGGAGAGTTGATCTGAATAACCAAGTTCAAGCCCGGCGCGATGGTGCAAGCTGTAATCCCAGCACTTAGGGAGGCTGAGACAGGAGAATCGCGAGTTCAAAGACAGCCTCAGCAACAGCAAGGTGCTAATCACTCAGTGAGACCCTCTCTCTACACAAAACACAAAATAGGGCTGGGGATGTGGTTCAGTGGTCGGTGCCCCTGAGTTCAATCACTGGTACCAAAAAAAATATAATAATAATGAATAACCAAGTTTATCATGGCTCTAATAGGAATTCTCCACAATGGTCCCTGTAGAAGTGTGCCATCTAATTTTGCATTTAACAGAATTTTAAATCTGCTTGTGTAGCTTTTCTATGTAATGGATTTGAAATGAGTGGTATTTCTTTATATCACTTTTGCAGTTAGATTCCCTGAGTCCCTAAGTACATCAGATACCTATATAGGGTGTAACGTAGAATTAACTATTGGCCTATTGTTTGTACCGGTTTGGTAGAATTTTAAGTTCAGACTCAGTGAGGGCAGGTTGATTATTATTTGATTGTGTCAGGTAGATCCCAGAAGAGAAGGTGTGATAGTAAGTTCTATTTGAAGATAAGGAAGCCACTCTAACATTGAATATGTGAAATATAGCATCCTTAATGAATAAAATTCAAATTTCTTTTAAAATTTTTACTTGTACAAGCAAATTTTAAAGATCCATTAATGTAAGAGGGCTAATATAAATATATGGAAATTTTTTTTTTGTAAAAAACAATGTGAATATCAGTGATGGAACACCCCTGGCATATAAATGTAGTTTATACACTTTCAGTTCTTGTAGTTACCTTTATTTTTGCATATTACCTTTTTACTCATATTTATTAGGAGTGATAACTAAATACTATTTTTTGTACTTTTGACACTGTAAATATTTGAACAATTTAGTTTATGTCAATTTAGATCATTTTTGAATTATGATTCATAGTTTCTTAGAAATTAAAACCTTAGCTTGATTTTTTTTCACATAAACACTAATGGCTAATAATTAGTAAGTCTAGGTGGGATTAAGCTTTAGTAGTGGGTTGAGCAAGCTGTCATCCCAAAAGAATAATCAAAAGCAAATTCTTAGTACTAAACACAAATATATTATCCCTTTTCTGTTTATGGAAGGCATGGCTTAACCATAGCTATCTACTGTAACTATAGTTCTCTTTAAGTTGTTGCCATCCCACAGGCAGCATTTGTTTATTTGGTTCTTATGTGTCAAAGCTGCTAGTTTCAAGCTCCATTGTGAGCCACCAGTCGGTAGAGAGGTAAAGGTGGGCAGAATATTGGAATTTGGTACTATGAATTTAGACCAGTAGAAGGATAATTTTGTCTTATCCAATGCACCCTGGGGATATTTTGCAAGGTTTAGAGACATCTTTGGTTATCACAACTGTGTGTGGGGTATCCGGTGGGTTGATGCCAGAAACATCCTACAATGCATCAGACAACCTCCCAATAACAATAACAATTAGTCAGTTTAAAATGTTAATGCTGCTGATGTTGAGAAAGTGTATAATCTCTCTTATCATTTCATTTTATTTCATCCCTCCTTTCCTCTCCTCCCCTGTCCTCTCCGGTCACACCTATCCCTTCCTGTGTTTATATTTCTATCACTGCGACAGAATATCTGAGATAAATTTATAGTTAGGAAAGATTTCATTTGGCCTAGGATTTCAGTGTAGTTTCAGTCCATGGTTGCTTGGCCCATTGCTTTGGGTCTGTGGCGGCACAGTGCATCATGGTGGGGAGTGCATAGTGGAAGAGGTCTATATATCATATGGTGGCTGGGGAGCAGAGCAAGAGGGGGAGAAAGGATATGGGGTCCCAATATCCCTTTCTAGGGCATGCTGCAGGAACCAGACTTTCTTCCACTAGGTCCCATCACCTAAATTTTCCACCACCTCCCAGTAAGGCCACAGTCTGGCATCTAGACCTTTAGCACATGAACCTTTGGGGACATTTAAGATCAAAACCCTTATTCTGTTCTGTTCTGTTCTGCTTTGCTCTGCTGTACTCCCTCCTCTCCTTCCTTTTCTTTTCCAGTTTTTCTCTTCTTGCTTTCTCTTTTTATCTCTCTCCTGTCTCCCTCCTTCCTTCCCTTCCTTCCTTAATTCTTTCTGCTTTCCCCAATGGAGGTGGTAGTTTTAAGTACCAAATACCTGAATTGGAACAAAAGGTTTTGTTTTGATGCTTTTAGTTTGTTGGGTAGCTGGGATAATTTGGTTCATTTATTTCATAGAAAAGAATTCCCAAAACTAGATATAATACCTTACATATTTTTGATTGTCATGAAAATTTTTTCTTACTAAAATTAATTTAATCTGGACACTATAGACTCCTGGATTGTAACATATTTCTAGTGTGAATTTTCTTCATTTTTTTGTACATACAGTTAGCTGTCTTACAGTTAGTTGGTTATAGTTTAGAGATCCTTTTTACATTAGTTTTCATATATCATTGTCACAAATATCCTGTAAAATACATAGTGCTTACATTATCTTCATTATTTGCCAGATAAGGAAACAGACATAGGTCAAATGACTTTCCATATTGTTAGAGCAAGTTTAGCGATGTGCAAATCTAGGGTTTGGAGATAGGTCTTGATACCTGGGACCCTTTTAAAGTCACCAGTTATTTGTTATCCCATTTAGTCTTCCTAAAATCCCTATGCAATAGAGTAATTATTCCTGCTTTATAAATAAGAGAGCTGGTTTAGGGAGATTAAATTGTGTATTCAAGGTCATCTAACTCCTAATGTAATTTTTTAAATGTTTTTTTTAGTTGTAGATGGACACAATATATTTATTTTTTATGTGGTGCTGAGGATCAAATCCAATGCCTCACACATGCGAGTCAAACACTCTGCCACTGAGCTGCAATCCCAACCCCTCATAATGTAATTTTGACTGTTTTCATGGAGGTATTCAAAAAATAAAACCGACAATTTCTGTATAAGTTCAACTTATTTATGCTTATATAACTAAATAGATGTCTTGGCACGTAATCTAATTGTGCCACTTGAATTGCTTGGTAAATTGAGTGTTCTATAATACTGCTCAGATTTGACTGGAGTGGAGGTTCACTGAGTTTTTGTTAACTATCAGATAATGCTGTTTACTCTTTACAATATATTTTTTGAGATGAGTGAGTCCAAAAGTAGTTGGAGATAGCTCTCAGCTGTTTTTTGAGCATAGTTAGAGGACGTGGTCTTGCATGGTAGGATTTATGTTGCCATCCTGATACAGAGGGATTTGTGCAAATGTTAAGCCTCCCATTTATCTCATTTTCTAATTTGGATCCATATAGAGAATGAGATAAATTGAGTAGCCATTGTTTATGTCATGTTTTGAGGCTGTTTCTCTCCTCTGTGATCTGAAGATCAGACTGATTTGACTTTAACAACAGAGTAAATGATAACAATACAGGTTTTATTTTCTTTCTGAAACGTTCAGAGTTTTTTCTACTCTTAATGAGCACATCATTTCTGTGAGGTGATAGGAACTGGTGATAGTCCTTTTATTTCCTAGATTGGGCAACTTAAGAGTTTGTTAGTTTG
>CM053410.1:25707061-25766375 GCA_028644305.1 Xerus rutilus | reverse complement strand
GTCCCCTGCAGCATGCTCCCACCATGCACAGCCCATGCCCTTGCCCCAGCACACCACTGCCTGTGCACAGCTTCACTTGCACACCTGCACATTGGCCACCTGCTCAGAGACTGCACACACTTGCACACCTGCATGAGTACGTGCACACACACTCACAGCAGAGAACACATTTGCACAAGGCCACACGCACACCATGGCACATGCATAGTGTCCGTGTGCTTGCACACTACTCATGCACTCACACCCTCACGCCTGCACACACTTGCTTGCACTCTGCACGTACTCAGTTCACCCACTGGTCCAACCTGCAGGACACAGCTCTGTCCCAGCAGCCTGCACCGCCACTGCAGCTGTCCTTCACCTTCCATAGCCTGTGAGCGCTGGGTATTGGTGGAGGCCGCGTGGGTCCCACTCCCCAGGTGCAGCCCCAGGGAGCCTCAGTGCTCCATCTGAGCACTGGTTTGGGGTGGCTGGCCTACCTCCTTGGGACAGATGGTTAGTCTGGCTGCCACCCTGGTGCTGTTGTGGCAGTACTGGGGGGAGGAATCAGGATCCAGGCTCAGCACCAGCCTCTTCCTGTCCCTCGGGTACCACCAGGAGCTCTGCCATTGGGCAGCGCTCTGGGGACATTTCTTGGGTGACAGCTTCCCATCCTCTCATCTCAGACCTGCCCTAGGACATGCAGGGACCTGAAGCAGCAGAGCGGGGTCATGGTGTGGGCAAAGGCTCTGGGGGCTGGGGCCGGCAGAAGCTTGTGTGACGGACTTGGCAGAAGGTGTTACAGGAGACCTGGGCCTCGGAGTCCCATCGGAGCCTTGCCCGACACGGGGGCCAAGGTGTCATGGATGGTGGAGTGGGCTGAGGGGTGTGAGGCCTGACTCTCCCTCCAGGATTACCTGGGGGAGATGATCAGCCTCTCTGGGCTTAGTCTCTGTGACTGGTGGAGGTGGCAGCCAGTGGCCCTCTGTGGGTGGGATTGGTTGAAGGTCTGCCCTAGGGCTCTCTGGGGCCTCGAGCAGAGCCTGGCCCAGGCCCCTGCTGTGCATCTCCGGAGTGCCCCCCATCCCCCATGTTCTTTCCATGCCTTTCTATCTTCCTGGCGGCTCATTCTGGCTTCCAGCCAGGTTCCCTGGGCAGTCCCTGTGCCCAGGCAGGTGGAGGACAGAGGAAGGTGGCCTGCTGTGAGGCCAGGCCTGGCAGGCATGATGAGCATGCTGGGCTCCCATGCCCATCTGGGGGCCCTCCTGGCACCCCCATCCCCCTGTGGAGATGCCTCACTGATCTGCTCCACCAACCTGCCCCTCTAGGGGTAAATTAGAGTAGTAGGGTGCTACTGAAAGGCAGGCTGGCTGCCTTGTAGGTCTGCCCAGGCCTCCCTGGTGCAGGCCAAGGTGGGCAGAGGGGTCTGAAGGCCATGGCTGGGGGAGGCAGGCTGTCCAAGCACCCAGTCCTTGGCTTGTTACCCCTGGAGGGAGGCTTGTCGTAGACATTTGGCCCCTTCTTATGGCTCTGGGCCCTGAGATGCAAACATAGGTTGTCCTGGGCCCATGTCAGAAGGCCTACAAGGGCCCCACAGGGCCTCTGGAGACCAGCTGCTGGGCTGTTAGAGGCCCAGGAAGCCCACGGGAATGCATGGGCACCCTGAGCAGGGAGTGCCGCCCACCCGCTTCCTACCCCCCTGGACAGCCCTCAGAGCTGAGGGCGCCTGCCCCTCCCCCAGCACAGCCTTCTTAGGACACAGGTGGGCACTGTTCAGAGGCCACAGGACTACAGAGTGCCTTTTGTGGCTGGTGTCTAGGGATGCCATTGGCGTCTCAGAGTGGGTGGGAAGGGGATAAGGAGGCCCCCGGCCTAGGTCTGGTCTGTTAGTGTGGACTAGCCCAGGATGGGGCTGCTGCTGGGCCCTGGGTAGGAGAGCCAGGCACACTGAGGCTGGAGAGGGCCCAGGCTGTCCTGCCCTGTAATCTGGCAGAGGCACACGTGTGTGTTTGTGCACTCTCATGCACACACAGAGACACACCCAGACACGTGTGCTCACACACTCGTGCCCAAGGCACACACATGGGCACACAGGGCTGCTCCTCCACCTCCCTGCCTCAGGGAGGACATTTCCTGTGGTCTCTTCCTCCTGCTCTCCCTGTTGCCCTGTCTCCTACAGACAGAGGGTCCTCAAGTGAAGATCAGATCAGCCAACTCCATTGCCCCCAAGAATGTCCCCTCTGTGTCTTCCACTTCCAGCTGGCTCTGGGGCCTGTCCCTCCAGCTTCCTTCTCCAGGCCACTCCTGTCCCCCAGCCCCTTACCATTCTGCAGATAAACCCAGGGCTGCCAGGGTTGTCCTTTTAAAGACTTTTAAAGGGAGCATGGTGTGACTCTGCTGTGGACCAGTGTGTCCGTCTATGACATGGATCTGCAGCAGGAGCCCTGGGATTGCTGCCTGCAGGTGCTGTCACAGGATGGCACTCACCTGAGATGGGCCCTTCTGTGTTTTCCCACCAAGCTGGCCCCTCAAGGCATCGTAGATACTGACTCCCCTCCCACCCAGCGCCTCATGGCCAGGCCGTGAGGCTGAGCACCTGCTCCAGGCTGCACCCATTCTGCACACAGGGTGTGGGAGGCCCGGAGGGCCCTGTGCCTGGCTGCAGCCTGTGGAGATGGGATTCGTGCATCCTGGCTCTATGTCTGCCCTGCTCCCCTGACCCCAACCCGGCTCCCAGACCAGGGTCTTCCATGGAAAGCTGTGGGGAGAGGGCCAGGTTGGCCCTGACATGCCTGGCCGTGCAGGACCCCCAGGCAGAATGCAGTGGGTTTTGAGGTGACCCTGACTGAGGGTCAGGACTCACAGGATTGCCTGGGCCTCCTTAGCACCACAAGTGGGGGCAGAGTGAGATGGACCTGTGGTGGAGCCACAGAGTCCCAAGGACAGCACTGGCCTGGCTGGGCCTTCCCTCCAGCTTTGCTGACCTCCCCCCAGGGGCTGGGCTGGGGCTGATCCCTGATTCTCCATAGGGCATTAGGGGAGCGTCCATCACTGGCTGGGGCTCAGGTAAAGACTGGTAGCTATATAAGGTCCAGCTTGGGACTTGGGGGAGGAGGGACAAGGCTGGCTGTGGGACCCTGGCTGTGGCCTCTCCAGCTCCACAGTTGGAGGAGTAGGGTGGGAGGGCTCTGCAGGCTGGACAGGGCTACCCCTGAGGGTGTGTAGGGTGGCCTGGCTCAGGGCATTGGGAGGTGGAGACAGGGGAGCTCTCCCCAGTGTGCACAGGTCAGCCAGGAGAAGCGTGCAGTGCAGGTCTGTCCTGTTCAAGGACCACTGACAGGGCCTCCTTAGCCACATCTGCTCCAGGTGATCCAGAGGCCTCAGGGCTTCCTCTCCCTGTTGGGGTCACTTCCTGTGCCTGGTTGCTCTTACCCTCTAGTTGAGAGCCGTGAGGACTTCCCCCTATTTCACAGATGAGCAAACTGAGGATCCATGTGAAGTCTTGCCCAAAGGATTGTCCAGACTCAGGCATCCCCACTGGGGACTCAGAACTTCAGTGGGCAGGCCTGGGGCCCTGCTGAGGAGGCCCCTGAAGAAGGACACCAGCAGGGAATGCAGAGCCATGAAGACCTGTGTCTCTGGCCAGCTGGGCTCAGGCAGCACGAGGCAGCACAAGCAGCACATCCCTCCCATGCAGGGGTCAGCAGAGCAGAGGCATCTGCACCAGGAAGCCCAGTGGGCTCAGAAGGGAGGGGACTGACCATGACGCCCCACCCTCCCCTGCCGGCTCAGCTGATGGGTGGAATGGACATGGAAATGGAGGTTGGCCAGTGAAGGGCCTGGGTAAGTGTGTTAGGCAGTGCCCAGATTGCTGGCCCAGGGTAGCTCCATGTGTCCCTGTTCACTATGCCCATGGGCAGTGGTGCAGCCAGGCCCTCTCCTGGGGCTAGGAGGCCACCTGGTTGGGAGTCTGTCCAGGTTCTGCTGTGGCTCTTCCCCCGTCCACTGAAGCTTGAGGAAGATGCTTAGACCATAGTGTCTGAGCCTTGGGGGCTTCATCATGGTGCAGCCTCACAGAGGTGGGGACAAGACAAGGTGGCCTATCATCCCTCTTTCCTCCCACGTCCTGTTACTGGAGGTGAAGGCATCAGGGGCTCCTCAGGGAGCATGCATGGGCAAGGGCTGGAGCCCACAGGGCAGACAGCGGGCAGCTGGCGATCACAGACGGTACTAAGTCAGATTGCCTCACATCCACGCCCTGTCCCTCCTGCTGTGGGGTCTTGCACATGCTCCCACTCTGCAGACAAGGCTCAGGTCTGCTGCGTGGAGGGTCAAAATGACCTTTCCTCTACTCCCCCTGCCTGTTGGTTGGCAGATTCTTCCCAGGAAGGAGGAAAGTCATTGAGGGAGGGGCAGAGGGCAGAAGAGAGGGCCTGAGAGAGCGTCCTCTACTCTTGGTGGTATCTGGAGGGCCGTGAGCAGGTCCCTGGGCACCACACCAGGACACTGGCCAGTTGCACACAGCTGAGAGGCCCAGGCATCATGTTCACTCTCCCTGATCAGGTAGGGGTGGGGGAAGGGGGACCACATTTCCCTGGCTAGCCCCCTGCTCTGCAGGTGGACACACTAGTCAGGGTGGACAGGCAGGGGACTGAGTGAGTGCTTTGGAGGGCACCAGGGCCAGAGTCTGTGCTCCCAAGCCTTTGTGCCTGGCCTGAGCTGCCTCTGCAAGTCCCAGTAGGCCAGGAGCCTATGATGCCAGGGTTCACGTATGTCCCCTTTGCTCTTTTTCTTCCAGCTGCTACTGGTGGCCATGGGCAGATGCAAGGGTCCTGGACTTTAGGAGCCATTGCTGCCCTCTCACCTGAAGCTGGGCTCTGTCCCCATCCTGTCTTCACCTGGCTCCTGGCCTCCTGCCCCCTGCCCCTGGCCCAGCTCTGCCTGTAGCTGGACCCTGGGAATGTCAAGGCCTGGCCTGAACCTGTCTGCCCAGCCCGCGGAACCCCAGCAGCCCCGCAAGCCAGGATGAGAGGCCAGGCTGCCACCCCGGGCCCTGTCTGGATCCTCCTGCCACTCCTGCTGCTGCTGCTGCTGCTGCTGCTGGGGTGCCAGGCGTCGGGGGCCGCGGGGCAGATGCAGGGCCCTGGCCGAGCCATGTGCCACGCTGGTGCAGGGCAAGTTCTTCGGCTACTTCTCGGTGGCTGCTGTGTTTCTGGCCAACACCTCTGGCTGTTCCTGGATCCTGCGCATCCCCACCCCCCGGTGCTACACGCTCTACATGCAGGTGGCCAGGGTGTTTGCACTTTGTGGTGGCCCCGGCCGCGTCTGCACCTACCAGTTGGACTCCTTCCTGGAGTCCACGCTCACCTACCTGGGCATGGAGAGCTTCGATGAGGTGCTGCGGCTCTGCGACCCTTCGGCTCTGCTCGCCTTCCTGCAGGCCAGCAAGCAGTTCCTGCAGATGCAGCTCCAGCAGCCATTCCAGGACCACAGCCCATGGCCCCAGGCCCCAGGGATGACTTCTCCAAGGAGTACCTGGTCATGGGCAACCGCAACTCAAGCCAGGCCACCTGCCAGATGTTGTGCCGCTGGCTGGATGCCTGTCTAGCCAGCATCATGCGGACCCCCTGTGCCTGCTTGAGTGGAGAGGCCAGCGACCCTGCCTCCAGGCCCTTGGTCTCCCATGGGGATATCTGCTTGAGGGACAGCAGGGCAGGTGGCCCTGAGAACTGCCTCACCTGCCTGACCCAGGACAGGGGTGGGCATGGCACATCAGGTGAGTGACCGGAGGGGAGAGGGTCTTCAGGCAGAAGGGTGAGGGCACAGTGGGCGCAGTCCCCCGGGGCGAGGTGTGGCCAGCAGCACCTTGTTCCCAACAGGAGGCCCCCCCCATGAGCTGCTCACCACAGGCACTCTGAGGGTAGGGAGCCTGGCCCATGTGGACCCCAGCGGCCAGTGCTTATTGAAGGTTGAGTGGAGAAAGGATGCCAGGCCCAGTTTCCTGCAAGCTGGGGGATTTTAAATTCCCGGACGGAAGAGGTTCCTTTCTTACTCAACAAGGGCAACTCAAGGGCCCTGAGCCTGCTGTGGCCGGTGGCCGGTGGCCAGGGCCAGGTGCATGGGAACAGTGGACGGAGTGGGCAGGTGGGATCTATGGAGATGCTGCCAGGAGGTGAGCCCTCACCTGTGGCCTGCTCTAGGGGACACAGCAGCAAAAGTAGCAAGAGAGCGCTGCCCTGGGAGCTGCCCCTTCAGGACAGGAGGCACCAGGAGCCGCATCGAGCAGCCTCCAGCAGTGACGGGTGCCAACCATGCAGGCCTGGCCCCCACAGCTGCTAGCTCTCTTGAGGTCAGGGAGTTCATTTAGGCTGAGGACCATACTCACAGGCTAGGGGATGTGAGGGGACAGCATTCCAGGCAGAGGGGACAGCAGGGTCAAAGCCTGAGATGAGTGGGTGCTTGGTGTGTCCTGCAGCCAAGGGGCCCAGCTGGTCTGAGGGGTGTCGGCCCCTGGGTTTCCTCTGGGGAGGTGGAAGCCCTCATGGAGTGACCAGGGGTGTGCTCAAGGCCAGGGCACAACAGGGCAGTGCTGCACACACCTGCCCTGTATCCTGAGGGAAAGAAGGCGGTACGTACGCAGGACCTGGGTTGGAGGCCAGGCTGAGCTGAGCTGGACAGGGGCAGGGGCTGGAGCTTGACAGGCTGTGTAGGAGCTGATCATGCAGGCCTGGTGTTCAGGGGCAAGGCTCCACTGGGGGCTCTGTGTCCGGAGGCCATTGTGGGTCAAGGGCCCTCAGGGACATTTAGGGCCCTTAGCCTCTCCGGGAGCAGTGAGGCCCATGGACTCCTCAGAACGATGTCTCTACAGGAATAAAATAGTGGTGGGGGTTACAAAGGAAGCCAGTTGCCCTGGAGCGCAGCTCTGTGCTTGCTCCTGGCCACGGATCCCCAATGAGAAGCCTCCATGAGGCTGAGGGTGCAGCCCACTGGGAGCCAGGGAGAGCCAGGAAGAGGGACGACTGCACCGGCCCTCCAGGGCCTGTGGAGGACAGAGGCAGGTGCATGGAGGCTGGAGCCCAGGAAACCAAGTGGACCAGTTTCTGGCTGGGCAGGCCGGAGGCCACTGTGACTTTGGCAAGGGCAGCTTCCTTGGCATGGCAGGCATGGGAGTGGGCCAAGTGGAACCAGGGGAGAATGGCGCAGTGTGGATGCAGAGAAAGGCTGACGGCTGGTGTGGGGGGGACACAGGAGGATGCTGGTCATCAGCAGATCTGGCCACGAGTCCCGCCCTACCACTCCTGGTCATCTAGCTGCACTGAGCCTAGCTTCCTTCATCTGCAATAGGGACTACCCTTCAGGGCTGTGCTGTCAACCTGTGTGTGACAGATCTCGGGGTCCGGTCAGACACTGTGCCAGTCTTTAGCAGGGTGGTCAGGTAGTGGCCACATGGAGAGCTGCCAGAGATGCTCAGAGCAGCGTGGAGCTTGCTGGCATGAGCCACAGCCTCTCTGGGCTGGCGGGGTGGATGTGCGTGTGCTGACTAGATGGTGCTGAGGGCCGTGTACCTTGGCTGGGAAGCGGGGGCTCCACTCCTTTCCTGAGCATCTCATGTGCAGCCCGTGGCAGGAGCTGGGGATGTGAGGGCGAGGCCTTCCCCGGTGTTTGTATGTGATCTTGAACAGAAGGGCCCTGGGAGGGCTGGTAGCAGAAGGACACCTCTGGGCCATTCCCACCAGCGCACTGCCTGGATTTCCACAGGAATGGGGTGGCGCGAGGCGTCTGAGCAGAAGCAGCACTGAGGCAGATGTGGCGTCCTGTGCTTTATCAGGCAGGAGACTCTGGAGGGCCTGGGGCAGAGGCCAGCTGGAAGCTGGGGTGCTGGGGATCGAGTGTAGGCAGCTGGGGTCTGTGCACAGGTTCTAAGAAAGAGTGCTGGGAAGAGTGCTCGGAGCGAGCAGGGCGGTGTGTGTGTACGTGTGTGGGCAGCATGTGGTGGATGCACAGGCCAGGAGTGCACAGACTTGTGGGCTCTGCACGTTTACAGATGTGTGCATGCATAGCGTGTCATGCACACACATGCTCACACATGCATGACCTCGTGTGTGTGCTGCACGTGACATGTGCACACATGCACACACTTTGTGTGTGTGCAGTGCATTGGGCTCATGCATGTGCAGTGCATTGTGCATGCATTCGTGCACTCATGTGGCATGTGCACCCACGCCTGTGCACATGTGTGCACGCATGTGCATGTGTGCAGTGATCATGTTCATACCACAGACTGCATGTGAGGTGTGTACACACGCTTGTGTGTGTGAGCCCGTGTGCGCACAGCGGAGGTGCTGTGCAGCTCTCTCCAGTGTGGAGTGGTGTGCGGGGCTGCTCATCTTTCGAGAGGGCAGGGTGGAAGCTGGCGAGTGGGCTCTGGTGGCGTGAAGTGGAGAGCAGGTTTTGGTTGGGTGGGGTGGCACACGGTCCCTGTGCTGACCCTGGTGCCCAAGCCCTGCACGCAGGAGGCCCTATGGCTTCCTGGACCATGAGAAGGAAAATGTCAGCAGTGATGTGCAGCTGTGGCCGGTGCTTACCTTATGCCGAAGGCCCCGCCTGTCCACTGGCTTTCTCTTCATGATGCCCCTGCAACAGGCCTCCTGGAGTCTACCTCCTTCCTCAGGCTTCATGGAGGCTGTTCTGCCAGGTGCTGTGCCCTAGCTCCAGCCTTGCTCAGGTGCTGCCTTCTCCGTGAGGTCTCCTGACCATGCTGTTTTATTTTTTTTTTTAAATATTTTTTTAGTTGTTGATGGACCTTTATTTTTTATTTATTTATATGTGGTGCTGAGGATCGAACCCAGTGCCTCACGCATGCTAGGCAAGCACTCTACTCTACCACTGAGCCACCACCCCAGCCCCCTGACCATGCTGTTTTAAATGGCGGCCGTCCCTGCCTGGCTGTGCCCCTCAGCCTCTCCTCCCACAGTGCATGTCACCCTGAGCAGGTCGTGTAACTCCCTGCACTTGCTGTGCCCATCACTGACTGCTGAGAGGAGGCATGCACCCCTCCCAGCCCTTCCCCAGGGTTCAGGGCAGCACTGGCAAGAAGCAGATGCTCAGCAAAGGCTTGTGGGTAACAGAGATGTTAGGGCAGTGACCCAAGTAGCACAGCTTTGTAAGGCTGACAGATATATATGCCTTAGGGTACCACCTGGGCTTCTCCTGAGTGCCCTCTGCAGCAGAAGGAGAAAGGTCGGGTAACTTCAGAAGGCATGCGTGGAGCCCAAGCAGCAGCCTCCCAGGTGTCCCCTGCAAGCCCGGTGCCCAAGACCTCCACCTCTCAGCTGCCCCCCTATGCAGTCCCACCTCAGCAAGATGCATGGCCCAGCTGGGGCACTGGCAGGCCCAAGCAAGCCGTGGCCCATTTTCAGCCCTGCCCCACCAGGCCTGTGCAAATGCCACATGGCCATGTCACACATCACATTCCACAAATATTCCTCATGCCAGAGCAACTGTCCCTCTCCGCCCAGTCCCCTCCATGGCTGCCCGGCCCTGCACCGACCCTGGGTCCCGGAGCCGTCCCCAGCTCTGTCTCCCCATCACTCCATCTTCCCCTCCATCTCTCAGCAGCTTTCTGCCTCTAGTGAGCTGGGCATTTCTCTCAAGGATTGTTTTAAATATTCATGTTTTAATTAAAGAATTTTATTGCAGAAGCAACATGTAAGATAATGAAGAGGCAGCATCCTGGGTGTGGGAGCAAGTGTGTGTGTGTCCCTGTGTGTATGGGCATTCCTGTGCGTGTGTCCTTGTGTGTGTCTGTGTGTGCATGTGTCCCTGTGTGTGCACTTGTATCCCTGTGTCCCTGCTTGTGTGTATATACAGGCCAGGGCAGGGGTGGGAAGCTCAGCTGAACTGTATATCTGGAGGTGTGGACACATGGACACATACATGCACATGTGTGCTCTTCCAGGCATGGGAGGGACCTGATGGCCTGCAGAGCTGGGACTGATCCTGCCTCTGGCTGCCTCCAGGGCCAGTCATCACTGTGGCCTGGGTCTGCCTGGCCAGTGACCCCCCCATACAATCCCACTCCTAGGAGCGCCACCGAGTCCTGGGAAGAGTTGGCTGGGGGCTCACTGAGGTCTGCAGGCCCAGAGGGGCAGCATGAGTGCTGGCAGAAGCTGGCCCGTACTTGGGGGAGGAGGACTGGGGTGGAGTTTGGGGGTGCTGGGGAGATGATGGGGTTGGGGTCTCCACTCTCAGGTATGTTGGGCTCCTCCTCTTGGACAGGGTGGCTGCTCTTTTGCACAAGCTTTAATTTGGAAAACTCTAGAAAGCAAGGCTTCAGTGCCCATCATAGACAACGTTGGTCCAGGTAGGGAGAGCAGGATGGGCCTGTGGAGATCCTGCACACGGAGCTGCAGGCCCTTAGTGTGTCTCCTGCCTCAGCTGAGGCCAGAGCTCAGCCCTGACCTCAAGGCTGGGAGGAAGGCTGAGAATCTGGCTTAATTTAGTGCCACTTCCCAGAAAGGCAGGGAGAAAGGACATCAGGTTGGCAGCCAGTGGCCTGGGGACAAGCAGCATCTCGTCCAGGACGGCCTGAGTTTTCAGACTAGTAATCAAGGCACTGTTCTTAGGACCAGGAGCACTTGGGAGCCCCTGCCAAATCCAGAGAAAAAAGCAAGAAATCCCAGCCCCTGCAGGTGTGGGCCACGAGTACTCAGGGAGCCTGTTTCCCTCTGTAGGCTGGGAATGGGACAGGACTTGCCTGTGAGACTTGTGTGAGGCATAGGGGAGCAGGTGCTCCACAGGAGAAGCGGCCAGCTCAGCAGAAGGTGGGCTATTTCAGGCCCCCTGGATGAAGGGCCCTGGAGTGGGGCTGAGTGGGGGAGGGGCTGCAGGGAGCCTGTCCTTGTAGTCCTGTGCTCATTGAGAGGGGACCTATGACCAGGGTCAGAGCCTGGGCGACCGTCTAGGAAGGTGGGCAGGGGACCGTTCGTGCACCTTGCAGTGAGTGCCAGGAGACCGGCAGGGGCAAGAATGGGCAGCAGCCCAGAGGCTGCGCTACCAGCGGTACTCGCGCGCCCTCTGTTGGAGGATTCTGAGAGTGCAGCATTCCTCTCCTGCAAAGGGGATCCCAGAAACTGGGGAGGTCCTGACCCAGCCCACTGAAGGCCAGGATCTGGGGAGCCTCTGCCTTCATGCCGGGTCGCCATGATGGGAAGGACACCCGAGTCCCCGCATTGTGCATCCTTCTCCCTGGGTGGCCGGCCTGCTTAGTGGCCGATAATTGGCTCTATAATGAGATGGAAATGAGGCTTCCAGACAGAGGGGCATTGAGTGCGGGAAGAATAGCTACTTCTTTCCGGGACCCGAGAGGCAGCCCACCCCGCAGCCTTGCCTGCTCCTCTGCTGCCCTCTTGCGTCCTGCGGGGCCCTTGACAGCCTTTGTGTCCTGTGTGCTGCACTGCAGGGGAACCCCCCCTCTGGCACCACCCGCATTCACTTGGCAAACATTTATGGAGTGTCAGCTATGTGAGGACACGCATTAGAAACGAAAATGATGATAAAAATAGTAGCTACCATTTTCTGAGTGTTCATTAGTGGAGAGAGCATAGCCAAGGTGTGTGGCTGAGATCAGGGCTCAGTATGTGCTGTTGGATCAGGGATACTACGCCCAGGATCAGTGGTCAGTCTATGATAAGGATCAAGGCTCAGTGTGTGACCAGGGTCAGGAATCGATCTGTGACCAGGATCATAGCTCAGGTCAGGGCTTTCTGTGACCAGGACCAGGGCATAGCCTGTGACTTGGATCCGGACTCAGTGTAACCAGTCAGGTCTGGGCTTGATGCAGGGGGAGGTCCATACTCTGTGCCAGTGTCCCCTCTCCCAAGCCTCTCTTTAGGTTCCCCACCTTTCCTCTTCCTTCCCCCTCCACATCCTCACCACCTGAGTCACCAAGGTAATCAGCCCTGAAATAGTGGGTGTTCTGGAAGCTGAAGCCTAACCTGGGTCTATCCTGAAAGGCTGCACAGTAATTGCCATAGGAACTGAGTGTCATCCTCCGACTAGCCTGGCTTGGACACCCTCTCTCTCCCACCCACTGCCAGTTTCCACATCACTCAGGCTTCCTCATGGGGGCTGGGCTGGGCGGCAAGGGGGCACAAGCAGCATGTGCCACCTGGACCCAGTCGCCAGGCCTGCCTCCCTGAATCAGCCCTCTGCTGTCTAGAACCATCACTGGGATGGGATGGCAGGTGAGACCCCTGAGGCTGAGTCAGTCCTGGCAATTGGCCTTGGTGGGGAGGGGTGGGATTTGGGCCTGATCTGGCTGAAGATCTGAATCTGACCTGGATCCTCTGCTTGCCCTGAGTTAAGGCCTGAGACTGGGCAGCTGCTGCCCTGTCCTGTCCACTATGCCTTCCCTGGCCTCCAACTCTGCCCTTGGGGGGGGGGCAGATCTCTGCTTTCCTCCTCTTGTGCCCTCACACTCACTTTCTGAGGCCCTTCCACCATGTTTGTGCTGAAGATGAAGTGAGATTTGGAGAGCATCCACATTGATAGCTCTTGCTCAGGACCTCAGACCCACCCCTGCCCCCTCTGTACCAATCAGAGCCGGCTCTGGAGCAGACTGGCCTCACCCAGCTGTGAGTCTTGGTTTCTTCTGCTGCAGACAGGGTGAAACGTGACTGGTGGGTCAGGCTAGAGTCCAGGCTCTGCTGCTGGCACTGGCAGAGAGCAGGGCTTATTGGGCCAGGGGCTGGGGTACCTCAGTAGGGCCATCCATGGGAGGGGAAGAAACTCATCCTGGGGGTGTGGGGCCTGAGTCCAGCAGCCTGGCACAGTCCCTGAGTGGCCTCTTCCTAGCTGGGGGGAGAGGTACAGGCACCCCTTCACATGTAGCCCCTGTGTTGTCTGAGAAATGGGAGAAGGGTGCCCTGCAACCCCCCTTCTGTAAGGGACACGCCACACAGACTGAGAAGGGGCTCAGAAGCACTCCACTGGCTGTGTCCTGACAGGCAGACATGGCCTGGCTGCTGTGGGCTTCAGCTCCAGTGCTCTGCTTCTCTGGAGACCATGGGGCTGTGGACTCCGTGAGGGGAGAGCAGCTTCCACGTCAGACCAGGAGTGGAAGATGCCCCTCTCCACCCCATGTCCCAGCAGGAGAACAAGCCCTTCCCATCTGTGACCATGGTTCCTTGCCTTGCTCCCACCACCCACGCTGGTGCCCCCTGATGGTCCAGCCCAAACACAGGTGCAGAGAAGATGGATGGTGCAGGGTGCACAGACCAGATAGAGGCCCAGGGGTCACCTCTGACCAGAAGGCTGTACTTACATTCTGATCTTTCCAAGTTCTTTCTTGATGTTGATCTCCTGCTGGTCAATCTTGGTAAGCCAGCTGTCATCTTTGGGCAGTGATAGGTGTGAAGACAGGAGATGGACTCAGGGGCAATTTGAGTGGTGGGGCCGTGCACCCTCTGGGACATCCTGCATCCCCAATCTCACCCCATGAAGTGAGGTTGCCTCCTCTAAGCCACAGGTAAGGCTGAGGCACCAGAGGCCCTGCCTACTGCCAGGAGTCACCTGCCCGTGGCCAGCTGGTTCTTGGTCCCTGGAGGGGCCTCTTGTGTTCTCATGGGCAAGCTATTTGGCTCAGTGCTCCCAGGGGCAGTGTGGAGCAGTGACCTGGGCTCCATGGTGGTCTTGGCAGCACCAACACCAGCCTCCTCACCGCCTAAAGAGGTGCAGGTCCGGGGTATCCTCTGCAGAGACACTCTGTGTTCTGGGCCTGAGCCCAGCCACGAATAGGCACCTGTGAAGGGTTAACTGCTCTTTTTTTTTTTTTTTTTTTTTAAATATTTATTTATTTTTTTAGTTGTAGGTGGACAGAATATCTTTGTTTTTATATGGTGCTGAGGATCGAACCCAGTGCCTCACGCATGCTAGACGAGCACGCTACCACTGCGCCACAATCCCAGCCCCGGGTTAACTGCTCTTTATTTTTTTTTTTTTTTTTTTTTTTTTTTTTTTTTTTTTTTTTTTTTTAAATATTTTTTTTTTAGTTGTAGATGGACACAATGTCTTTATTTTATTGCTTTGTATGTGGTGCTGAGGATCGAACCCAGGGCCTCACGCATGCGAGGCAAGCGCTCTACCGCTGAGCTACAATCCCAGCCCCTTAACTGCTCTTTAAAGTCCATCCAACTCTTGCTCTGGAAGTGTGTGGCCCTGGCATCCCCAGGAGACCAGTGGGTGGTAGTGGTCTAAGCTGTGCAGCAGGAGGTACCCCAGCAGGAGGCCTGGTGGCAGCAGCTCCTCCTGTAGCCCACAAATACCGCCTGCCTGCATGCTCTGGCCCACAGATGGGAGCAGCCCTCCGCTGCTCCCAGCATTGGCTCTTCAGGCAGCCCTTAGTATTCTCAGAGGCCCCGGGGATACCAAGGGGCCAAGGCCCTCAGGGCAGAAGGCCTGGTTGTTGGGGGAACACAGGCCAGTGAAGGCAATGGCCTGTCGGGGCAAGGGTGGAGGGGCTGAAGCGGGTGGCTGAAGGGGGTGGCTGGAGTCGCAGGGCCAGGGGCCTAGAGGCCCGTGTCCAGACCTCAGCAGGTGGTGGGCTCTGCTGGGTCTAAGGATTCTGCCATGCTTAGGCCACTAAGTGGGACTTTGGGTCTGCCAGGCTGGGCCCTGTGTGGGACCTTGTTGCGTGTGGGTTGGGTGGGGCTTGGGCAGTGGCCAAGGCTAGCTCTCCTCTGTGCAGATGAGGCAGAAGTTCAGAGGAGCCGGACCTGAGCCAGAAACCAATGAGGGGTCTGGGAGGGTGTCCCCGTGTGCAGGATCGCAAGCCTTAGCAAGCCTCTCTGCCCTGGGCCTTACCGGGACATTGTGACTAAGATAGCCTCGGGTGGGTGGGAGACCACTACCCTCCAGCAGACTCCCCTGGGCTGCGCAGGGTACCAGCCCCACACTGGGACCTCCTAGCACAGGACTGACCTGAGCTCTGGAGAAGGTGCCCAGGATGTGCATGGCACCAGTTCGCCCAAGGCCCCACAAGGCCCTTCTGCCACTCCCAGCCACCTTGGCTCGTGTGCTTGCCCTCGCGCTTTCCCCTGGGTCCTTACCCACCGCTCCCAAACCGGCCCAGCCCCAGCCCGCCTGGCCCTAACCCGTCCCTCTGGTTCCCCAGGCGGCTGGTGAGGTGAGTGCCTGAGGGACTGCGG
The DNA here is from genome assembly GCA_028644305.1 of Xerus rutilus. Taxonomy (NCBI): domain Eukaryota; kingdom Metazoa; phylum Chordata; class Mammalia; order Rodentia; family Sciuridae; genus Xerus; species Xerus rutilus. The sequence continues at coordinate 25,751,190 of CM053410.1, read as the reverse complement.
AGGAGGCCTGGAGATGCGGATTCGCATCCGCCTGCCAGCGCCGGGCATCGAGGGCCGCGGCTGCGACCGGGTGCTGGAGGAGGGTCGCCTGGGCAACCGCAAGGCCTGCAGCCCTGAGTGGGCCCGGGCGGGCTGCGGGGTGGGCGGGGGCTGCTGAGTGGAGTGCGAGGTGGGCAGGGGCCTGGGCGGGACCAGCCAGGAGGGGCGGGGCCTGGAAGAGATGCGGCAGCCCAGCAGAGAGGGCGGGCCGGGGTGGGAAGAGGAGGGGCCGCGCTGGGAGCATCCCGCGAGCTCAGGCGAGGGACCCCAGGCGGAGCACAGCCTGGAGTGAGGGCGGGACAGGGCTGCGGAGTACAGGTGGGACTAGAGGAGCTTCCTTCTCAGCTGGGCGGCAGTCCCTCTCTTCCCTATGCGGGGAACGCTGACCAGGCCAACCCCTCCCAGCCAGATCAGCTCCAGGATGTCTCTAATGACCTCATGCATTTTTTAGCTGCTCTCATATAGTTGAATCAAGTTCTAATGAGACTGTCATTCTCTGAGTTGTTTTTCTTTTTTTAAATTTTTTTGTAGATGGACACCATGTCTTTATTTTATTGCTCTGAGTTGTTTTTCCTTGATGAACTATCTTGGGGAAACAAGCTCATCTCAGGAGCCAGAGGAGGCCCCTGAGCATTGGGCAGATGGCATGTTGAGTGCAGTGGCTCAGAGGAGCTGTCATGCTGGTGACCACTGACCTGCAGGCCCCGCAGGGGACCCTCAGCACCACATCCTGTGGGTCCACGGTGACCGAAGGAGGGCTGGTGCCAGGCCGGGTGTTCTGGGCCTGATTTCCCAGCTGCCCAGTGGGGCCAGGCAGCCATGGTCCTTGCACGTGGCTCACTGTGGCCAAGGACACAGGGCACCCCAGGAGGGACGCTGACCTGAGTCTACCCTGCAGCTGCTGGGCGTACCAGCTCCCGGAGCCAGTCACTGCTGTCCACGGATGCCCAGCGGCGGGAGGAGCTGGGGAACGAGCTGCAGCAGTTTGGGTTCCAGGACCCACAGACCAGTGAGCTGGAGGGGGCGGGGCTGCCGGGCACACAGACTGGCAGGTCTAGTAGGGAGGGTTCCAAAACTCGGTTTTAGGCAGGTGGTCTAAGTACTTGCTGCGGATTCTAAGTGACAACTTAATAACTTCCCTAGTTGGACTCGCCTCTTAGGTGCCCAGCTCTTGTCTGCAAGCAGACTGGCTTTAGGGGAGCTGGTGTGAGGTGAAGGGGTATACCCCAGTCAGACCACAGGGACCCGGAGGTGGCCCCGACCGGCGCTCAGGCTCCAGGCCCTGTGGAAAGCCGGCAGTCCTGGAGAGCAGCCCCAGCTCCAGCCCTCTGCCTGCCACCTCCCCCTGGACAGCTCTCCGTGTCTGGCGCAGCGCGGTGCTGGCTGGGCAGTCCTGTGACGCGGCAGGTGTGGGCCCGCAGGTGACCCGGCCGAGGAACGTAGTCCCGGTGAAGCGTGTGCTCCAGCACCTGCGACAAGGGCTGGCAGACCCTCACCCGCTTCTTCATGTCCTCCTCCTATAGCACGCGGTGCAGCCGGCCCTGCTGGAGCAGCGGCTCTGCAACAACTTGGCCATGTGTCCAGGTGGGCGCTGCAGCGAGGCGCGAGGGGCAGCAGGTCAAGCGCCGCCGCCTCAGAGGGCAGTAGCGCCTTTCTGTCCCTCAACAGTGCACGGATCCTGGAACCAGTGGTCAACCTGGAGCCTTTGCTCCATCACCTGCCAGCTGTTCCCAGGGCCGGTGGTAGCAGCGCACACGCGAGTGCAACGGGCCTCCATACGGGGGCGCCCAGTGCCAGGGCCGTTGGGTGGAGATGTGAGACTGCTTCCTGCAGCAGTGACTAGGTCAGAGCCCCGGCGGGCCTGGGGAAGGCCAGGCCCCTCATGTGGCCGTGGGGTGGGTGCAGTCCGTGGAGGAGGGGCACACGCCTACAGTGCAGGAGGTCTCTGTCCTGCCCCTGTCCTGAGTTTTGCGGATCTCAGGCCTCTCTGACCCTGGTCTTGATTTTCTTCTCGTGGCTCCTGCCCCTTGGGTTCCCTGTCCCTGTGTCCTTGTGGCCCTATTTGTGCCCCTGCGCCCCTCTTGCTCCCTGACTCTATGCTCCTGTCCCTATCGCCTGTGCCTCAGTCTGGCCGCCTTGCAGTGGGAGGCAAGTGACAGGCCTAGGCCTATTGGGGCAGCTGCAGTGTCACCTGTGGTGGCGGCAGCCAGCGGTGGAGCATGTCTGCTCTGGGCCCTTCTTTGGGGGAGCAGCCTGCCAGGGCCCCCAGGACAGGTACCAACCGTGTGGCATCAAGTAATGTCCTGGTGAGACCCCTCTGGTACTGTGGCTGGGCTCTAGGGAGAGGCTTGGGGCCTCTGGGTGGCTGGCTTAGTTGGGACAGCAGATGCCAGCTCCCAGCCCCCTTCCTGGTCGCTGGCCCCTCACTATCTCTGGCCCCTTGGCAGAGCCACATGAGATCTGTGATGGGGATAACTTTGGACAACTTTTGTGGTCTGGAAGGAGACACTAGCTGAGGAGGTGGCTGCAGTTCAAAGTCCCCGAAATGCCACAGGTGAGGGCAGGGGTGTAAGGGCTCCTGTAACATCCCCATAGAGTTGCCCCACAGACCCTACTCTGAGGTCCAGAGCCCCAGCCCTGTGTGCCAAGCAGCATGGGCCAGGAGTCTGGGACCATGGTGTGGGGATACTTTCAGGGCAGCACCCATGCCATGCCTTTTATGTGAGAGTCCCTTTGTGATTCCACAAACCTGTGAGATCACCACCATGGCCCATTTACAGGTGGGAAACTGAGGCACACGGAAGTTGGCACACTTACCCTGGGCTTGCAGGGCAGTTCACAGCAAGTCTTCTTTGCATGCCAGCACTCATAATCCCCACGTAGGCCCTGAGGAGCGGCTGGGGGTGAGAGGGCATGGAGAAGCAGGGGGTTCCCTGGGAAAGGGGCTTGGCTGCACCCTGGTGTTGCCCGCCTCTCCTGTGGTTTCTGTACCAAGAGGCAGCAGGCAGGGAAGTTAGGGGCTCAGGTCAAGCCTTGCCTTGCCTTCATTTGCTGTGTGGCATTGGAGAAGTGACCCACTCTCACTGAACCTCAGTTTCCTCGCATGTAAAGTGAGGCCTTAGGAGATACTCCACGGGGCAATTGGGGTCCTGGGGATGGGGATTGGCAGTGGATGCCAAGTGTCACCAGCCACGCTTGCTGCTCCCCTCCCCTTTGGTTACACGTTCTTGCTGGCATATTGCAAATTCTCAGGAGTGAAATGAAGAAAATAAGTGCCACACGTGCCTTCTCCAGCCTCGGTGCGTGTGGCTGCCCCTCCAGGGCCTCTCACCTTTGTCCCAATCTAAATCAGTGGCCAAGGAGCTGTATCAGGCCACCCTGTGGTTCCTGTTGGGTGACAGGGCTGTGACAGTCCCACATGGCTGTCACCTCCTTGTGTACTGTCAGCTGTCCCTGTTCCTCTGAGGACTTCCTGGGAGTACCTGCTATCAGAAGGTAAGCCTGTGTTTCTGGCTGTTGATCCAAATGCCACACAGCCCCTGAAGCTGCTCAGTGTCCCTGGGCCAGCAAGGCCCTGCACCCTGTGGATGCAGGGCAGGGCCGGGTGCGGCTCTCCCAAGGGCTCTGGACTGGGAGGAGCCCTGGGAGAGGCCCTGGCCACCTGCAGTGCAGCCCAGGAAGGTAGGTGCCTGCTGGGTCCCCAGCACAGTGACGAGTGCTCAGTAGCAGCTCAGAGTGTGACATGAAGGGAACAGGGCTGGCCGTGCCCTACTTCTGGGGGCCAGGGAGGTCAGCGCAGAGCCGCTCCTGTGGGAGCTGTGCATGGGACCCCGTGAGCATCCACCTAAGAGGTAGGAGGTCTCCCCAGGCCTCATACTGGTGCTGTGAGCTGGACGAGGAGGCCATTGCCTACTGGGAGCTGCCCACCTACATCTGCTGTGTCTCCATCCACTACTGCAACATCCAGATGATGGTGAGGGCTACCCTGGCCCAGGGCTTCCTCTGCCCGTCCCTATGACACACCCACCCTTTGGACACGAGGGGGTGCTGCAGGGGCCCTCCAGGCATGGGAGGGCCCCCGTACCTGCCTGGACGTGATAGCATCAGGTCTCTGCATCCTTCCCAGACCTGGGAGCACCTGGCTAAGGCTCAGAGTGGGCTGCCCAGGGAGGGGGTCTCCGAGGTCATCCAGACGCTGGTGGAGATCTCCCAGGATGGGACCAGCTACAGCGGGGATCTGCTGTCCACCATCGATGTCCTAAGGAACATGACCGAGATCTTCCGGAGGGCCTACTACAGCCCCACCGCTGGAGACAGCAGGTGGGCTCTCAGGGGACACCCAGGGGACGGGTGCCTGGGACAGTGGCTGGAGAGCCATCCTGGATTGCAGTCAGAGGCAGAACCGCAGCCGTGGCCATGGTTGGTGCTGTGACCCCCAACCTCTCATTGAGCCTAAGGTCTGGTCACAGCCGAGCTCTGGTCCTGATGACAGTCTGAACCAGGGTCCTAGTTGCACACCAGTGCCTTATTCTCTTGCTGGCCCTTTGTATTTCCAGAACTTTGTCCAGATCATCATTAATCTGCTGCCAGAGGAGAACCAGGACAAGTGGGAGGAGGCCCAGCTGGTATGGAGGGGTGTGGGCAGCTGTGGTGCCCCTGGGCCCCAGGCCAGCCCTGGGTGAGGCCTCCTGCTGGGTGCATGGCTTTGGGAAACCAGTTTCTTCATCAGGAAGGACAGCAGCTTGTCCTGGGCTTGGTGGCAGGCGGGAACCAGGTGACCTCATGGTGTGTGGCCAGAAGACACGGAGGTGGCAGGTCTTCTTCATATGGGAAGAGCACTCAGCCTTCCTTCTTCACAGGCTGACCTCGAATCTGCCTCTGCACCTGTCCCCAGGGCAGTACCTAGCATGGACCCGGAGACATGCCCCCAGCCTGGGACCCCATGACATCTAGCAGCCCCTCTCTGTCCCAGCAATCCTGTCCACAGAGTGGGGGTAGATGCCAGAGGTCACTAGCCCTGCTTTCTTACAGTGCTGGCAGATGACCAGCAGGGCCCAGAAAAAGAAGAGACCCCAAGGGGAGGGAGTGGGAGGCCAAGGGAAGCGGGGCACCCCCTGGGGAGCAGGTGCCTGCCCTAGCTCCAGCTGCCTTCCCCAGATGGGCCCCAATGCCAAGGAGCTCTTCCGGTTGGTAGAGGACTTTGTAGATGTCATTGGCTCCCACATGAAGGATCTGAGGGATGCGTACCAGGTGACAGACAACTTGGGTAAGTCTGCCCTCCCCCCGCTGGCCCTCCACACCCTGCCCTGCAGCCCTGCCTCAGTTGCCCATCTACATAAAGAGGTAGTGGCCAGGCAGCTCCTGTGCCCTCTTGGCCAGGCGACAGGAATCAGTTCTGGGCTTGCTTTTGTCTCCGAGCTCTGGGATCATCACATTGACAATGGGCACCTTAGGAGGGTCCCAGTCCTGGGCAAGGGCCACACACAGGAGCCCACCCCCAGCCAGCCTCTTGCCTGCAGCCCTGGGTTCTGGGTCCAGTGCCCTCTGTGCAGCCTGCCCTGCTCTGCCTTCCAGCCCTACGAGCACATTGTCAGGGGCCTGGCTTTCTGCGTGGAGCTCAGGACCTTAGAGCTCAGTTGTCTTGGGGAGGCCCAGGTGCTGTGGGAGGCCATCTGTTAAACGTGGTTGGTGGCACCAGTCAGGTGTCACTGTTGTGAGGTGCCCCGCTTCCCATGCTGGGTTTTCCTGAGGGGCAAGTGGCCCAGGGCTTCTCTGTGGGCACCCAGAGACAGGTGTGGAAGGGGGCTCCCAGCCCTCCAGGCCAGCACTTCACGGTGGTGGCTGGCTCCCAGGGTGCCCTGTGGTCCACACCCTGCAGGGGCACTGACCTACCTCTGGCAGCCTGCCCTGAGCCTATGACATTCAGAGCTAGGTCTTCGTCACCACCAGAGGCCCTGGCCTCCTCCCATTACCTGTACCTGCCATGTGTCTTGATACCCCAGGCGCCCCCTTCTATTCCTCCAACCATCTCCTGAGCATCTGGGACCCTCACTCATCAGCAGAAAACCCCTCGGTGACCCAGCACCATCCAACTGGTCCCTCCAGGGGCAGGGGCTGGCTTCCTCCAGTAGCCCTGGGACCCTGGGATGGGAGTGGGCCAGGCCCTCCTCCCTCCTCAGGGCTCCTTCCAGATCATTCTCTCCCCCACCCCAGCTTAGAATCCAGGTGCTGAAACCCCAGGACCCAGGGGAGAGCCCAGGGTAGCTGAGCTCCTCATCAGTACCCCATTGACCTTTGAGGACTCAGTCTTACCCATGTGCCCCCCATACACTGAACCCTCAGTCTCTTGGGGCCAGGGGCATGCCCTGGTCTGGTCAACCCAGGCTCCTGCATGCAGTCCCATGTCCTCCCTCTGGTGCTCGCCCCAGCTTCCCATCCCCCTCACTCACCCCAGCTCCCAGCTTGGTCAGTCCTGTGCCCACAGCACTGCTGGCCCCTCTGGCCCACGATGCCTTCTCTCTACTTGCCCATCACCTGACCTTTGTCCTCCACGTTCTGCCCCTGCACCCCCATGTGGTACAGTCTTCTTCCAGGCCCCACCCCTGCATGCCCTTGAGGACTGGAAACCACTGGTAGAGGACGTACTGCCTTGGGTCTCCCACCCCAGCCTCCTTCACCCTCTCCACTCCCCTCAATTATCAGGTGCCCACCCTGTGGGGACAAATGTGGGGGCGTGCCACAAGATGGCGCTGAGCAGCCAGCTCAGGGCTGACCATGCTGCCTCGAGAGAGCCACATCACCTCACCCTTATTGGCTGACCTCTGCTTCCGTGCTACCCTAGCTAAGTGACCCTATACTGTTTCACGTGAACAGCTCACTTCCACATTCTTAGCTTAGAAACAGGACACCACTGGACCCCCTACCCTATATAAGTTTGTAACCTCCCCTCAATAAAGCAGTTCCTGAATTTAGACAGAACTCCCCAGTTCGTGTGTGGTGATTTCATGCCGGGGGTGACTCTACCTTTCTCAGCTCATCTTTGTCGGGGACTCCCAGGGATCCCCTCCTCCCTGCTGGCCGAGGGGGGAGACCGACACACCCAGCCAGGCATGCGTCTTCTGCTGTCTATCAGGGTCAATGGTGATGTCTACCATAAAACCCTGTGGTCAGCAGGTTATGGTGGCACACGCCTATAATCCCATTGGCTCAGGAGGCTGAGGCAGGAGGATTACAAGTTCAAAGCCAGCCTCAGCAACTTAGTGAGGCCCTAAGCAACTCAGCGAGACCCTGTCTCAAAATGGAAGATAAAAAGGGCTGGGGCTGGGGCTCAGGGGTTAAGCACCCCTGGGTTCCACCCCTGGTACCAAAACAAACACAGAAACACCCTGTAGTCCATCCTTGGTGCCTACTATATTCTGGGCAGCACCTGGCTACTGACTGCTGGTGGTCACCTCCTCTCCCCATTTCCTCTCCTTCTTCTCCACTGGGTGTTAAACCACTCCTTCCACCTTGCACTCTGGACCATCCGCTCCTCCCTGGCTGGTCCCCATCCCACCTGAACAGGTGGGGCCCAGGCTCCCGGCCTTCCCGCCCCTGTGCTCTCCGGTGCCTGTGACCTCATCTTCACACACGCCTTGAAGGATCCAGCATCCACCTGCAGCCTGGCTCTCCCTGGGTCCAGTTCAGGGCCATACTGCCTGGATGTCCATCAAGTTGAGGCTCCTGATCCCGCACTCTCGGCCAGGCCAGGACCTTGAAGTCATCTCCCTTGGCCTGCGTGCCTCCTCTACTGCCCAGTGCTAGGTCAGTGACATCTTCAAAAGGGTCTCTGTGAGAGCCCTTGCCCCTTCTCTCCCTGCCTCAGCAGGACAGGGGCTGCCTCCCTGGCCTCACTGCCCTGCCCTCTGCCCTTACTCATGGGCTCCTGCCATGCGGCCTCTTCTTCCTCTTCCCTGTTCCAGGGACGTACCCCTCCTCAGCCACCAGGTCTGTCCAGAGCTGCCCCAACAGGAGGGCCTCCCACTGCCCAGCAGGCCCTGTCCGTGTCCCACTGCTGTTGACCCAGGAGAGGTCTGTCCACTACCGCCTCTCGGGCTGTACATCAGTGCCAAGCTCACGGCAGATGCTCATGGAAGTGCCACATGAGTGACATCATTCGCTTGCAGCACTGTTCTGGGTGCTGGCATTGAGAGGGTGGGCTGTCTCTGTCCCCAAGGTGACCTCTCAAGTCCAAGGAGGGCAAGGCCAAGCCGGCTGAGGTGAAGCCAGGGTGTGCAGACAAGGTCCAGTGCCCTGCTTCCAAGCAGGGGCAGTGGGTGGGCCTGGGCTGGGCTGGGCTGGGCAGGGCAAGGGCAGCCTTTGGGGACCCCAGAGCCCCAGGATGGCACCAGAGGTTCTAGTGCGCCCCTAACTCCACATCCACATGAGCGGCCCCAAGGCCAGGGACTCCAGTGAAGCACAGTGCCTGCCTGGGGGTGGGGCGCGGGAACGAGGAGGACGCAGAGTGGACGGGTGGGAGGCCGCACCCCGGGGCTGCATTCTTGAGGCCTGGGTTGACCAGGGCAGTGCTTGTCCTTCAGTGTCCTGAGAGGTGGATCTCCACCTGTGCAGTGGGGGTGGCATGAGGGCAGGTCACAGACCGGGAGGTGGTGGGCCATGTCCCAGGAAGGAGGCAGGGGCAAGTGGGTGCATGGCTCCCTGCAAATCCTCCACGGCCACAGAGCCATCACCTGAGCCCACCTTTGACCCTTTCTGGGCCATGGGGACAGGTCTGGCCTGGGTCCTTTGGGGGCTGGGCAGGGTCCCCTCTTGGTTCTGACTCTCTGGGGCTCTGGCCACACTGCCCTTCTGCTCCCGATCTGTGACCCCTCTAAGGACTTGCTCGCCTGGGAATGGGGAGCCATGTGCGGCCAGCATGCGTGGTAGATGGAATCTGCAGCTGTAGTGCCCAAGACTGCAGCAGGGAGCAGGAGGTGGCAGCTGGCTGCAGCTGGCTTGATGGCCCATGTTCCCAGAACCCTGGGCACCTCTGTGCCCTTGTCCTGCTTCTCAGGCCTGCTCCCAGCTCCCCAGGCTAAGACTCCTGGCCATGTGACCTTCTGTCTCTGTCCTATCCCCTCGCCCTGCCCCAGTCCTTAGCATCCATAAGCTCCCAGCCAGCAGTGCCTCAGACATCAGCTTCCCCATGAAGGGCTGGCAGGTGAGGGCCCCCAGGGAAGAGGTTGGTGGGGAACTCAGGCCCCAGAGTTGGATGACCCTTCACCTTGAGACCTAGTGGGCTGAGCTAAGTAATAAGTGGACCAGCTCATTGCAGGGGGGAGGGCATTGGCTGGACTTGGGGAGGAAAGGACCCCCATTCCCTGGGGGAGAAGCATATCCTGCCTGCCCTGCACTCTGGGAGGGGCACAGCTCTTCCTCTCCCACCTGGGACCCAGGCAGTTGCCTCCAGTCCCAGCCACAGTGCTGTTGTGGGTGGAAAGGGCCTCCCTCGGCAGGGTCTGCAGATGGGCAGGGGAGTGGGCCCAGGCCAGTGAGTAGCGCGGGTGTGAGTGACCGTGTGCTCCCTTCTAGAGACCGACAACACCTCCGTGTTCGTGGTGGGCACTGCTTTACAGGAACCTGAGAAGCTTCCTGGCCCTGCAGAGGTGGGCAGGTGGGGTGGACAGAGCCTCCCATAGGAGGCATGGGGGAGCCCTGGGCGAGTGAGAGGAGGCGGGCAGGATGGGCTGGCCTGAGGGTGAGGGGCTAGGAGGGCAGAGGCCACAGAGGCCTGGAGGAGGTGTGGAAGGGCCTGTACCCTGGAGGCTGGGCTGCAGACCAGCCCCTGACTCTGCTGCTTCTGTGGCTCTCATCAGGAACACCACAGTCTTGAACTCCAAGGTCATCTCTGTGACTGTGAAGCCCCCACCTCGCTCGCTGCTCACACCCTTGGGGATGGAGTTTGCCCACATGTACAATGTGAATGGCCCACGTGTGCACCGGACCCCCTGCACGTCTGTGCTGACATTTCTCAGGCATTGACCTGAGGGGACCAGCAGTTACCTGGTACAGTTGGGGACACTGAGGCCAAGAGGTGTGGCAACTTGCTCAGGATGGCACCACAGGTGGTCGGGGTGCTGAAATCAACTTTTACCTCTCCCTCAGGCTGCGCTGAGATGTCAGCCATGGCTGGGGGCTGTGACGGGATCCAGCCTCCCTTCCCTGGTTCCTGACTCCTCTGGGAAGCCCACTACCCTCCATGTTCAGGGTGCCTTGAGCTGGGAAGAGTGAGGGACATCTGTGCTGACACCTCAGGGCAGATGGCAGGCCTAGCCCTGCAGGGCCTCTGAAGCTTCAGGGCTAAGAGCCTCCTCCAGGGGCACCTGGATTCCAGCAGCTGCTGCAGTGTGACAGAGACAGGCCCTACCTCCCTGGTGGAGCCTGGGGGAATGCCTGGCTGCTGAAGAGGCAGCTGCAACTCCAGGGAGACCCTGGTGCCATTGCTGTTCACTCAGGGACCCAGGGAGGTTAGGGTCAAGGCTCCTGCAGCCCCATGGACTATTCCTGGATGGGCTGAGGGCCAGGACCCTGGGATCAAGTTATCCTGGTCATCCACACAGGATAGGGCAGTGTCAGGCCACAGCCCCAGGCCAGGGCTGGGGGAAGCCATGGGAAGAGCCTGGCCCTGTCTTTTCCAGCTGTGTGACATTGGCATTTGCTCAGCCTCTCTGTGCCTTCACTCCCTTATCAAATGGTTAACAAAAAGGGCTGGGTAAGGACTGAGCACCTGAGCTGTCCAAAGACACACAGTGGGTGGGTGGGGCCAAGCCAGCCAAAATGACCTTGGGCCAGCCCCATCTCTGCTCTGGGCCTCAGTTTCTTCCCTGTAAAACACAGTCTATTGGGTAACCTCACAGGCAGGATGCCCAGCACAACCTTGGGTGGATCAGGCAGTGGCCTTCTGGTGGGGACAGGTGGCCTTGATTCCCCTCTTCTCTCCTAGGGCACCACCAACCAGACCTGTATCCTGTGGGGTGAGACAGATGTGTAAGTTCTGGGCTTGGTGGCCTTGGGGCTGGGGTTAGGGGGACTCACTTAGAGTGAGGTTTTAGATTGAGGGTCGCCGTCCCCTGTCCACCCGTGTACTGGCATGGTCCTCTGCTGCTCCCTGCCCAGGCCTGCCTCCTGCCCCTTCTCAGGGAGGTGCAGAGCTCAGGTGAGGAGGGGCAGGGGTCCTGCCTCCCCTGTGCCCAGAGCAGGCCGAGTCCTGGTGCTGTGTGTGGGTGGGCGCTGGGTACTGAGAAGCCAGAGTGCTGATCCGCAGACCAGGGCAGCCAGGGGAGGTGGAGGGTGCAGTCGGAAGGGGCGTGAGGCCCAGGGGTCCTCAGCACTGTGGGAACAGTCATGGCCTTACGCTCAGATCCTGTCGACCACTCTGTAGGCACCGGCCAGTCTTGGCCTCTGCAGAAGCAAGAACAGGTTGGAGGCTTGTCCCGGGCCTGGAGCTGCCAGGCTGAGATGCGCCATCACTCACAGGGGAGGTGGAGGGGCCGAGGAGGGTCCTCGTGGTGTCAGAAGGAGGTGTGTGCAGGGCTAGAAGAGTGCCCCAGAGGCCGGGGGCTCAGGGTGTAAGGAGCAGGATGGAAAGAGCTTGGTGGTGAGCCTGCAGGATTTAGTGTGCACTGGGGACGGTGCCATGGGGAGCCCTGTCGGGCTGCCTGCCCCCTTCCCCAGGCCGGGCAGCACGTGAATGCACTCTGCCCACCCTCGGGGCTGCGGTAGGTGCAGCAGCCCTTCATGCCGTGGCTGTGCACGCTTGTCCTGAGTGGCTTGTGCGGCGAGGAAGAGTGTCAGGAAAAGGCCCAGCCAGAGCCTCAGCCAGGAGTTTGAAGGGCACGGGAGGCTGGGGAGGGCAGACAGGCTGGGCATTGGTAGAGGGGAGGCTGCAGTGGGGCGGTTTGGGGACTGAGTGCCTTGATTGATGGAAGCTGCTCGGGATAGGAAGTTGTCTACCCATCTGCCACCTTCTGACCTCCAATGACCACTGCTGAGTCACTGCTGTATGAGGTCCAACCCTCAGCTTCCTCCTGTCCCCAGTGAGGAGGGACAGTGGAGTGGGAGCAAATAGGCCAGTATAAAATGTTGAGTCACACCATCTGCCAAAACGTGGAGCCAGAAGGATCTGTGGCAGGTGGGTACAAGCACAGGGGGTGTTTGGGAACAGCATTGTGACAGAACAGCTATGCAAAGGCCCTGTGGTGGGTGTGTGCAGGGACAGGCATGTTTCCTCACCTGTTTGTGTAATGCCCAGACTCACGAGACCACCTGAGACCACCAGGAGTCCGATTCTGATGTAATCACAGAAGGGTCTTTAATTCAAGCTCAAGCAGGGTCCACACACCTTTGCCAACGCAGCGGGTAGGGAGGCGCGGCCCCGAGTCTAGGGGAGCAGGGGTTTTTATGGATTACAATTGCAAGGAGGGGAGTACATGCCTTGGTGTTACATGATTGGGTAAGGGAAAGCGCATGCAGGGGGACAGTGGTCTTATTGCTACAGGATTGGGTAAGGGAAAGCGTGGTCAGTATGAGGTCAGTTGGCCTTTAGGCTGATAGGTTTTGCTATGGCGGGCCCAATGCTTAATTTCCTGATTGGTTGGCCCAGATTGCGAAATGACTCAATGGCACCAGAGCAGTGTGCCATTAAGTGTGTTGCAATTTTTCAGGATCTGGGCGGGGCTGCTGGGTTGAGGACAAAGGCTCAGAGTCACAAAATGGCGTCAGTCTTGTCCTCTCACTTGCACCCCGGCTCCTCTGGTCTTTCCTGGAAGCTGGGCTGTGATGCCTGACAGCGTGGGAAGCCAAGCCCCCAGCTGTGGTTGCTGTCGGATAGCTTCCTTTGGGTTGGCCCAGATTGTGAAACGACTCACTGGCACCAGAGCCTGACCCTGCACAACACACTGAGCCCTGAGCCTGGCTACACACTGAGCCCTGACTCTGGCCACACGTTGAGCCTTGACCCTGGACACACACTGAGCCTTGACCCGGCCACACACTGGGCCCTGACCCTGCACACGCACTGAGCCCTGACCCCACACACAAATTAAGCCCTGACCCCGGCCACAGACTGAGCCCTGACTCCATACACACTGAGCCCTGACCCTGCACACACAATGAGACCAGACTCTGGTCACACACTAAGCCCTGACCCTATACATACTCTGAGCCCTGACACCCGACACACACTGAGCTCAGACCCTGGACTCACACTGAGCCCAGACCCTAGATGCACACTGAGCCCAGATCCTGGACATACACTGAGACCTGACCCTGCACAACACACAGAGCCCTGAGTCTGGACACACACTGAAAACTGACCCTGGCCACACACACTGAGCCCTGACCCTGACACACACTGACCCCTGACCTGACTCTGATGACTGGCTGTGCCCTGCTCCATGTCTCAGCTGGAATGACTTATGCAAGTCACACACGCATATATGTGTCATGTGCTTGCAGGGACCATTTCCTCTTCCAGCCACATGCAACACTCAACAGTGTGACACTCTGATCTTGGAAAGAATGAGCTAGAGGCTTCCAGCCCCAGTGCAGACCCTCCACCTGTGTCATCCTGAGTAATCTGAGTCATCTGCACACATACCTGACACGAAGGGGCTCAGCAGTTACCCTGCAAAGGTACACAGGGGCCTGTAAAAACTGGGCCCTAAGAGACCCAGGAGTCCCTGCTTCCCTTCATAACCCACCTTCTTGGGTGCCAGTACCCTGGATCACCCGGTCTTGAAACCTGGCCTGGCAGCATAGCCCAGGGGCACCTGCTTTCCACGCCCTTGCTCCAACCTGCCCAGTGCCCCAGGCCTGGCAGTGGCAGTTTTGGGTGGGAATTGAGTGGCAGTTCTGCATACGTGAGATGTTTCCTGGGTAGTAGCTGGTACTCTTAAGGAAGCAAAATAGGGCTTTGTGATAGCAAATGGAGGAAAGCCTGTATTAAATTGGGTGGTGGGATGCCTCATTTATTAAGCTGACATCTAAGTGTCAGGTAGAGATGAGACAGGGGACAGTGTGTTTGGCATGTTCAAGAACTGAAGTTGTGTGTGGCAGGTAGAGTAAGGAGCCAAAACAGTAGTAGGATGTGACACAGGCATGATAGGTAGAGACGGGGTTGTGGTGGTCCTTGAGAGGAGCTCAGATTTTATGCTAAGTGTGATGCAGAAATCAAAAGTGTGGGTATAATTTTACAGGCCTTGAAGACCTCTTTAAATTTGCCCATAGGATATAGACTCATAGATGTAAGTGGAGTGCATGCTTTAAGCAACTTTCTACAATATTGTCTTTCCTTTTAAAACAATGTTTACTTTTGAAAACATACTGCATCTTTACTGTAAAAAAATGCTAAATATACAGAAAAATGTTACCTCTGAATATCCCATCCATTTTTTAAAATATGTTTTTAGTTGTTGATGGATCTTTATTTTATTCATTTATTATTTATATGTGGTGCTGAGGATCGAACCCAGTGCCTCACACATGCTAGGCAAGTGCTCTACCACTGAGCTACAGCCCCAGCCCCTATTTTTATTTTTTATTTGACACAGGGTCTCACTGAGTTGTTGAGGTTGGCCTTGAGCTAGTCTCCTGAGAATTGAACCCAGTGCCTCACACATGCTAGGTTTCATGCCTGGCTCAGTCACCTCTTGCCTGGCTCAGTCACCTCTTTTTCTTATAGTAGATCCAAGAGAATCAGTGGGCATGGTAAGGTATCCACTCACTCATCCATTTTCTCATTCATTCCATAATGCTGTACAAGCCATTGCGCTAAGTGACAATGTATAAATAGCTCCTACCCTCTGGAACATTACTGTACCTTGTGAACCATGTTGAGGTTTGAACTTTATCTCAAAAAAAGTATCTTTTCTCTGGTTTTGTTTCTTAATCCCCAAAATGTTCTATTAAGAGGGTTTGTAAGCAGAGGAGTGTCACAATCAGATTGATTGAGTTTGAATCACAATGCCTGATATTTGCTACAGTTGAACAGGTTGTACGAATGGGAGCTCAACATTTGGAACCATTTGTCTGAAGACAGGGGACGTTCCCTAACAGTTACATATATCCGACACTTCTGAATCCAGTGTACTCTATGGGGAAATGTTTCTGAATCCCAGTTAGAAAATCAACTTGAAAAATAAAGTTTGAATGCCGCTGACCTGGGTTTTTTTTTTTAATTTTTTTTTTTTAGTTGTAGATGGACACAATGTCTTTATTTTATTGCTTTGTATGTGATGCTGAGGTTCGAACCCAGGGCCTCATGCATGCAAGGCAAGCGCTCTACCGCTGAGCTACAATCCCAGCCCTGACCTGGGTTTTTATAGGTGGAAAAATGAGCCTCAGAAAGGACCAGCAGGATTTAGCAGCCAAAATGTCCCTTATACTCATTCTTTGGTGAACTTGGCATCAGAACCCCTTATCCTTAGCCTTCTCATATAAAATTTCCTTTACCTATAGACACCCTTCCTTCTTTTAGCCTGGTTAACTCAGGGTGGTCATTAAACCTCAATTGTAACATCATTTACTCCAAGAAACTCCCTCCTAGGCTAGACCAGGTAGTGTTGCTATGAGCTCCCATGGCATAGTACATCCCTTATCACTATTTATTTAGCACACTTTCAAAAATATTGGATGAAGGGCTACCACCATATGGTTGTATAGGCCATGTCTTGCAGTAGGACGCCATTTATACCACAACCTATGTGAATTGTGTCCACTGAATCTGAGAAGTGCAAAACCTGTGCAATTGCACATTTGTACCTTGATTGCTTATTTTGTGTCTTCCCCATTAGATTTTCAACTCCAAAATGATGGAAACCTTTTATTCCTGATACCCAGCAGTATTGCTGGTAATTATAAACACTTAACTTTTTAAATTAAAATAACAAATCTATGCTTGTTAATACATAGAATGGTGAAATGTGACCTTCCCACTTGGATTTATCATACCTCAAGTTTTTTCAAGGCAATGTGTTTATAATTAGACTTAAGTCAGTAAGATCCTCAGTGACATCTTTCCTTTTTTGTCTTACATGCTATTGTATTAACATGAGAAAAATTTCCTCCTCTATCTCCTCATAGCCTTCATCAAGCTATTCACTAGAAGGGTAAGTCTCTCTTTTTCTGGGACAAGAGCTAAGGCCAGTTTTAAGGGCTCAGCAATCTATTGACAGGGGATGAAAGGCAAAACCTCTTCTTTGAGTTACTCCAGGAACAATCCCATTACAAAGTTCATACAGTGACACAGGCTGACATCTGACTGCCTTGCCTTCCTCATCTGCAAGGAAGTCTGGGGAATGCAGTCTTTTTACAGGACACATTGTTGGTGATGGCAAGATGGACATTGCATGGATATAACAAGTAGTTGGTCCTAAAAGAACCAAATGCTGAAATGAGGGTAAATGATCACTTTCTACTCATTCAGCTCAGAAAACTTACATATAATGAATGCTGTCTTTTTTTAGGGGGTTGAGGGAGCCTGCTGTGCTGACTACTAGGGTTAAATAAAGGCAAATCATCCTCCACATCTCTTCTCCCAGAGGTTCTGCAAATACATAAGTTTGGAGAACTTTTCCATTTTTGGTGAATACTACCAGCTCAAAAATGATGATCCTAAAGGAGGAATTCCTCACCTCCCACAGGGCTCGAGGCCGAGCACCAACACCCTGTCCCCAGAGGAAACTGAATACTAATGGCATATGGAAGCAGAAGAGATAACATGTCTATTCACAAGGGCAATGAAAGAACTCAGAAAAATCATGCCCACTTCTTCCTGTAACTCAGGCTAGCTACTTTCATAATTTAAAGCCAAAGCAGAAAGAAAAAAAAAGAAAGAAAACAACATGTGGAATGCATGTGGAGAGAGGGAGAAGATCATGGGTTGGAAGGGACTTCAGGCTGGGCTCACATTGGCTTGGAGAAGGCAGCGAGATGATGGCATTCAGGCACCAGCCAGAAATGTGGAATATGGATTTGCTGAGGGTCCCAGAAAATGGATTTGTTAGCTGAGGGAAAATAATGATAGAAATAAGTTACACATTCTTGGAGAGTTTCATTCATGACTATTCATTGCCTGGCTTTATAAAAAATACAAACAAACCATAACCAAAACACTTCCTGGTCAACTCATGTTTGTAAGGACCTAATTAATTGACAATAACAAGTGTTCATTTGCAAAATAAGAGGAAGAATCTGCAACTAAGAAATATGCCATGTACATTGTCTGCAATGATAAATCCTTGGTAGCAAACATGCTAAAACTATGTGTTTAAATACATTGTTATTTTCAAAATACTGTAACGTAGAAATGATTTCCCTCTGAAATTAAATGTCATAATTAAATAGCATGCACTCTGATACAAAGACAATTTATCCAATAAAAAAGTTATTACTTTCCAACATTAATCATCTTAAAACTCATGGTTTCTCCAGAGGGATAACTCCCACTTTGCTTTTTCATGTGTATTATCTTTAACAGGAAACAAATTTTTTTGCTAGTGTTGTATCCTCACTTTAGGGATTTCTACATTCCATCTTTCGGAATGTAGAAATATAACAGGTTTTATGACTTCCCCAGGGACTCCACAATAACTAATGTAAATGATGGCATTGACTTTGAGAGCCATGAAAACTACACTAATGAAAATGACCAGGCTCGAGCATGCTGGAATGCTGATGGAATTCAGGAAAAAGCCTTATTTGTGAGCAGTTCATGTAACTAGACAATCCTGACTGACATTCACTACTGTCACAGTAACAGACTCCATTCCAGAATTTGCAATAACAGGGTCTGGCTACTGAGAAAAATGAATAATCCTTATTCCTTTAGAACTCAAGTATGCATTAAGCAATTTGAATAATTCTCTTAAGAAAATGACTTCTTGAAATTATCAATCAAGTCTTTGCTCTGGTAAAAACTGTCTCATCAAAGGAAGTCTTCATACATATCAATAATCTGTGTGTATCAGTGAAATATGTATTACCCAGGAGGTGTAGTTCCATTTTCCTCCTACGGCCGAGATAGCAAATACATGGTGCAGGTGTCACCAGATGCACCTCCTTCTTCCACAACAGGCATCACTAATCAGTCTTGGCATTCTTTTTGTTAAGCCCAATCCAGTTTCCTGGAGCAAACACTTCAAAAAGCTGCCGGGCAGTGAGTGCTAAGGGGAAAACCATTTGCTCTTTCTATGCCAAAACGTAGCTCACCCTCCTTTTTTATTTTTTTAAATTATAGAACAAAAATGTTTATTTGGTCTTGTAAATGATGTGGCAACCTTGGAAATGTATTTTGCTTATTGTTTAGACTTTTATAAGGCTTTAGCTACAAATATATAGCACCAAAATCCATTTTCATAGTATTAATATTGACAATAGAGTTTTTAAAACATACAATTTCATGTAGACATACTGGAAAAATTAGAACTCCAGACAAATATGAATATAAAATTTTGTAAAATGGTTAATTCCTTCATGGACCCTTGGGAACTGCTGTCACAAGCTGCTGCTGATGTCTGCCTGTGCCTGATTCCCAGGGAGTTGTGGGACCCAGCTGCCATTGGCTCCCCCAATTCAACTGTGCTGTCCATGCAGCTCAGAAAGTAGCTCTTTATGTCTGCTTCAGAGGTTAGTTATGTTTCATATATCCAACTCTATATAAAAAATTTTTTTATTATTGTCAAAAATATATTTCTCAATCAGCTGTTAAGAAACCAGATGTGATTTTAACATGGCTAAATCACCATTGATATTTTAAACTCATATATATATATAAACATTAAAGTATGATAAAATTAGTGGTCAGTGGGGGCTGGGGTTGTGGCTCAGTGGTAGAGCGCCTGCCTCACATGCATGAGGCACTGGGTTGGATCCTCAGCACCACATAAAAATAAAACCACATAAAAATAAATAAAATAAAGATATGGGCTGGGGTTGCGGCTCAGTGGTAGAGCACTTGCCTCATACATGTGAGGCACTGGGTTCAATCCTCAGCACCACATAAAAATAAATAAATAAAATAAAGACATTGTGTCCATCTACAACTAAAAAATATTAAAAAAAAGATATCATGTCTACCTACAACTAAAAATATATTTTAAAAAAATGAGTGGTCAGCCTCCTAAGTTATAAAAACATGAGTTATGGTGTACGTAAACACATTTTTGGACAATGGGGTAAACCAATAAGTACAATCAGTTTTATTGACCTGTGAAATATTAATATCTGAGAGGACATCAGTTCATTGAACTTGAACTCTGCACTTTATAGACCACAGTGGTAGCAGCTGGATATCATACACCTCCAAAAAGCAATCTTATCTAGGGAGTTGGGTTTTTTTTTTAGTGTTAATATAAAAATGAAGTAATTTCATTAGTTACATAAATCATATCAGCAAAAGCACTGATTCCATTACCATGCTTTGTAATATTCTTATCTTCTAGTCTATTCCCAACCAACTCTTCCCCAGAGAAGGGTGACTTCCTGCTCTAAACAGCCATCAGCCCTAAGTGTTGTGATCATTATTTCTTTCCATTAGAAGAGTTGAATCATCAGGCCAAGGTTACTTAAAGCTTATTCAGATGGCACAGAAATAAAACCAAACACAACTGAAAGATTTCTTTGCCTCTTCTGTCATTCTTCACCTGAGGACTGTTTGCTTCCTGTGATGTGAAAGCAGCAGGTGGGTGGATGTCCACCATGGCTGCTTACTCCAGGATGCCTGCCAAGGATGAGCCACATCACTTTCTCCTCCTGTCTCTTCTCCATTAAATCTGAAGCAGCAGCAAAAAAAAAGGAAGACACAGTGTGTTAACTTAAAGGACATAGTTTTTAGAAAGCCAAAAACCTATCAAAAGTGCTGGGACCGGGGCTGGGATTGTGGCGCAGTGGTAGCGTGCTCGCCTAGCACGCGTGGGGCCCTGGGTTCGATCCTCAGCACCACATAAAAACAAAGATATTCTGTTCACCTAAAACTAAAAAATAAATAAATAAATATTTAAAAAAAAAAAAAAAAAAAAAAAAAAGTGCTGGGACCTAAGCCAGCTCTTTTGGGTTAAAACAAAACACAAACTCTGCATGTGCAGTCAGCTTGAGAGATGTGTTTGCTGAGTTCTCTTTCTTGTACTATATGAGCATAAAATCATGTGGGAGCAAGGTGCCCTGCTTCCTGGCCCTGCTATCTGCAGGAGCAGCTGTCAGGCATAAGGCAAAGAACAAGGAATAGTATAAGCCCACTCCTTCAGTGTTAGGGTTTCTAGAGGGATGTGGCATATTATTTCATCTGTCAAATGGAGTAATGTGATTCCTGCACCATCTGCCTTATAGCATTAAGGGAGCAAATGAGGGGAGTAAAATGACCTCATGAGTGTGCAAGCACTTTGTCAGTTGGGGAAAGAGTCTCCAAAGAGCAACTGCAGTATTAGATATTATTTTATTATTGGCATCCTCACCATCTTTATGTCTACCTGACATGTGTAGCTTTTTCTTTGGATTCAAGCCAAGATGCAATAGAAATATTGATAAAAGGGTAACATTGTCAAATTTAGCTTTTAGTTTATTTCCAGATACTACCAATTTATTTTTAAAATTTTTTCTTAGTTGTAGATGGACACAATGTCTTTATTTTATTGCTTTGTATGTGGTGCTGAGGATCGAACCCAGGGCCTCACGCATGTGAGGCAAGCGCTCTACCACTGAGCCACAATCCCAGCCCATCCAGATACTACCAATTTATAATTTTCAACCTGGCTTAGTAAAAACCAATTGTAGATTTTTGTTTTTTTAAAAAATACATACATTTAACCTGCCATCCCCCTCAAAAGAGTTGTTTAGGCTGTATTACCAGCCAGGATGGAACCTGGTTGTTTGTATTTTTAAAATTCCACCAGTAATTCTGGTATCTATCCAGGATTGAGAACCACAGTGCACAATGACCCAGAGCAGCTGTATCACTCTTTCACTCCCTTTGGACCCCAGGTTTTTATCTCCCATGCACAGGTCTGGGTCCAGTGGGCAATGGGGTTGCAACGTTCCATTGGCAGAGACTTGCTCACTGTTTTGGCCTCTCCTTCCTTCTCTGCCTTCCCAGGAGAAGCAGGAGACCAGGAACGATCCGCCCATCACTTCTGCCCACACCTCACCCCATCTTTCTCTAATTAATTGTGATGATGGGTTGCAATGGGAGCCACCTGTTGCATCTCTTAGAATCTAGTATCTGATATAATCACAAAATATAGTGTAATGGCTAATGAAACACTGAACAAAATTTATTATACCAAAGATGTAGCATGCATTTCAAATAAGTGCCTGGGATTACATTTTGCTGAATTCCAATTTTAAACTAGGTATTGAATTTATGCTAAATTTGTGCTCTTCCCTTCTGCATCCAGATGCCAAAGCTGCCCTCCAAGAGTGTCATCAAGCCATCTGGGCAGAGGAGATTTCTCAAGAAGAATGAGGTCAGGAAGATCATCCTGCCCCTGTTTGCTGCCACCACCAAGTACCCCACATTTCAGGACTGGCCTGTGTCCAGCCTCATGTTCTGCAAGTTACTCAAGATGGTGGTGCGGCAGAACAAGAACCACTACTGCAGGAGTACAAGAAGGGGACATGGTGGCTCTGCTGAGCGAGGAGCATATCTGGCTAAAGGGGCAGTTGTGGACCAAGGAGTGGTGCCTTGGCTATTGCTAGTGCAAGGTGGGCCTGGTCCTTGCCAAGAACGTGCTGGCAGTTGGTAGGGCCAGGCCCCGCCTGCTCTCAGGCCCCCAGTTGAGCACCTGGGGGGGAGGGTGCTGAAGCAGATTCTCTGGGCCTGCAAGTTCCTCCCCTGCATCTGCTACTGGGTACAGACCCTGCTCATGGAAAGCATCAGCAGCTGTCACTCTTTCGTGCACTCCCTGGGCTACGGGAGCCTGCCACTCACCATATTCTGCCAGGCAGAGTTGGACAGTGAGCCTGAGTGCGTGGCCTGTGTCCTGGAGAAGTTGAAGGAGGATTGTAACCACTCCCAGAACAAAAGACCAGAAGTCCTTCCAGAAGGAGCTCATGATGGCCTTACTGAAAATAGACTGCCAGGGCCTGGTCAGGCTCATCCAGGACTTTGTGCTCCTGATCACAGCTGGCCAAGGTCTCCAAGCAACAAATGGACACATGCAAGTCTCTCCACAGCAACAGGAACAGGATAGTGGACAATAAAGCCACGTGGAAACCCACATATAATTTCTTGCTCATCTGGAGGCACCAGATCAGGGGAAGCTACCGGGATGTCATCCAGGAACTGCACATAGGCCTGGACACGGTGAAAAACCCCATCACCAAGCACTGGAAACATCTCACAGGGATTCCGATCCTGGCACACTCGCTGGACATCCTGTGAGCAGCTGTCTTCAGCCCTGCCCACCACAATGACCTGGTGATCTGAACGGTGGCCTGAGCATGAGCCTCCAAGCAGTCACTGCAAGTACGAAGCCCTGTGCTGTCACCACGGGCTGCAGGAGAGAGGGGAAGGCCACTCCCACAGAGGAAGGTGACCTCCAGCCCCATGCTGCGACAAGGATGAGGGGCTTTCTACTGCAAGTTGTTGCCAATCAAATAGATTTCTATTAGTTTAAGTGTAAAATAAATTTAAAATTACCTTAAAAAAAAGACCAGGAGGAGACATGAGAAAGTTGTTATTTAATGTTTTTTAATGGACTATAAAGATTAAAAAAATCTTAGTAGGGGCAGATGCTGTTGAGGTTTTTGTGTTGTTGAAACACTTTCTAACTTGTGTTATGGATGTATATAGGTATTTAAAGGTCACAGGTGCTTCTGCTTCCCAGCCTGCATTTCATACTCAGCAAGGAAGGCTTTGTGGGTGTGGCCCTTTCCTCACTTCTTGCACCTAGAGAGGCAGGCCAATCCTGTGGCAGGGTGGGTCTTCAGCCAGTGAACAGCCCAACTATGCTTGCTTGCCTGTGGTCACCCTCATTTCTGTTGCCAGTAAGAAAAGAGAGGCCCCCTAAGAACAGAAACCTGAAGGATGATGTTGCACAGCACCTGCTGGTCCAGTGCCAGGTCCTGCCTGCGGCAGTGGGCTGGATGAGGGCTGGCCTGTGCTAGGACATACACATCCAGTGTGTCCCCTGGCCCTTTCGGTCTGTGCCCACATTCCCTCCTGCCCCTGTGAGTGGACGTGCACACATGAGCATGGGGCAACACGGGCGTGTGTGTACCCTTCACTGTGAGCTCGTGTGGCCAATGTCCTCCCCAGGGAGCTCACATAGAGACGCACCCAGGGCAGCAGTGTGTAGGTTTGTGTTTCTCTTCCTTGTGGGATACACAGTGTGTGCACAGTGCTTGTGTGTATGCTGCACACTAGTGGTGGGGGGTCTCGGGTCAGGTCAGGGCTGCGTGTGACACTGTTGTGAGGAATGCGCTTGCATCTGTGCCGTGCAGCCCTGGGTGTGGACGCCCTTTCTGCAGGGTGAACATTCTGGCTCCTCACTCTTTCCCTGTGGTCTGGCTGCCCAAAGGAGCACCTGCCATCCCTGTGACATGTCCATCAGGCCAAGTCACCAACCCTAAGACCCTCAAGTGCCTCCCCTCAGCTTCTAGAGCACAGGCCAAGGTCTTCAGGGTTGCTGGTATGGCCCCACCCCATGGGGAGCCCCTGGTCCTACCCTCCTCCCCAACTCCTGCATTCTCCTGGGCCCCAGGGTCTTTGATGGCTGTTCCCTCTGCTCAGAACCTTCAGATCCCTTGACACACCCCTTCTGTGGACCCCATTTAGCCACTGCTTCTGCTTGGGAACCTCTTGGGGGAGCAGCACCACTGTGCTTCTGCAGATCTGTCTTCTACTCCCCAAGCCCCTGAAGCTTCTGGGACCTTTCCTCTCATAGTCTCAGTGTTGGGGGGAGGGTGGGGCCTTGTCCACCACAGTACTTCCGATGCACGTGTGTACACATGGGCACCCAATTAGTGTGTGCCACTTCCTCTGGTCTGTGTCCAAGGGAACCGCAGGCTGTGTGTGTTTACCAGAAATTACAGATCTGACCACGGGTGCAGCTGGAGCCAGGGAGGCCAGGCTTTTGGAGAGCAATGAGGGAGTGGCTTGCAGGTAGAGGGAGTAACAAAACCCTCCACTTTCAGAGTTCCTGGTGGGGGTCCATGTGGTGCAAGCACTGCACAGGACCAGACCCGGGCTGATGGTAAGATGTGGGTTCGCTACCTCCTGTGTAGGGTGCACACTCGCATGCACACCTGTGTAGAAGTCTGCATGCCTGCACGCATACGCTAACAGCCTGCGGACCACGGACACGCACGTGCAAGCGCGGCACATGTGTACACATACACACAAACACGGGCGCTCACGCCTGTACACAGCTGACTCCGGCCAGGCAAGTTCGGGGAGAAGCAAATGGTGGGGCTCAGAATGCCACGCGAGGTGCGTCATTGCCCTGGCTGAGGGAGCGAGGCATGAGAAAAGTCAGCCCGGGACTGCCCAAGATGGGGCGGGAGCCACGGGTCAGCAGCCCAGGAGACGCAAGAGGCGGGCAGGGCTAGAGCGGGTGCGGCGTGCTGCGCCCTCTCTCGGCCATTCGCGGTAGCGCGCCCGGCCCTCCGCCCTCCACCACCACCACAGACCCGCGCTCGACGCCCTGGCCTGGAGCCCGGCAGCTTATCCCGGGGACAGGCTCTGTCCCCCTCAGGTTCGCTCCGGGCGGCCGGGCTAGGCCAGGCGTGCAGGCCAGGAGACTAGGGCGCCGCCGGAAGCTGCCCAGGCGCCTGCCGCTCTCCCAGCCCTGCCAGGGCTCTCTCCTGTAGGCCCCGTGGCTGTATCTGCAGGTGCGGAGCTGCCCCAGGACCCGGCCGGCCAGGATGCTGCAGACCCAGCACGCTGCGCTCTCAGAACGGTGGATCTCGGGAGGAGCGGTAGGGATGGGGCTGGAAGGGAACCGACAGAGGAATCCGCGTCCCATTTCACGGACGTGGCCACTGAGGCCCAAGAGGGGCTGGAGCCTGCAGGCAAGGGAAGGGACTTGGAGGGCTCTGCGACTTGGCTGCGTCCCCTCCGGGGCCCAGGATCCCAAGGAGTACAGGCGTGATGCTGAAGGGGACGAATCGCCTCCTCTTGCCCCACCCACCCCAGACCGCGGCGTGAACTAACGCCCTTTCCGGGATCGGAGGCTGCAATCTTCCGGCTAGCGCCGCCCTGGCTCATCCCCTGGCCTTGGGGTTCGGACCCCGCGGCCCCGGCTCCGGAGCTCCTCAGCAGGCTTCCCGTCCCGAGATCCAGGCGAAACAAGTCAGAAAGCAGCGCCGAGCAGCAACTAAGAAGCCGAGAGGGAGGGCACAGAGCCCCATACCCGGTGCCTGGCGCGCCGGGATCCCTGATCGCGCGCTGTGTCAGCCTCCGGAGACCGGGCGCGCGGAACTGACTAGCCAGGCGGCCCACAGCCCAGTCCAAGGCCCCAGTTCTGTTTCTGGGCGCGCCCCCGCCCCCTCCTTCGCCTGCGTGACCTTACTCCAGTACTCAAAGCCAGACCCCGCGGCACCCTGGCGTCCCGATACAGAGTTTCATGGCCTCCCGCGGTAGGTGAGGAAAAGGCTACCCCCTCGACCTCCCTTGCTGCCTCCGCTGCGAGGGTTGCAGAGGAGTTTAAGGTTCTAGGGTTATGAGAGAAGTTATAGCTGCTTTCCTGACCCCAACCCCCTGACACAGGCTCCTAGATATGAAAAAAGACCTCAGCCGCCTTTTCTCCCTTCACCTCTGCCGGCTTGGCCACTGCTCTTTCCCCTGTAGAGGCTCTGGCTCTGAGGGGGCCGCGTGTTTGTGGTGAGAGGGCACTGAGGGTCTTCTTGGGTCCCTCGCAGCCCCCTCTCCAACACTTATGCTACGAGGCTCCTCTGGGGCGGGAGTGCGCTCCTCTGCCCACCCACACGCCTTCGTGTTTTCAACTCCTTGGGAATTGAGGCTAGGGAATCTTCGCCTCAGACCCGGCGGCATGGGACGCGATGGGGACCTCGCGGAAGGAAAGCTTGCTAAAGGAGGAGTGGGTTAAGGCTGATCCCCAGCTCGGGTCTGTGCGCGCCAAGAAACTTGGAAGCCCAAAATTAAAGTGGAAAGGGTAAAGTGCCCAGCAGGCCCCAGTCTGGGGTATCAGGCTGGACGCTCCCTTCGGGTCGCCTGGGAGTGCCCAGGCAGGAGCCGCCACGGCCAGGCATAGAGACCAGGACTCAGGGCCGCGGGCTCGGATAAGCCCTCCTGGCCGCCTAGCTTCCCGGTGACTCAGCTCCGCCGCCCGCTCCCGAGCCCGGAGGCGTTCTCTGCCTTGTCTAGCCAAACAGGGGAGAAGATTCCAGCCAGATCTCAAGCCTCCAGCCTTCGGGGAGGGGGAGGGGGCCGTGCTCAGTCCCTGAGGCCGGGCTTCCAGCCAGCAGGGGGGCAGCAAAAGGCCGGCGGCCTCTGCTTGCGGGGGACGCAGACCCGGGAGTGCTCGGCACCCAACTCTGCTGCTTCCTGCGGAGAGGGCGCAAGGCCGACCCTAAGTTCAGATAGGCTTATCCGCACCGCTGCTCCGACCCAGTGGAAAGGAAGACAAAGAGCAAAACAGCGAGGGCGTTTGTGTGTGTGTCTGCGATGGTGGGGGCTGAGGATCACCCTCCACCCGAACTGGGGTGGAGGCAATCTCCCGGGAATCTCCACCGCCAATGCCGGGTCTGTGGGTGAGGGATGTGAGGGGGAGTTTGGGGGCTTCTCTGCCTTCCTCTGGCTCTGTGCGGGGGTAGGATGTGTGGGCCCATATAATATAAGGTCTGCAGGGGGTTCTAAGTGATTAGGCAAAGAGGGCCACCCTTGTGGTGTCTCTGGAGAATCCTCGATCCCTGTGTGGCTGTGGGGACCTAGATAGGGCTCCCTTAGACCCCTGCTAGCGTCTGTGTGTGAGGGGCACCACGGGACGCCTGCCCCAGCCTTCCTAGGGTCTGTGCATGTGATGGGGAGGAGGTGTCTCTCCAGCTCAGCCTGCCAGTCGGGCCGGGCTGTGTGTGCGGATTGGGGTGGGGGGTGAGCAGCACCTAGGAGCCTCTCCCACGTCCAGGGTCGCCCCCTCCTCAGCCTGCCCAATGCGGGTGTGCAGGGACCTGACAGATTCTGTCTCCGTGGCTGGAAGAGGAGGGGATTTGGAGGGGGCAGGGGTCCAAACTGGCGAGATCCGAACGCAAATCTTGGGTCTGCGAAGCCCCAAATGGCCAAGTTGGGAAGTCCGGGCGTCCCCCTCCCTGGATCTCCTCCCACCAGCGCTGCGCCTCCTCCCGCCGCCCCCCTCCCCCCCGCGCCCCGCCAAAGCCTGCCTTACCTTCCGCAGCAGCAGCCCAGCCGGCGAGGACTTGATCCCGAGAGTTGCAAATCCCCGGGAACGCCCCGCGTTCTCCACGGCAGAGCCCAGCGCCGGACCCAAATCCCGAGCGGAGGCTCCTACGGCCGCTGCAGCCCCAGGCCAGCTCCGGGCCTCGCGGAGACGCCCCCTGGAGCGCCCCGCGGGCGCATGCAGGCTCCTCCCCTTTCTCCGCCTCCCCGAGTCCTCAAGGCGCGGAGAGAGTCTGGATGCCTGCGCTGCGGGCGATGCCGGGCTCGCGAGCCCGCGCCGGGCCCGGACGTGGCGCTGCAGCCTGTGCAGCTGGCTCGCCGGCTCCACACGCTTGGCCCGGGCCGCCGCCAACGCCGCGCCCGCCGCCGCCTGCGCCCGCAGTTCCCTCTGCGGCCGCGCCGCCGCTCCGCTCCTCTCGCCTGCCCCGCTCTTCTAGTCTTTTTTCCCCCTACCTGGAGGGTCGGGGGTGGGGGGGAGCCGAGCGCAGCCGGTGGCCGGACGGCGCGGGGAGGAGGAGGAGGCCAAGGACCAGGAGAAGAAGGAGAGAGGCGAGAGCTGCTTCCCCGCTCGGATGCTGATGCTCCCCAATCTCTTGCTCTCTGAAACTGGATCCCAAATCGGGAGCCAGAGGCTGCATTAGGAATTACATCAGGCTTTATGGAGCTTCCATATCACACATTAGAGGGGGAGCGCAAGCAGGGGGCGGTGTATGGGGGAGGGGAGCGGGTTAATGGGTGGCTGGATGAAAGGCTCCTGCCCCAAGCGCGGCAGGAATGCCAGGAGTTGAGTCTCAGCCTTCTGCCTCTTCCAGGAGCAGGAGTGGCTGCCGTCTAAACAGATGGATGATGGGTGATGGCTGGACAGAAGGAAGGATGGAGAGAAGGAAGTTAGGGGTTGTGCATGAACAATATATGTGCGTGGATGGAGGTATGGAGAAAGGGTGGAGGAGGCAGGGGAGCATCGATGGAAGTGTGGTTGAGAGGACCAGATGGATGGAGGGATAGGCCACTGGGGAATACGGTAGGATTATGGATGGAAGGGTGGAGGGTGGATAGATGGGAAGACAGAATGCATGGGTCAAGGACCGGGGTTGGAACAGGACTGGGGGATAAGTGGCTGGGCTGCATGGACCCATGATGTATGAGTAGGTGGATGGGGGGGGGGTGATGGGCAGGGGAGAGTCAGAGGCATGGGCTCAGGACCCTGGAGAGAAGCAGGTGGGGGAGGCCTCTGAACTGCATAGGCTGGGGGGATGCAGCCTTTCTTCAGGGAGACTCCTGCCCTGAGAAGCTAAGGAGGGGGCTGGGGACAGAGCTAGAAGGAGGCAGAGTTGAAGGTGAGGTCTGGGGACTCTTGGCCTTGTTGGCTGTCCCCAGGCACTCCCTCCCTTTCTCACCACCTCTTCTTGACTTGATAACAGTGGGGACATCCCAGTCCCAATTCAGATTTTGTTTGAAGATAAGCGCCTTCAGCTATTTCTCTCCCATCTTAAGCCATCCCAGGTCCTCTCCTGCTTCTGAGACCTTTGACCAGCCACCTGCAGGGGAACCCTCAGTCTTGGAGCAAGGGCCTCAGGGAAGTTGCTTCAAGGTGCTTCTTACCAGAATGCTCCTGCCTCAGGCACTTGCTCCTGCCTCACAGCTTGTGGTCCACTCTGAATGCAGACCCAATGTCCGGTATTTCCCACACTTACCCTCTTAGCTGACCACTGGTGTGTTGGTGCCCAAATCCAACATCAGGCTCAGCTGTTTGTGTCTCCCAGCTTCCCTTAGGGTACCACCACTGTGGCACCAATACAGAAACACAACCACTGTCACCACTTTCAACCCGAATTTCAGCACCCATCCCACACTGTCCTCTCATAGCCACTCCATAACCTCCAACGCAGCTCCAGCAGCCTCGTGTTCAACACCATCCTCCACTGACCTCCAGGAGGAGGGCAATGCACATCTACTGGTCACCCTGGCGGGTTGCACATCTCACCAACATCTCTGTCCACATCAGTCTCCCCTGTGAGGCCAACCAGAGTCCTGAGCCCCAGGGATGTCCTGAGGGAATGGTCAGAGAACCACAGTGATCCAGACCAGGGGGCAATCAGGGAAGGGCAGGGAGGCCTCCTGGTCCAGTGGAAACTCTTGGGCAGCACCACACCCCCCTCCTCTTCCTGGAGAAGGGCCTTCTTCCCCAGTATCTGACAATGCCAGAAAGGAGGCCTGTCATGGGAAGCTGCTCCCTCCCCCATGTCCTGGCTAAGCTGCCCTTGTCTTGGCCTCCTCTCTGCAGTAGCAGCTAGTGGCCACCAGAGGGCATGTGATATCAGCCCGAGAGGCCACAGGAGCAGGGCTCTGAGTTAGGATCTTAGAGGCCCCTGGCTGCTGTGGGGAGGCAAGCAGCCATCCCTGGCCCAGGCTTTGGCCCTGGGCTTGGGCTCTTCAGGTGAGACTGAGACCTCCCCCCCCCCTCCCCCCCCGCACTGGGCTATCCAGGGCAAGGCCATCTGTCTCCCACACTGGAACTCCTAGGAGGCACTCTTTCCTCTCTGTGTGGTGACTCCCTGCTTGCTCCCCCTAACTTGCCCCTCTTAGAAAATCCCCCCCCCAGTCCCTGATCCAGAGTCCAGATGTTCCACTCCCCAGAGGCCAAGCAGACTGCAGATGGTCTACCCCACACCCCTGCCCAAGGAGGGAGCAGCTCAGCTTGGCTCTGAGCACCAGAGGCAGGGACCTCCCCGCTGAAGCAGTCGTGCTGAACTGTTGTGCCTCAGTTTCCCTTTTAGTACGTGCATGTCTCAACTGAATGATTTTTACAGTTTCCTCCAGTCCAGACTCTCCAGAATCTAGAACTATAAACCATAAGATTTGCCCCCAATTTACATAAAAGTCACCCTCCCCAACACCTGTTCTAGCCCCTGGTCCTATCAGGTACCACTTCACACCCCTCAGTTTCCTTCCCAGGTCCTGGTTGACACTGGAGAAGCCCTTGACAGTCTTATTAGTTGGACACCTGGAGTTCCTCACACAGCCCTGAGGGAACATAACCCTTAACGCCTTCTAATCAGTACCTGTGGCCAGTAGTGGAATAGGAACCACAGCCAGAGACTCAGCCATGACTCCTACTTGACCACAGGCCCTGACCATGGGCTGAGCCCTGATCCTGGTTGCACACACTGAGTAGTGCACCCTGGCCCTGGTTCACTTCTGAACCTTAGTCCTGGTCACACACTGAACCCTGGTGCAGTTTTATACATGAGGCCTGTGGTCCTAAGACAGTGTAGACTCTAAAGTATCCTCAAGGGTTGGGGATAAGAGAATCCTGAGAGGGCATTAGGAAGCAGGACCCAGAACCCTATGTATTTCCAGCCATTTTTGCTTAGGACCATCTCATGCTTAGGAGGAAGGGTTTTTTGTAAGGGAGCACCACTAGACGCAAGCTCTCTGACTTCTGGTCCCATGGTCCAAACTTTGCATTCAGGATCACCCAGGTGGGTAGGGGCCCTTTGCACCAGCCAGCCCTCTCAGAACTGGGGTCACCAGGGAATGGGCAGGAGGAGGGCAGGCTGAGATTCCAGTTCTGGGCACAGCACAGTCCCTCCCAGTGGTCTAGCGGACTTTGCAAGCCCAAGGCTGAAGGGCCTGTAGGGAGCTGAACACAGGGAGTACCTGGCTGGGTCACATGCACTATAATTGTGATGGCAACATGCCACAGTCAGGACATGGGACCTGACATCATGCCACCACTCAACTCTGCCCTCAAACCCCCAGCCCCTGCCCTGCCCCAGGCCCTCCCCTGGCCCAGCTGCACCCATGCCATGAGGCTGTCAGGGAGGGACTGATTGGGGAAGTGATACTGAGCAGGGGCACCCTAGCTCTCTGTTGACCAGGTTCTACAGTGTGAGACTCAGCAGGCCTCCTCCTCTGGAAGCTTCCCTGGTAACCTGGTGGGTCTCAGGCACATGGCAGGTGCTGCTCTCTCAGCCCAGTCATCGGCAAAGTCACACTTCCTGGGACCCTCCCTGGTCCTTCCGCCTAGCAGTCCCTGCCCCTCCAGAAAAGACTCCCCAAAGCCAGCCAGGGTGAAGGCAGTCAAGACAAGTACAGGGAATTCCTGGCTCTCTCACGGGCAGCTCCATGTCTGAAGCTCCACAGAGCCCTTCCTTGACTGTCCTGTGGCAGTCAGGTCAGCTGGGGACACTGCGGGGCCTTGGGTGTTGTGTCCAGTTCAGGGCCAGTCAAGGCAAGAGCAGTTTTTTTTGTGGGGAGGCAGTACCAGGGATTGAACTCAGGGGCACTCGACCACTGAGCCACATTCCCAGTCCTATTTTGTGTTTTATTTAGAGACAAGGTCTCACTGAGTTGCTTAGCGCCTTGCCATTGATGAAGCTGGCATTGAACTCGCCATCCTCCTGCCTCAGACTGCCTAGCTGTGGGGATTACAGGGGTGTGCCAACATGCCCGGCAGGAGCTGTTTGAGAGGTGTGCTGGCCACTACCACCAGTCTAGCTCCCAGGCAGGAGAGGATGCCAGGGTTGAGAGGAAGCCCCCCTGCACCCTCCCTTGCCACCCTTGGCCTCTTCTTCCTGGTGGAGAAGGTCCCGTGGCTCTGTCTATGGCCCTGCCTACGGTGGTGGCACATGTGGGTCTGCTCTGTCTAGCACGGCCACCACTAGCCACAGTGGCTGCCGAACACTGGAAACATGTCTGTGGCCTGAGGATCTGAACTTTTAATTTTATTGACAGTTTATTTAAACTGAAGCAGCCACATGTGGCTGCTGGATCAGAGAGCACCGCTCAGAGGGCCCTGGCTCCCCTTTTCCAGCTGGGCGATCTCAGGCAGGTTAGCTACCTGCTCTGTGCCTTACCTGCTCCATCTGCAATGGGACCTACAAGGGAGCAGATGGATGGCTGACCCCATGGTGAGTGCAGGTAACTGCAGGTCTCCCTTGGCTGGTGCCCCTGTCTGTGTGGCCGCTCCCAGCCCCACAGCTGCCTCTCTGCTGCACTAACTCAGCCCAGCTCACAGGACAGACTCTTTCTTCCAGACCCTCAGGTCAGCATGTGGCTATTTGGCCACTGACACCTCATTCCCATCATGCCCCAGGAGCACCTGCTCCACCTGCCTTTGGAGCCAGGGAACAGTGGTTTTGGATGGATCCACTGCCTCTGCCTCCTGCCCACCCAGTCCTGGGGGCCCAGACCTGCAGGGAAACTTGGGCTGCCTGCTCTAAATCCTGGGGTGGCCGCCCCCCACTCACAGGCTGAGGATCACATGGAGGACACCAGGTCAAGAAAGATTGAGGTCCCTGGGACTCAGGCAGGACATGTGCTTCCATGGGCACCAGGGGTGTGGACATCCAGCTGCCATGCTTGCTTCTTGAGGTCTGATCCTGCAGGCCAGGAGAGGGGGTGGCTGGGGTTCCTGGAGGTAGGGGAGACCATCCAGTCCTACTTGGATTCTGCCCCACCCACAGCTGGTCGGTAACTAGGCTGCCCCTTTTGGGCAGGCAGGAGTATTTCCATGTGCTTTCTGGGAAAGGACCATAGATGTGAAGCTGCTGGCCTAAGCTACACTGTGGGCCTGGCCAGCTGATGCCCAGGGCAGCCTGCCAGGGAGGAAGAGGAAGGAAGGTTCCCCCACATTATGAGACCAAGTGGTCTGAACCATTTTTCCCACCCTGTTCCCGTGGCGACCGGCAAGGTCCCCTTGGCTAACTGCTTTTCCAGGTCAGGAGAGCCCAGGCCTGCACAGGTATAGGGCCCCCAGGGCCCTGACTCTGCCCAGGCCTAAGATGCCCAGACTTCTCCTGGCCATACTTCCAGCTCTCAGTCCACAGCCGTCTTCCCGGGAGCAGGGGTCACTGCAGGCCTCTACAACCCAAGCAGCTCTGCCCACCCTTGGGCACCCTCCTCTACCCACTCTACTACGGCTGGGCTGCGGGGGAAGGGAGGGCTGATTTCAGGCTATTTCAAGCCACTGGATCTCATGAATCCCCAGTGTAAGAACCAGGCACTATTTGCTGGTTTTCCTAACACCCTCCAGGGTCTGGGCAGAGGAAATGCAGGTCAGGAGGGACAAGGTTGCAGCCCGCCACTCTCCTGTACCACAGGCTCCTGGGTGGGGGTCTCCTTTTCCAGGGGCAGAGCTTGAACATGGATGTGCATTTCTGACCTTCCCCAGCCCAGCCGGGTGACTTGTCCCCAACCTTCCTTTACTCTCATGGTAGTGACTGAGTATGACAGGGTAGGGCTCCTCACCAAAGCTGGAGAGCTGTAGCTCAGAAAGGTGGTGAGACTGCCTAGGTGGTGTGACCTGCACAGCCAGGGTACAGGCTTGGCCCAGAGTCTGCACTCAGAGTCATGGACGTGTCTCTCAAGGAAGGTCTTCAAGATTTATAAGACACAAAGGGACAAGGAGTGTGACATGGAGAGCCCAGGCCAGACACTGTGGATGCCTCACAGCCCTTGCACCTTCCCGACTGAGTTCCCAGAGGGAGCCCTCATCCTTTGTCACTGTCTGAGTCCTGCCCTGACTCTGGTCACATACTGGCCCTGACCAAAGACCAAGAGCTCTAATTTCTGCTATCTGACTTGGCTCCAGCTCTGGGTGCAGGCCGAGGCAGATCACAGGCTCAGCCCTGACCCTCCTGGGCACGACCTGAGGATGGGCGTCAATTGCAGGCATTCAACCAGTGTTTATTAGGCCTGGTACCCTGCCCACCCCAGCCGATCCTCTGCCCTGCCCTCAACACCCGGGTTCCTAAAGCAGAGACCGGGTGGGCTTCAGGGCCTGTGCAGACAGCTGCCTGGCCTCCCCTCCAGGTCCCGCACCTGGGTGGGCTCAGTGAGCCCCAGGAATTCAGAATGCCAAGCCAGCTCTTAGTGGGGGGAGATTAGGCAGTAAATAAAGAGTATAGGGAAGGTCAATAGGGGCAACACCAGAGAGCTCTGGGAGCCAGCGGGGATTGGAGGCCAGAGGTGGGCCTGGCTCTTCCACACTCTCAGCTGCTCACTCTCAGGGGTCAGCAAGTTCCAATGTGGACAGCATGCCAGTCCCTCTTGGGCACAGGCCATGCTCTCCTCATCCTGGGCTTCCCTGCCTGGGCCCCCCAAACACCATTGTACACACCCCACATACACAGTCAGGCCACACCAGTCCCTGGGCGTCCCCTGGAGACCCGCAACACCACTTGGGCCTTCATGTGTCCTCCCACATCCCAGGTCTGATGTCCGAGCCCCACCACCGGCTTTACTATCCTTAGCTGTCCTGTGGCAGGGGGACTGGTCTGGGCACCCCAGGGCGGCAGATCTATAACCTGTCCACCAGGGCTCCTCAGAGGAAGCCTCAGAACAGGGGTTGTGGGGTGACATTCTGGGTGTGAGTGAGGCCAGAGAGTTCTTTTTTTTTTTTTTTTAAATATTTTTTTAGTTGTTGATGGACACAATGTCTTTATTTTATTGCTTTGTATGTGGTGCTGAGGATCGAACCCAGGGCCTCACGCATGCGAGGCAAGCGCTTTACCGCTGAGCTACAATCCCAGCCCCGGCCAGAGGGTTCTTATGCCTTGAAGCCTGAGAGCTCCTGGGTGAGGATGGGGAACAGGTCAGACCCCCTTGCCCTGAGCCTCGGGAGGAGTCCACCGCCCTGCCTGCCCTTGCCAGCACAAGTCCTGTGTGCTACTCAGGGGTCTTGCAGTGTACTAGGACACTGTCACTGGTGTTCCCGCTGTGTGTGGACAGCACCCATTGGGGGCTTCGTCTGTGCCTCTTGTAGACAGGCACGCTGAGGGTAGGTTGGGAAAGTGGCTGGCCCAAGGTACCCAGCTTAAGGTGCTAGAGCTGGACTTCAGACTTCTGCATCCCACCACCCGCCCCAGGGGGTTCTCTGTGCCCTGGGCACATGTTCAAAGGAAAGCCACCGTCCAGAAGTGGCCTACAATGGTGCACATCTGTGTGCTGCAGAGCCCAGGAACCTGTGTGCAGAGAGGACCCTGTTACAGAGGACACTGGGGCTCAGAGTGGTAGTGACTCTCCTGTAGATGTGTAGTCTGGGGTGGAGGAACCTGGACCTGAGCCCAGCCTCTATGGCTCCCCTCCCTTCCCACGGTGGCATCCCTCTGTCCTGCCACGTCAAGGGCTACACTTGGAGATGCTTTCTTAGCAAGAAACGCAAGTGGAGGCCAGGGAAGGGGTGGCCCATCGATGGTGGGGACCCTGGTTTTCCAGAACCCTCTTCACTTGTGTTGTACTTGTTCCTAGCTGGTCACGTGGTAGTAGCATCCCACCTCTAGAAAGGTTCGAGGGGGAAGCAGCAAGGGGATTTTCTGCTTGTACACCTCTTGCTTCTCAGGCATGGGGTGTCTGGAGTGGAGGCCCAGAAGGACCTGCTGGAGGCCAGCGCACAGAGGTCGTGGGTCAAACTGTGGCCCTCAAGTCAATGGTGAAGTGCCAACCCTCCCACCCAAGGGTGTGACCTGATTGGGAAATGGGGGAAGCGCTGAGATGAGGCTGAATGTAATGTGGCTGGTGTCTTCACCAAAGCAGGTGTGGGGGCCGACGGACCTCAGGAGAAGCCCTGAGAAGGTGTGTGGGCCAGCATCCAGCCTGCGAGCCAGGGCCCTCCTGGGACCCGTCAGTGTGGTGCAGACCCCCTGATCCCTTTGGAATCAAAGGGATCAGCCCCGCCCTTCCCCTTGGATTCCTCCCTCCAGAGCTGTGGGGAAATGGGCTTCTGTGGTGTGACCCCCTGTTGACAGCCTGGGGCAAACACAGGGCCAGGGATGCTGACACTGGGTCTTCCTCTCGCATCTCCCCATCGTTGATTGGAAGTAGGTCACTTGTCTTGAGATAGAAACACCTTGTCTCTGACCAGTGGAGGGACAGAGAGCAATATTGCTTCTCTGGATTAGACCAGTCAGGACTCATCCCAGGGTGGACGTCCTGTGGAGCGGTCAGCCACGTGCGAGGGGCTACGGAACTAGGGGAACTCCAGACCACCCACATGCGAAGACCAGGGGGCCTTGAAACCCCTTGCCCAGGGGACGAGAAGGTGCTTGACAGGAGCTGTCAGAAGCTTCAGCATCTGGAAAAGTGGCACGTTGGGTTTTCCCAAAGCAACTGTAGTGACGCCTCCCGTGATATGGACAGAGTTCCAGGGAGGGTGGCTTTGGGGCCTGCTGACCACTGGCATGGGTGGAGCTGACCAGCATGACCAGGTGCTGTTGGCTAGTTGCTAGAACATTCACTTTCAGAGCCATCAACTGCCACAAAAATTTAATTTCATTAAAATTAAAAACTGCTTTGCACAGAACACTGCATTAAGAGAATGAAGACAGACAGACACAGACCCAGAGGAGACACCCTCAAGACACATCTGATGAAGGACTGGTGGCCAGAACACCTAGCAGACTCAGCTCCACAGCAAGAAAACAGCTCAATTTAAAAACAGACATCAAGCCAAGGATGCACACTCGGAAAATGAGCACAACAGAAGATGTCCAGGTCACATCACTGGGCAAGTGCAACTTGAGGCCAGGGTGGGATATGACCACACCTAGCAGAGTGGCCACCCCAGAACAGTGCCATTACTGGCCAGGTGTGGCCACCACAGGCGCTCCTTTGGGGCTAATGGGTGTGCTCCTGGCATAGCTGCTCAGGAAGCCAGGTTGGCGGCTTCTTACAAAACCAAGCTTTCTCTGACTGGCCATCATGCCCTTTGGTATTTACCCAAATGCAGCAACACTTAACAGTCCACACACTCCTGACCAGAGGATGAGGGCAGCTTTATTCATAAGTACCAAACTTGGAGGCAGCCTGGGCATCCTTCAGCAGAGAGCAGGTAACAAGCTGTGGTCCACCTAGGCTTCGGACTGTCCTTTAGAGCTGAAAAGAACCAAATCATCAGGAAACAGGGACACGCGACCACAAACTGCACATTGCTAAGCTGCTGAATGAAAGGAGCCAGCCTGAGATGGCTGTAGCTGCGACTCTCTGGAAAAGGGAAAGCCAAGGGAAGGGAAAAGCCAGGGGGCTGGGGAGCAGAGCCCAGGATGTGGTGTGGGAAGAGGGGCTGTGGACTCTGTGACTGGTACCATCGAGCAGGGCTCATGGGTAGCGCCAAAGGTCACACTAAGGCAGGTTGAGTAGTGGGAGACTGCAGTGGGGGAGGAGCATGCAGGACTCTCTGCTTTCAGTTCAATTTTTCTGTAAGTCTAAATCAGACTCTAAATTTTTGCTCTAGTTTGAATCTTTGTATATATATATATATATTTAATTTATTTTTAAAACAGAAGAATGCATTTCAAGTCATAGTACATATACAGAGCACAATTTTCCATCTCTCTGGTTGCAAACAAGATAGAGTCACACTATTTGTGTCTTCATACATGTACCTAGGGTAGTGATGTCCATCTCATTCCACCATTTTTGCTACTCCCATTCCACTTCCCTTCCCCCACCTCCCCCGTGCACCATCCAAAGTTCCTCCATTTCTCCCAAGCTCCCCACTAACTCCACCCCCATTATGTATTAGCATCCACTAATCAGAGAGAACATTCGGCCTTTGGCTTTTTTGGGATTGGCTTACTTCACTTAGCATCATGTTCTCCGATTCCATCCATTTACCTGCAAATGCCATAATTTTATTCTCTTTTATTGTTGAGTAATATTCCATTGTGTATATATACCACAGTTTCTCTATCCATTCATCTACTGAAAGGCATCTAGGTTGCTTCTACAGTTTAGCAATTGTGAATTGTGCTGCTATAAACATTGAAGTGGCTGCATCAGTGTAGTATGCTGTTTTTAAGTCTTTAGGGTATAGGCCGAGGAGTGGAATAGCTGGGTCAAATGGTGGTTCCATTTCAAGATTTTTAAGGAATCTCCATACTGCTTTCCAGATAGGTTGCCCCAATTTGCAGTCCTCCCAGCAAAGTTTGAGTGTGCCTTTCTCACCACATCCTCACCAGCATGTACTGTTGCTTGTATAGTGGATAACTGCCATTCTGACTGAGATGAGATGAAATTTTGGAGTAGTTTTGAAAATCAGCTGTTAATGAAAAAG
Source organism: Xerus rutilus (assembly GCA_028644305.1). NCBI lineage: Eukaryota > Metazoa > Chordata > Mammalia > Rodentia > Sciuridae > Xerus > Xerus rutilus. The sequence continues at coordinate 25,712,710 of CM053410.1, read as the reverse complement.
GACATTTGAAAAAGTTGTTGCCCTGGGCTTGCCATGTGGTGAGGAAGTGTCATCCAGGTGGAGAGGTTAGCCTACTGTCTCCGGATGCCAGCTGAGGCCCTCCCAGGGCATGTAGCTGAGGACTGCTCCACCAGTGCAGACCATCCTGACCCAAGTCCCCCGTTGGAGGCCCCAGAGACTAGTGCCCTGAGTCCTTACCCACAAACTCTGTGGATGTGGCAACATGGTTTTAAGGAGTGGGTAGCTTATTCTGTGGCCCTGGAGGGGCCAGGTGAGGCAACTAGTGGGAGGACCATGGGGGTTGGCTGGGGAGGGTTTGTCCTGGACCTGGGAGACCATGGGATTTGAACAGACCACCTTGGACCAGGAATCATGGGACTAGCTGAAGGACAGGTGCTGGGAGGGGACGGGGCATCTCGGTCCTGGTTGGGACCACAGTGCTAGCTGACATGGGGGCTGAGGCATCAGGGTGGAGGCACGAGGTTCCCTGAGGAAGACAAAGAGGAGGTGGTGCCACCTCTGTCCCTCATCTCTCCTGGGCACTGGCCTCCCTCAGCCCCCACATGGGCAGGGCCCTCTGAAACCCCCTGACCTTCCCTTGCTCCTCTTGCTGCCTCCGGGCTGGCGGAAACTCAGATGGAGTAACCTGGATCTGGGGTCGCTCCGTGCTGGAGCACAGGCCCTGGTGAGCACGGAACTTGGCTGTGGGGTTTGCGCTGTTACACTCAGGCTGTTTGTCCCAGCAGCAGGCTACCGGGGGAACTCAGAAACCTGGGGCTGTGGACCAAGGAGGCCTGGAGCATTTGCAGAGCTGCTAGCAAGAGGAGCATGCATGTGTGAGTGCACGTTAGTGTGTGCAGCCACATGTGCCTGTGCACACATGTACAAGTGCGAGAAAGCACACAGGAGCATGCACCTGTGCACACGTGTGTGGGTGTGTTCCTCCTGAGCATGCACTCTGCTTCAGCAGGCCACAGGGCTGGAGCAGCTGAGGGTAGGGGCCTGCTCTCCAGTCTCCTGGACCCTCCTGCTTGGCACCCCAGCCCAGAGCAGAGATGGGGCCAGCCTTAGGTGAGCACAGTGGCTCCCCCTGCAGAGCCAAGTGAGGAGAGAGAGTCCTGGGTTTGAAGGCAAATTCCATGCAGGTGACTTCGTGAACTGGTCCCTCTCACTCAGTTTGGAGACCAGGGCTTTCCAAGGCACTGGGGTCCTTCTCAGCTACCCAGTGAGGGGGCAACTGCCTAGGGACAGAGGCTGGCCTCCTCCAAATGACCAGGGTGGCCAAGGAACTTTCTTGGGGCCAAGGTGACATGGGGCCAGCTTTAGCTCCATGGCTCCTGCTCCAGCAGCAGCATGGAGCACCTGGACAGGGGCATGAGGCCTAGGCTTGGGTCCCAACCTGTGTCCCCTCTAAGAAGGATGCACATCCCAACCCTACTGGAGGAAAGGGGCCACACTCTCCGGCTGAAAGGCAGCTCTGTCCTCTCTCCCCAACCTGCAGCCACCTGAGCTGAGGTCCTCCTGAGAACATGTGACCTCATCTGTTCAGGGCTTCAGAGCTTCAGTTCCTTTCCTATGAAGCCCAGCTCCTCTCCCTAGGAGGCATCCTGGTGTACCTGCCTCATCCTGCCGCCCCAGGGAGCTTCTCCTCCTCTTCCTCCTCCTCCTCCATGCTTGGTCTGGGACATCCTCTCCTGCCAATTACCTGGGCCAAGTTGTGGGAGGGAAGGCCTCCATCTCCCTCTCCCTGGGTGAGGGTGATCCCACCTCAGGGTCTCCACATAACTCTATGTAGTGCCACACCGTGGCGTGGCTATACATTCCAGTCAAAGGCAGAATTGAGCTTCCAGCTTCTGGGGTTAGTTCCTGGAACTGCTGCCCTCCCAAGACCTGGCCAATGTGTGGTGGTGGGAGGGGCCTGCAGAGGAGCGCTACTGGGAATGGGCCTTATGTGGCCATGACAAGCCATAGCATTTGCTTGGCACTTCAGAATTTACATACCTCTTTCAAATAATTCAAATCATTTCATTCTCAAAACCACAGTGAAAGGCAGAGAGGCTGGAGAGGATAATCCCTTCTTAAATGTGGGGAAACCAAGACGCAGAGAGCAAGACAGTACACAAGGTCACGTGGCAATAAATAACCCGACCAATCCTCTCCTGCTCTTCTACCAACATGTCTAGCTGTGCCATCCAGCCACCTGCCCTCACCTGGGATTATATAGTTCTCTGCCCAAAACCTAATTGGTAAGATGATGTCAGTGATGGTGATGGTGACTGTGATGGTGGTGATGGTAATAGTAGTGATGGTTGTGGTGGCGATGGTGGTTATGTTGATGGTGGTGGTAATGGTGGTGGTGATGATGATGGTGATGATGGTAGGGATAGTGATGGTGGTGGTGTGATAATGGTGGTGGTGGTGGTGGTGGTGATAGTGATGGTGCTTTGGTGGAAAGTGAGATGATGGTGATTTTGACAATGTTGAAAAGAATGGCCCTGCCTGGCTGATGACCCAGGAAGCCCAGAATGGGAACTGGTGTGGTGCTCTCCTGGGTGTCTCCAGAGCCAGTAGCCAAGTTATTTAATGCCTGGGTCATTCTTCCTGTTGTCAGCCCACCGTCTTCTCCAGTCTGGAGCTCCATGAGGGTGGGGTGTTTGCCTTGCTGTCCCCAGTCTTCCACCTAGGGAGCCCCTTCTAGCTGTACGACGTGTCTTCCGGAGAAATGGGGGCAGCCCATGTCCTCCTTTCTTCTGCATCTATCCTGCTGCCAGCTCAGGGCTGGGCTCAGGGTCTGCTTGACTTGGCCACCATTTGAGGAATGGTGCATGGATGAGTTCAGGTCTGGAGGCCGAAGGCACTCCAGTCCTTACAGTCCAGACTCCCTCACTCTGCAGCCCTCCCCTAGCCTTCGGCAGTGCCGTCCTTGCCTCCTCCCTGTCCTTTCTGTGCTCACCTAGAGCTGGCCTCAGGGCCTCTGTCTGTCCCTGGGTCACTCTGGCTACAATTTTCATAAGGCTCAGCCCAGGTGTGTGTGCACACACATACACACACATGTGTGCAAGCACACACACATGCAGCCAACAGATTCACACATACTCACATGCACAAGTACACACAATCTGGCCTAACGGGGTGTGAGGATGGCCCTGAATCACATGGCCAGGCAAGGTGGAGGAGCCTGGGGGGTCTTTTCTCTTGATCCCAGGGTCCTGGTCACTGTGCTGGACCCCAATTGCCTCCAGTGCCACAGCATCTCTGCAGGCCCCTCAGTGGGTGTCACCTAGCCATAACTGTGTGCTCCCCCAGGGAGCCATGGTCACAGGAGGGTCCTTCTGAGAATCAGCCACCCGAGCTTCCCTGGGAGCTGGCAGAGGGTCAGTACTACATGGAGAGAAAATTGGGAGCCATCGTCCCTTAAAAAGCCAGGTGCCAAGGGAAGTGTCACATGAGCGCCATCGCTAGTCTGCTGGTCTCGGAAGCTGGTGCTGTTCTGTGCACTGTTTGAAGGGAGGCATGGGAATTTGACGCAGAGAGGCTATGGCCTTGCACTGGCTGCCCAAGCTACTTTAGTGGTTCCAGGAAAACATCTGCTTTGAATTCCCCACCCCTGGTGGCCAAGGGGCCTAGGACAGCCCTGAGGCCCTCCCCCTGCATGTGTTCTGTCCCACCACTCCGTCCCGCTGGCCCAGCTCTCTGCTGGCAACATCTCATGCCTTTGGGGTGTAGTCCCGGGGTGCAAGTTTCTTTTAAAATCTATGTCATATTTCAAGGATATGGAAGAGTAGGTGGGCCACCCAACAGGCGGCTGGGCCGCTCTGCAGCTTGCACTGGGCTCAGCGCGTCTGTGCTGGCTCAGAGTGTTCCTGAGTTCACGGGAGGCACTCCCTCCTGCAGCCCCTTCACTGCTTCTCCCTTACCCATGCCTCCCTTCAAACAGTGCACCGAACAGCACCAGTGTCCGAGATCAGCAGGCCAGCGATGGCGCTCGCATGACACTTCCCTTGGCACCTGGCTTTTTGCACTCAGCGCTGGTCCGCAGACCATGTAGCACTCCATCACGGGATCCACCATGATGCCTGGACCTGTTCTTTGGTCCTGAATGCCATTCCTGCAATTCTGATTTCCCCAGTTGTCCCATAGAGTCACGGAGTTGTCCTGTGTAAAATGGAGACAGGGCCTGCTGTGTGTCTCCCGATACTGCTGCTCCATCACTGCTCCCGCTCCCTGGATGCATTAGGTTGAGATGGTGGACTGGGATGTTGAGCCCTTTAGAGCTGGGCCCAGCCAGGGGACATGGGGCTGGGGCCCTTGCTTTCCTGTCCCCTTGGGCATCCTTGTCCCCAAGCAGGTCAGATGACAGGCAGATGCATCTCCTTACTCACCAACTCCCAAGCCCACGTGTGGCACTCAAGGTCAGGGTTCTAGGCCAGGTCCAAGGATGGTGACACAGTGTGTGGGGGAGGCCTGCTGCCATCGGGGAGGATGTGGTCTCTGGGGACACCGCTGGTATGAAGGACTCTGGAGCAGCAGACTGGGGCCCACCCTGCAGCAAAGCCAAGTGGAGTCAGGGGCATGTTGGAAATGTGCCCAGTGCAGACAGCAGGACGGGGTGGTTGGGCCCTGCCAGTCATGGTCCACTCACCTGTGGGCTCTGTGCCCAAGCATCTGAGCCATGCCCTGGAGACAGGAAGGTGCGTGAGATGGGACACATGGGTCCCCAGCTCAGGTCAGGATCCACGTGCAGGTTTCCGTGGCTTCCTGGGCCTGGCAAAGCACCCTGGGCCTCTCCCTGCCTGGGTCTGCTGGGGACAGGTGAGAGGCCAGTGAGCCTGGTGGCTTGCGTTGTGGCTCAGAGGAGTGGCTTGCTTGTGAGTGGCGGAGCGTTGCCCGCCAGGTTAAATTAGGCACCTTGAAATTAAAAACATGAGGAAGGGCAAAAGGAAGGGGGGAAGACAGGTGAGAAGAATCTCAGGCAGCAGACCAGTTCTAAGAAAATTTTGGCAAGCTTGTGCAAAGTCCTACAGCCCAAGTTGCCTACTCAAGGACTCTTGTACCCTACAGGAAAGGCTCAGCTCCATCACTTCTGCCGTGTCCCATCATTGGCGGGGACTGGGAGCAGCTCTGAGGATGGTGGCTTTTATGTAAATATGGTGGTGGATTCTGAATGGCGTAAGTGGGGTTCCCTGCAGCAGGAGATTGGAGAAGCATATTTTCATGTCCATCACAGTTAGTAACACAGGGAAATCTTTGCACATATGCTTTCTTTTTCTTTCTTTCTTTCTTTTTTTTTTCCAGGAAAACATTCTCTTGTTTTATTCATCTCAGCAAGTGTTCTCACTTGGCACCTAACTGGCATGAAACCAAAGACCTCAGGTCAACAAACTTGGGCTGCTCACAAGCCCCCATAAGTAGGTCTCCATGCCATGAGCATCTGAGCACCTGTTGCTGTGTTTGGTCCCTCAGAGAGGCCTAAATCTGTCTCTGATGCACAAATGGTGCTGGCCACAAGGTGGTGGGAAAGTCCTGAAACTGCAATCTGCTGGAATAGGAAGCCAATGGATGACTTGCTAGTAGAGTTCTTTTCTCAGGTGGCAGATATCCAGATAGGGTCCTAATCATGCTTTTTTTCCCAGCATTCTCCTGTCTCTG
>CM053410.1:25676257-25706561 GCA_028644305.1 Xerus rutilus | reverse complement strand
TCATTTATTATTTATATGTGGTGGTGAGGATCGAACCCAGTGCCTCACAGGTGCCAGGCAAGCAGTCTACCACTGAGCTACAGCTCCAACCCTCCATTATAATCTTATGGAGCCACCATTGTACATGTAATCTATTGTTGTTGTTACATTGTTATGCAGTGCATGACTCTGTGGACATGTGCACTTGTGTGTGTGTGTGTGTGTAGAGATTAACTATGGGAATTGGCGTAGTTGATTATAGTGGTCAAGAAGTCCCACATGTGTTGTCTGCCAGCTGCAGAAACAAAAAAGCCAGTGGTATAATTCAGCACAGTCCCTATGGCCTGAAACCTAGTTTCTCAGATTTCCAAAGGAAGGAGCAGATGGATGTCCCAGGTGAAAGAGACAGGGATAATTTATCTTTCCTCAACTGGATGATGCCCACCCACTTTGGTGAGGTAGATTTTTTTCACTTAGTCCAGGGATTCAAATGCTAGTCTCTTCTGGACATATCCTCCCAGATACACCCACAAACAAGGTTTTAGTGGCTACCTAGTAATCCCTTAGCCCAGTCAAATTGGTACATAAAGTTAACCATCCCTCTTGTTTTCACAAATCACAAAATGAATGTGAACTCAGTGAAAACATGGCCTGGCATCTGAACGCTGGTTTCCTCAGGTGAGTGTTTTGTGCTCCCTCTCTATGCTTCTGAGCCTCAGAGTCCAGAGTGGGGCTGTTCATAGGCAGCCTGGCTTGTTGACGCTTGACCCCACTGCCTCTCAGTCCAAGGACTCTTCTTCCTTTAAGAACCTTGCTGAGTCCACCTCGAAAGCACCTCTTGGCTGCCCCTGCCATGCTGACTTACTCTCCCCATTCTAAAATGTCAGTGAACTAATAATCCACACACCTGGGAGAGTTGTACAGCTCAGAGGCAACTTTCCTTTCAGTTCATTGGTCCCAAATTCATTAACATGTATCCCAACTAACTTTGCTTTCTGTCTGCTGTGTATACACTTAGAATTCCCTTGTCACTACAAGAGTCTATACCAAACTGTAGGGATGGGAACAAACCAAAAAAAAACAACCCAATAATATTGCATTTCTAATAAGCCTACTGCCAAACATCTACCAGGACATCAGTGGTTTTTAGATTCTTGGCTTTGAGGCCAGCGTTTCTTTTTGTATTTGTCTTAGAGTTGGATTCAGAGACTAAGACTAGGAAGAGGCCTATAGTTCAGCATTGATTGCTGCAGCAGGGAGAAGGATGCTGCCTGAATTTCCACACAGCTCATGACTCAGTACTTTCCTCCCTCAGTACTTTCCTTTGGTTCTCTGTTCCTTTAGGATTAAAATGCAGGAAATCCTGTGGCCTCAACCACCTGCTGGCAGGGCTCACTCCTGCCTCCAGTTCAAGGCTGTAAGGAGGGATTTATCCTGGGTAGTAAGCCAGCAGCCCCCACACAGAATGGCCTTGGTGTTCCTGGGAAGACCCAAGTACATAATCCAGTATAGAAATAAGGTCCTTGGAATGGATTTTATTTGTTTGCTTCCATACTGGGGATTGAACACAGGGGTTTGAGTATGCTAGGCAATTGCTCCAACCCTGAGCAGACCTTAGAATAGACTTCCGAAGATGAATGATATTGTCCCCTTTGTAAGTTTCCTGTATAGAAAACTCTTCAGAATGTGTGCATGCTTGGGAATGGCTCACAGGCTCTTTATGAGCAGATAATTGGGACAGAATGATATCTGTTTGGCTACTTTTGAAGAAAAATGAGAGGGGTGGATACATATTATGTCCAATTAGTCTTTCTATTTATTACGTTCCATCCACAGACTCAAAATGTACCCTCAACTACTTCAAGTTAAATTGTCAGCACTCTAATAATTAAAGTAGGGTTCCAACATTTTTATATTTTCTCTCACTTTATATAAACAAATGATATATAGAAACATTAACATTTAAAGTGACAGCAAGATCATGACTATTTCACATTAAATGGCTAGAACAGTCTGAAATTTATCATCTAGTTACTAACCTCTAGGTCATTTTGGAATTAATATTGTTGCATTTGTTTTCCTCAGAGAGACAGAAGCAATAGGGTGTGGATATCTGCATGAGAGCAAATTTATTAGGGAATCAGCTCATGTCATTATGATGACTGAGAAGTCTCACAGCAGGTCATTATTAGCCTAGAGATCCGGGGATGCCAGTATCTTGGCTACTTCAACCTCAGAACCAAGAAAACTAATGGCATAACTCTGGGGAAGAAAGAAGTGAACCCTGAGCATGTCTCAGCTCTTTGGGACAGCCGTTGGGAGTGTCAGGGACCATTTTGCCTCCTGTATTTGTTCTTTTCAGGCTCCTTGCCCCATGGATGTTGCACACTCACACTGTGGGTGGATATTCTTCACCTCTTGTGCAGTGCTGATAGAAGCATCATCAGTTGCAAGTGCAGGAAATTTTCCCTCTGGCAGATGCTCCATTTCCAGTTTTGCAAGTCAACTTTCTGGTCTGTGCTCATCACCTGGGTGGTAACACTTGTTCTCTAGGGTGACTGTTAGTTTGACGCTAATGGATACTGTACAGTTTTCTGTTTGTAGACATATGGACTGCTTTAAGTAAGCACAGTGGGGAAAAAAGTCAAGATTCATAAATAGAATAATTATATATTTATAAGGAAATCATTATTTTTCAAACTATCATAACATGCTTGGATTTTAGAGTAGGATCTCTATCTGCCCTTTATTTATTGTTCTACTTGTCAGTTAAAAGCAGTGTTGTTCTCTTACTTAGATCCATTATCTTATTTGTCTGCATTTTTCATAGAGATAAGTTATTTTCACAAATATAAGCACCATAGCCTATTAAGACAACCACCAAGATAATTCAAACTATACTTTGTGAATTTCACAAAATTGAAGGAAAAGCTGACCTGAATTTGTATTATCACTTGCATGTAAAATACTTCATTCAAATGTTCACAAAGAGATTTAGAACTCTTTCATCAATTAGGTAAACAAATCCTAATAATAATTTAACATTTTTACTAAGTTTCAGCCATGCTAAAAATTCTGTTTTTAACAGCCTTTTAGTTTTAGGACAGTTTTAGATTTAGAGGTCTATTGGAAACACCATAAGGAGAGCTCCTGCATTCTGCACATCTACTCCCCTCTTGTTAGTGTCTTCCATCTTATGGTACTGTCATCACAATTAATGAACCAATATGCATGCACCAATGCTAAAGCATAATTATTCCCTAGAGTGCATACTGTATTCAGAGCCCCTTAGTTTTTCCCAGAGGTCCTTTTTCTGCTCCAGGGTCCTGTCTAGATACTGCATTACATTGTGTTGTCATGACTCCATAAACTCCTCTTGGCCATGACACTTCTCAGACTGACTTTGCATTGTATGTCCTTGACAGTTTTGAGGAGAGCTCAGATATTTTTTAGAATGTCCCCTGATTGGTATTTTTCTCCAATAGAAAAATACACACACACACACACACACACACACACATGCACGTACACACACACGCACATGCATACCCACTTACCCAGAAGTTATTCACACAAACGAAAAAATTCTAGCATTACTTATAAAGAAAGATATAGAAGTTGGTTGTGTGGTCCGTTACATAACTGGGAATAAGCCCACATCCAGGGGAAACTGATGAATCATAAAAAAAGGTGTCTCGTGGTAGAAGTGACACTATTGATGGATTCAGTCTTCACTAGGCCAATGCTTTAGTCAGCTCTAAAATATTTTTAGTTTTATTCTGGGATACTCACTTGTGGAAATGTTTATATTAGAAAAATAATTTGAAGCCAGGTGCTGTGGCGCACGCCTACAATCTCAGCACTTAGGGAGGCTGAGACAGAAGAATTGTGAGTTCAAAGCCAGCTTCAGCAACAGTGAGGCGCTGAGCAACTCAGTGAGACCCTGTCTCTACATAAAACACAAAATAAGGCTGGGGATGTGGTTCAGTGGTCGAGTGTCCCTGAGTTTTGGTACCCCGGTACCAAAAAAAAAAGAATTTTAAAAAAGATAAATATCCCATGCACAAACATACATAATAGAAAGCAACAACAACTAGAAGCCAAGCAAATCTTTTACAATTGGAGAAAGATCAAGTAACCTGTAGTTTAGTGATTTGATGCATGAACCAGATTCATGCTTACTATGAATCTGAGGTAGGAAAATAAATATTTGTCACATAAGACTTATAAGGAAAAAGAACAAAAATTTTACCATGATCCAGATAGAGGGAAAATGTTTCCCTGTGGTTAAAGGTAGAAGATACAAAGGAGAAATGTAGCTTAGTGTAGGTGAAGGAATTTGAATCTAATTGCTGTTGAATTTCAAAAGCCATGAAAGAATTTATGTGAGCATGTATGTACCTGTTGGAATTAGTTGGAAATGTTTGGGTGTTAAAGAAATGGATCAAATGGCCATTTCCTTATGTTTTGACTTCCTTAAACAGTGCTGCTCATTTCATTTGAGAACTGGAGTGAGCATGAGCACCATCTGTTGAGACCTTTATTCTGTGATCCCTTGGGGCAGGGGAGTCATGGGAGTGGAGCAGAGGAAGCTGACCCAGCTTGTGGTGCTGCATGGGAGGCACTGGGCTTGCAAGACTCCAGGTCTTGGGGGAACTGTCAAGCTGGGGTGGATCCCAGCAGGTGTTGTCATCTAAAGGCACGTCATTGGCCAGCAGGATAATGGTCAGTGTTTAGGAAATCAGGTAGAAAATACTGGGATGGAGGAGGGTGCAGCCTGCTGGAAGACAAAAATTCTCTGGGGCTGGGATTGCAGCTCAGTGGTAGAGCACTTGCCTTGCATGCAGAAGGCACTGGGTTCGATCCTCAGCACCACATAAAAATAAATAAATAAATAAAAGAAACATATTTGTGAGCCAGACATGGTGGCTCACACTTGTAATCCCAGCACTTTGAGAGGCTGAGACTGGAGAATCGCGAGTTCCAAGCCAGCCTCAGCAATGGGGAGGCACTAAGCAACTCAGTGAGACCCTGTCTCTACATAAAAAAACACAAAAAATAGGGATGGGGATGTGGCTCAGTGGTTGAGTATCTGAGTTCAATCCCTGGCACCAAAAAAAAAAAAAAAAAAAAAAAGATGTTTGTGTCCATCTACAACTAATAAAATTAAAAAAAAAAAAAAGAATTCTCTGGATTTTGTTTTGTTTTGGTAGAGTGTGCTGTACCACTGAGCCACATCTGAGGCCTTTTTTAAATTTTATTTAGAGACAGGGTCTTGGTGAGTTCTTATTTTCTCACTAAGTTGCTGAGGCTGGCTTTGAACTTGCAATCCTCCAGCCTCAGTCTCCTGAGCTGCTGGGATTACAGGCATGTGCCACCATGCCTGGCTGAAGTTTTTGGTCACAGCCACATGACCTAGGATTTAGGGGCATGGTTGGAGTTTGGTGATATTGGAGTGCTTGGCAGAGGATGAGGAAGCCAGTTATGTGGACCCAGTTGCCCTAATGAGGAAGACAAGGCTGCAGATATCAGGATCCTTAGGACCCTGTGCAGTATTCCAGTGGACTCCTCATTCTGGTTTAATCTATTTGAGGGGAGAAGGGCTGAAGTCAGGGTGAGCCTACCATTACAGCTCTCCTTCTGAAGTGTAGGCAGATGCTCATGTCTGAGCCGGAGGCAGGGTTGCAGCAGGACAGGTCAGGCTGTGGGCTAGGGGCTCTGAAAGAGTAATATAAGGGAGTGGGAATCTTGGTCTAACCTGGGCTTTGTCCAGGGTAGCTGGGTCCTTCCTGGTCATCTCCTTGGTCCCCAGGGTTCTGGGTATGGAGGGCAGGTCCTAACCTGCACTTTGGGGTCGCTTCCACTTTCGTTCTGGCACCTTCTGCTTTCCTGCTGGGCAGCACTCTGAGTGAGAAGCCTGACATGGGGAGGGTGCCAGAGGGCATGGTCTGTCATTCTGGGACCAGCAGCTCCCAGGACATGTTGATACAATTGGGAAGACAGGATAACGGGAGTAGAGACATGGGGAACCTCCTTTGAGATCAATACCTTGCCTGCGAGTCCCTCCTATGTGATTAAAATATCTCTGCCTGCACCCTCCCCGTTTCCTCGCCACTTCTCTGCACGTCCACATTTCTTTCTCTTTGGTTAAATCTCATGGGGACAGGCCACCCTCTTCTCCAGGAAAAATAACCCATGTGCTTGGGATTCCCTTCTTCCTGGCCTCCTTAAGGACTTTAAGAACTTTCCCTTTCCTTCTTACTGGCTTTTGTGTTGTGCTTTAAAACACACTGAGGGCTTCCTTGCCTCTGACAGCAGGAGCTGATACCATTTCTTTGCCTTCTTTTTCTTCACTCTCCAGCTGCCCAAGCCAGGCCTTGCTTGAAGACTTAAATAATAAGCTATTTTTAAAAACATTTTTCATTTGTTTATTCATGATATAATAACTTAAACTTTTGAAGTGAAAAAAATCGCTCAGTCTAACAACTACTTCTATGTTTTTGTAATGATCATACCGCTCATGTACCTCAAAAACAGCTCTACTGAGATGGAATCAAAATAACCTGCATGTATGTAAAGTACATAGTTTGATAAATTTTGACACATGGATACACCCACATATCCACACTACCAGCAAGATAATGAATGTATAAATCACCTCAGTGACTCCCAAAGGTTCTCCTCTGTAATTTCTGTCTCCCACCCCTTGATATGTGATCACTCTTCCCCACCTTGTCCCTGTCCCCCACCCACTGGTCTGTCCTCTGTCACTTCACATTCATTTGAATGATCTAGAATTTTATGTATATGGAATCATACAGTACTGGGGGTGCGGAAGGGTGGGCTTCTTTCATCTAGTATAATTATTTTAAAATTCACCCATGTTTTTCACTGTAATGATGTCATTCATTTTTATAAAACTCAGCTTTTTAAAGATATAGTTTAAATTACACCTGTTATAAATGTACAACTCACCTATTTACAATCAACTGTGCAACCATCACCACAGTGCAGTGTCAGAACAATTCCACCACCTCAAAAGACCGTTTGTGGCCATTTGCCATCAGTCTTTGTTTCTCCCTTAGATGCAGACAGTGATAACCTGTCATTATGGGTCTGGCTCCTTTGGACATTTCCAGTGGAGGGAATAAGCAAGGTGTGGTCTCTGCATCTGGCATCTTCCATTCAGCATGATGTGCTTGAGTTCGTCCAGGTTGTAGCATGCACCAGTGCTTCATTCCTTCTTATTGCTCAAAGGGAATTCATTCTAAGAATATACAGTCCATCTGCACATTCACCCACTGATGAACACCTGGGCTGTTTCCAGGTTTTGAATATTACAAATAAGGTTGTCATAAACTTTCATGTATAAAACTTTGTGTGTTTTCTTGGAATAGCTGGATCACAAATAGGTTATGTATAACCTTTAAGAAAATGTTAAATGCTTCCAAGGCCAGCAAAGTGGGTAATGTATGCTATTTTATATTCCCACATACTGACACTTAGTATGAGTGATCATTTAATTGTCACCATCTAATAGGTGTGTTGTGGTATCTTGTTATGATTTTAATTTGTGCTTTTCTCTAATGACTAATGATGTTTAACACCTTTTCATATATTCATCTGCCATACTATATATATGCGTATACACATATATACATACACACACACACACACACACACACATATATATAGTGCTTATTTAAACCTGCATTTTTCATTAGGGCATTTATTTTATTACTATTGAGTTTATTTATTTTTCTCATTCTTTTTTTATTCTGGATACAATACCTATATCAAATGCATGCTTTGTTTGCTACTATTTTATGAGTTATCTTTTTATTTTCTTAATAGTGTTTTTCAGCATACAGAAATTTTAGTTGATTGTTAATTAAATTATCGTCTTTTCAATAATTGCGATTTTGTGCTATATCTACAAAATGTTGGCTCTACTTAAAGTCACAGGACATTCTCCCTCACGTATTCATCTACATATTTCAAAGCCCTAGGTTATGCAATTCGCTCTGTGATGCGCTGTAGCATATGAATTGCGTTCATACCTTTGCATATGGATGTCCTGTTGTTCCTGAAGCACTTGTTTTAGAAGACCGTGCTTTCTCCCCTGCACTGCCTTTGCACTTTCGTCAAAAACCACTTGTCAGGATATGCACAGTCTCTTTGTGAATTCTCAGATCAGTTTTGTTGAACTATGTGTCTGTCTTCACAACCATTATACCCTGTTAGGTACTGCAAGTGCATGATACAATCTTGAAGTTAGGTAGTATTAGTAATCCAAACTTCTCTTTTTCAGAGTTGTTTGTCTTCTATATGTCCTGTTCATTTCCATGTGAATGTAGAATCAGCTCATTAATGTCTACAAAAAACCACAAGTGGGATAGTGATCAGGATTCAGTTAAATCCACAAGTAAATTTGGTATTGACTCTGTATCACATTGAGTTTTATTGTTTGGTGAGGGTTTATTAAAATCTTCATATTCTTTGGTGAGGTGTTTTGTTTTAGAAATCTGTTTTTCTTCTCCAAAGTTCTCAAGGGATTTATGTAAAATGAGTATTATTTCTTCCTTAAATATTTGCTAGAATATACAAATGAAGCCATCTGAGCCAGGCGTTTTCTATCCAATCTGTTTGCCCTCTGTTATCTTTGTATGGCTTTAAAAACTCTCTTTGGTTTTTATTTTTGAAACATATTTTTGTAGGGTATAGAATCCTATATTGATAGCTTTTCTTAAAAATTTGAAAGGATCTTCCTCCACTCTGTTCTAAATTTTTGTGGAAGTTGATATCTCTGAAAGTGAATGTTCTAGCAACCAGCCAATGGCACCTGGTCAAGCTGGTCACCTCCACCCTTGCCAGTGGTCAGCAGGCCCCAAAGCAGCCCTCCCTGGAACTCTGTCCTTATCATGGGAGGCGTCACTACAGTTGCTTTGGGAAAACCCAACGTGGCACTTTTCCAGATGCTGAAGCTTCTGACAGCTCCTGTCAAGCACCTTCTTGTCCCCTGGGCAAGGGGTTTCAAGGCCCCTCGGTCTTCACATGTGGGTGGTCTGGAGTTCCCCTAGTTCCGTAGCCCCTCGCACTTGGCTGACCGCGCCACAGGACGTCCACCCTGGGGAAGAGTCCTGACTGGTCTAATCCAGAGAAGCAATATTGCTCTCTGTCCCTCCACTGGTCAGAGACAGAGTGTTTCCATCTCGAGACAGGTGACCTACTTCTGACCATCGATGGGGAGATGTGAGAGGAAGACCAGGTGCCAGCATCCGTGGCACTGTGTTTGCCCCTGGCTGTCAACAGGGGGTCACACCACAGAAGCCCATTTCCTCACAGCTCTGGAGGCAGGAATCCAAGGGGAAGGGCAGGACTGGGTCCTTCCAAAGGGACCCGGGGGTCTGCTCCACACTGACGGGTCCGGGAGGGCCCTGGCTCGCAGGCTGGATGCTAGCCGGCTGGATGCTAGCCCACACACCTTCTCAGGGCTTCTCCTGAGGTCCGTCGGCCCCCACACCTGCTTTGGTGAAGACACCAGCCATGTTACATTCAGCCTCATCTCAGCGATTCCCCGATTTCCAAATCAAAAAATCACACCCTTGGGTGGGAGGGTTGGCACCTCAGGATTGACTGGAGGGCCACAGTTTGACCTCTGTGCACCGGCCACCAGCAGGTCCCTCTGGGCCTCCACTCCAGACACCCCATGCCTGAGAAGCAAGAGGTGTACAAGCAGAAAATCCCCTTGCTGCCTCCCCCTCATCCCTTTCTAGAGGTGGGATGCTACCACCACGTGACCAGCTGGGAACAGGTACAACACAAGTGAAGAGCGTTCTGGAAAACCAGGGTCCCCACCATCGATGGGCCACCCCTTCCCTGGCCTCCACCTGCATTTCTTGCTAAGAAAGCACCTCCAAGTGCAGCCCCTGTCCTTGACATGGCAGGACAGAGGGATGTCACCATGGGAAGGGAGGGAAGCCATAGAGGCTGGGCTCAGGTCCAGGTTCCTCTACCCAGGACTACACATCTGTAACAGGGTCCTCTCTGCACACAGGCTCCTGGGCTCTGCAGCACACAGATGTGCACCGTTGTAGGCCACTTCTGGATGGTGGCTTTCCTTTGAACATGTGCCCAGGGCACAGGGAACCCCCTGAGGAGGGTGGTGGGATGCAGAAGTCTGAAGTCCAGCTCCAGCACCTTAAGCTGGGTACCTTGGGCCAGCCACTTTCCCAACCTACCCTCAGCGTGCCTGTCTACAAGAGGCACAGACAAAGCCCCCAATGGGTGCTGTCCACACACAGCGGGAACACCAGTGACAGTGTCCTAGTACACTGCAAGACCCCTGAGTAGCACACAGGACTCCTGCTGGCAAGGGCAGGCAGGGTGGTGGACTGCCTCGGAGGCTCAGGGCAAGGGGGTCTGATCTGTCCCCATCCTCACCCAGGAGCTCTCAGGCTTCAAGGCATAAGGACCCTCTGGCCTCACTCACACCCAGAATGTCACCCCACAACCCCTGTTCTGAGGCTTCCTCTGAGGAGCCCTGGTGGACAGGTTACAGATCTGCCTCCCTGGGGTGCCCAGACCAGTCCCCCTGCCACAGGACAGCTAAGGATAGTGAAGCCTGTGGTGGGGCTCGGACATCAGACCTGGGATGTGGGAGGCCCAAGTGGTGTTGCGGGTCTCCAGGGGACGCCCAGGGTCTTGGTGTGGCCTGACTATGTATGTGGGGTGTGTACAGTGGTGTTGCAGGGGCCAAGGCAGGAAAGCCCAGGATGGGGAGAGCATGGCCTGTGCCCAACAGGGACTGGCATTCTGTCCGCATTGGAACCTGCTGACCCCTGAGAGTGAGCAGGTGAATGTGCAGAGGAGCCAGGCCCACCTCTGGCCTCCACTCGCTCTGGCTCCCAGAGCTCTCTGGTTGCCCCTATTGACCTTCCCTATACCCTTTATTAACTGCCTAATCTCCCCCCACTGAGAGCTGGCTTGGCATTCTGCATTTCCGGGGCTCACTGAGCCCACCCAGGTGCGGGACCTGGAGGGGAGGCCAGGCAGCTGTCTGCACAGGCCCTGAAGCCCACTCGGTCTCTGCTTTAGGAACCCGGGTGTTGGGGGCAGGGCAGAGGATTGGCTGCAGTGGGCAGGGTACCAGGCCTAATAAACACTGGTTGAATGCCTGCAGTTGACGCCCATCCTCAGGTCGTGCCCAGAAGGTGAAAAGGGTCAGGGCTGAGCCTGTGATCTGCCTCTGCCTGCACTCAGAGCTGGAGCCAAGTCAGATAGCAGGAATCAGAGCTCTTGGTCTTTGGTCAGGGCCAGTATGTGACCAGAGTCAGGGCAGGACTCAGACAGTGACAAAGGATGAGGGCTCCCTCTGGGAACTCAGTCAGGAAGGTGCAAGGGCTGTGAGGCATCCACAGTGTCTGGCCTGGGCTCTCCATGTCACACTCCTTGTCCCTTTGTGTCTTATAAATCTTGAAGACCTTCCTTGAGAGACACGTTCATGATTCTGAGTGCAGACTCTGGGACAAGCCTGTACCCTGGCTGTGCAGGTCACACCACCTAGGCAGTCTCACCACCTCTCTGAGCTACAGCTCTCCAGCTTTGGTGAGGAGCCCTACCCTGTCATACTCAGTCACTACCATGAGAGTAAAGGAAGGTTGGGGACAAGTCACCCGGCTGGGCTGGGGAAGGTCAGAAATGCACATCCATGTTCAAGCTCTGCCCCTGGAAAAAGAGACCCCCACCCAGGAGCCTGTGGTACAGGAGCATGGCTGCCTGCAACCTTGTCCCTCCTGACCTGCATTTCCTCCGCTCAGCCCCCAGAGGGTGTTAGGAAAACCAGCAGATCCTGCCTGGTTCTCACACTGGGGATTCATGAGATCCAGTGGCTTGAAATAGCCTGAAATCAGCCCTCCCTGCCCCCACCACCCAGGGGTAGCAGAGTGGGTAGAGGAGGGTGCCCAAGAGTGAGTAGAGCTGCCTGGGTTGTAGAGGTCTGCAGTGACCTCTGCTCTAGTGAAGACGGCTGTGGACTGAGAGCTGGAACCATGGCCAGGAGAAGTCTGGGCATCTTGGGCCTGGGCAGAGTCAGGGCCCTGGGCGCCCTATACCTTCACAGGCCTGGGTTCTCCTGACCTGTGAAAGGCAGTTAGCCAAGTGGACCTTGCTGGTGGCCACGGGAACAGGGTGGGAGAAATGGCTCAGACCACTTGGTCTCAAGTCCCCTCAACTAGTGTGGGGGAAACTTCCCTCCTCTTCCTCCCTTGCAGGCTCCCCTGGGCATCAGCTGGCCAGGCCAACAGTGTGGCTTAGGCCAGCGGCTTCACATTTCTGGTCTTTTCCCTGAAAGCACATGGAAATACTCCTGCCTGCCCAACAGGGGCAGCCCAGTCACTGCCCAGCTGTGGGTGGGGCAAAATCCAAGTAGGACTGGATGGTCTCCCCTAACTGCAGGAATCTCAGCCACACCCTCTCTTGGCCTGTGGGGTCAGACCTCAAGAAGCAAGCATGGCAGCTGGGTGCCCACACCCCTGGTGCCCAGGGAAGCACATGTCCTGCCTGAGTCCCAGGGACCTCAATCTTTCCTGGCCTGGTGTCCTCCATATGATCCTCAACCTGTGAGGAGGGGCAGCCACCCCAGGATTTAGAGCAGGCAGCCCAAGTTTCCTTTCAGGACTGGACCCCCAGGACTGGGTGGACAGTAAGCAGAGGCAGTGGATCCATCCAAAACCACTGTTCCCTGGCTCTAAAAGCAGGTGGGGCAGGTACTCCTGGGGCATGATGGGAAGGTGGTGTCAGTGGCCAAATAGCCACCTGCTGACCTGGGCGTCTGGAAGAAAGGGTCTGTCCTGTGAGCTGGGCTGAGTTAGTGCAGCAGAGAGGCAGCTGTGGGGCTGGAAGCAGCCACACAGGCAGGGGCACCAGCCAAAGGACCTGCAGTTACATGCACTCCCCACGGGTCCAGCCATCCATCTGCCCCTTGTAGGTCCCATTGTAGATGGAGCAGGTAAGGCACAGAGCAGGTGGCTAGCCTGCCTGAGATCGCCCAGCTGGAAAAGGGGAGCCCAGGCCCTCTGAGCAGTGCTCTCTGATCCAGCAGCCACATGTGGCTGCTTCAGTTTAAACACACTGTCAGTAAAATTAAAAATTCAGATCCTCAGTCCACAGACATGTTTCCAGCATGCAGCAGCCACTGTGGCTAATGGTGGCCATGCTAGACAGAGCAGAGCCACCTCTGCCACCACTGTAGGCAGGCCATGACAGACCACCAGTCAGAGCCACCTTGAGGCTATTTCCCTGAGGCCCTTGCTCCAAGACTGAGGGACTCCCTGTGGGTGGCTGGTCAAAGGTCTCAGAAGCAGGAGAGGGACCTGGAGGCACTTGTCTCCTTCAGCTGAGAGAAACAAAATCTGAATTGGGACTGGGATGTCCCCACTGTTACCAAGTCAAAGAAGAGGTGGTGAGAAAGGGAGGGAGTGCCTGGGGACAGCCAACAAGGCCAAGAGTCCCCAGACCTCACCTTCCACTCTGCCTCCTTCTAGCTCTGTCCCCAGCTCCCTCCTTAGCTTCTCAGGGCAGGAGTCTCCCTGAAGGAAGGCCTCATCCCCCCAGCCTATGCAGTTCAGAGGCCTCCCCCACCTGCTCCTCTCCAGGGTCCTGAGCCCATGCCTGACTCTCCCCTGCCCATCACCCCCCCCATCCACCTCAAACATCATGGGTCCATGCACAGCCCACCTGTCCCTGCACCCCAGCCACTTATCCCCCAGTCCTGTTCCAACCCCCTCCTTGCCCCATGCAGTGTGTCTTTCCATCCATCCACCCTCCACCCTTCCATCTATAATCCCACATGATTCCCCAGTGTCCTGTCAGTCCATGGGTCCATCCCTCTGGTCCTCTCACCCACACCTCTATCAATTCTCTCCTGCCTCCTCCACCCTTTCTCCATCCCTCCACCCATGCACATATATTGTTCATGCACAACCCCTAACTTCCTTCTCTCCATCCTTCCTTCTGTCCATCCATCACCCATCATCCATCTGTTCAGAGGGCAGCCACTCCTGCTCCTGGAAGAGGCAGAAGGCTGAGACTCAACTCCTGGCATTCCTGCTGCATGGGGCAGGAGCCTTTCACCCCACCACCCATTATCCTGCTCTCCTCCCCCACACCCCGCCCCCCGCTCTCGCTCCCCTCTAATGTGTGATCTGGAAGCTCTGATGTACTTCCTAATGCAGTCTCTGGACCCCATTTGGGATCCAGTTTCAGAGAGCTAGAGATTGGGGAGCCCTGGCAGCCTGGTGGGGGAGCAGCTCTAGCCTCTCTCCTCCTCCTTCTTCTGGTCCTTGGCCTCTCTTCCTCTTCCCCGCGCCGCCTCGCCCCGTACTCAGCTCAGGTGCCCCCGACCTGCAGGAAGGGGGAAAAAAGGCGAGAAGAACCGGGTAGGCAAGAGCAGCAGAGCAGTGGTGCGGCCAGACAGGGGGCGGGCGCAGGCATTAGCAAGGGCCCCAGCAGAGCGAGCAGAGCGAGCAGAGCCCGCAAGCCAGCACAACAGGCTGCCTCGTCGCGTCCTGGCCGGCCTGGCCCGCGCGCCCCGCATCGCCACAAGCGCGGGCATCCGGATCCTCTCGGCGCCTCCGGGACTCAGGCAGGCGGAGAACCAAGAGGGGCTTGCCTGCACCCTCGGGTGCGCTCTAGGGTGAGTCTCCTCTTGGGCCCCGGCGCCAGCGGTGGTAGAAGCCCCCGCTCCGAGCTCGGGTAGGGCGCTGTGCTTGGCCGCGGAGGACGCGGGGCGCTCCGGGGATTTGCACCGCGCCAGATCAAGTCCTCTCCCGCGGGGCCGCTGCTGCTGGGGCAGGAAGGCTTTGTTGGGGAGCGGGGGATGGCGGGAGGGGGCACAGCGCTGGTGGGAGGAGATCCAGGGAACCGGGCGCCCCGACTTCCCAACTTCGCCATTTGGGGCTTCGCAGACCCCAGGTTTGCGCTGGCATCTTGGGAGTTTGGACCCCCGCCCCCTCCATTTCCCTGCCTCTTCCAGGGGCGGCAACAGAATCTGGCAGGTCTCTGCTCGCCCGCATTGGGCAGGCTGAGGAGGGGGCGACCCTGGACGTGGGAGAGGCTCCTCCGTGCTGCTCACCCCCCACCCCAATCCCCACACACAGCCCGGCCCCACTGGCAGGCTGAGCTGGGGAGACACCCTCTCCCCATCACATGCACAGACCCAGGGAAGGCTGGGGCAGGTATCCAGTGGTGCCCCTCACACACAGATGCTAGCAGGGGTCTTAGGGAGCCCTATCCAGCCCCCACAGCCACACAGGGATCAGGGATTCTCCAGAGACAGCGCACGGGTGGCCCTCTTTTCCTAATCACTCAGAACCCCCTGCATACCTTATATTATATGGGCCCACACATCCTCCCCCAGCACAGAGCCAGAGGAAGGCAGAGAAGCCTCCAGACTCCCCCTCACAGCCCTCACCCAGAGACCAGGCATTGGAGGTGGAGATTCCCAGGAGGTTACCCCCACCCCAGTTCAGGTGGAGGGCAATCCTCCTGCCTCCCACCATCACAGACACACACAAATTCCTTGGCTCTCTTGCTCCTTGTCTTCCTTTCCAGTGGGTCGGAGGGGCGGCGCGGATAAGCCCATCTGAACTTTGGGTGGGCCTTTCGCCCTCTTGGCGAGAGGATTGGGTGCCCAACACTCCCAAGTCCGCCTCCCCCAGGAGCAGAAGCCACTGACCTTCCCGCTGCCACCTCGCTGGCTTGGAGCCCTGCATCGCCGCCTCCAGGAATGAGCACGGCCCCTGCCCTCTCCCCTGGAGGCTGAAGGCTAGAGATCTGGCCTGGAACCTTCTCCCTTGTTTGGCTAGAAGAGGCAGTGAAAGCCTCTGGCCTCCGGAGGGGGCGGCGGAGCTTAGAGTCACCGGGAAGCTAGGCGGCCAGGAGGGCTTATCCGAGCCCGAGGCCCTGAGTCCTGGTCGCTATGCCTGGCCGCGGCGGCTCATGCCTGGTCACTCCCAGGCGATCCTAAGGGAGCGTCCAGCCTGATACCCCAGGCTGGAGCCTGCTGGGCACCTTACCTTTTCCACTTTAGTTTTGGGCTTCCAAGTTTCTTGGCGCACAGAGACCCGGGCTGGGGATCAGCCTTAACCCACTCCTCCCTCAGCAAGCTTTCCTTCTGCGAGGTCCCCATCACGTCCCATTCCACCCTGTCTGGGGCAAAGATTCTCTAGCCTCAATTCCCCAGGAGTTGAAAACATGAAGCTGTGTGGGTGGGCAGGGGGCGCACACTCTGCCCCAGAGGAGCCTCATGGCATAAGGGTTGGGAGCATGGCTGGGTGGCACAAGCCTGTAATCCCAGCACTTAGGGATGCTGAGACAGGAGAGTCGCGAGTTCAAAGCCAGCCTCAGCAATGGCGAGGCACTAAGCCACTCAGTGAGACCCTTCTCCTCATAAAACACAAAAATAGGGCTGGGGATGTGGCTCAGTGGTCGAGTACCCCTGAGTTCAATCCCTGGTACCAAAAAAAAAAAAAAAGTGTTGGGGAGGGGGCTCCAAGGTCTGTGTTTCTGCCCTACCCTGGCGACCCAAGAAGACCCTCAGTGCCATCTCCCATAGCCATAAACACAGGCCTCCCTCAGAGGGAGCCTCCACAGGGTAAAGAGCAGCAGGCCCCATTGGCAGCGATGAAGGGAGAAAAGGCGGCTGAGGTCCTCTTTCATATCTAGGAGCCTGTGTCAGGGGGTTGGGGTGTGGAAAGCAGCTATAACTTCTCTCATAACCCTGGAACCTTAAATTCCTCTGTGACCCTCGCTGCGGAGGCAGCAAGGGAGGTCGAGGGGGTAGCCATTTCCTCCCCGACCACCGGAGGCCGCGCAACTCTGCATTGGGACTCAGGGGTGCGGCCTGGTCTGGCTTTGAGTATTGGAGCAAGGTCAAGCAGCCGAAGGGGGGTGGTGGGGCGCGCCCAGAAGCAGAACTGGGGCCTCGGATGTGGGTGTGGGCCACCTGGCTTGTCAATCCCGCGCGCCCGGCAGCCTCGTCAGGTCCGGAGGCGGACACAGTGCGGGTTCAGGGATCTCAGAGCTCCAGGCTCCGGGTATGGGGCTCTCTGCCCTTCCTCTTGGCTTGTTAGCTGCTGCTGGGCGCTGCTTTCTGACTTGTTGCGCCTGGATCTGGTGAAGGGAAGCCTGCTGAGGAGCCCGGGAGTCAAGGCGGCTGGGGGCTCGAACCCCAAGGCCAGGGGATGTGCCAGGGCGGCGAAAGCGGGGAGTTGGTCTCCTCCTAACCCGGAAAGGGCGTCAGTCCCTGTCGCGGTCCGGCGCGGGGGCAGGGAGGAGGTGCTTGGTCGCCTTCAGCATCATGCTGCACTGCTTGGGAACCTGGGCCGCGGAGGCGACGCTGCCAAGTCGGGGAGCCCGCCAAGTCGCGGAGCCCTCCAAGTCCCTTCCCTTGCCTGCAGGCTGTGGCCTCTCTTGGGCCTCGGTGGCCGCGTCCGTGAAATGGGACGCGGATTACCCTGTGGGTTCCCTTCCAGCCCAGGTCCCTAGCGCTCCTCCCGAGATCCAACGTTTTGAGTGCGCAGCGTGCTGGGTCTTCAGCATCCTGGGCGGCCGCGTCCTGGGGCAGCTCCGCACCTGCGGAAACAGCCCCGGGGCCCCGCAGGACAGGGCCCTGGCAGGGCTGGGAGAGCGGCAGGGGCCTGGGCAGCTTCCGGCGGCGCCCTCGTGTCCTGGCCTGCTTGCCTGGCCTAGCCCCGCCTCCCGGAGTGAACCTGAGGCGGCCAGAGCCTGTCCCCGGGATAGGCTGCCGGGCTCCAGGCCAAGGCTTTGAGCGCGGGTCTGCATTGGTGCAGGGCGGAGGGCCGGGCGCGCTACTGCGAATGGCCGAGAGAGGGCGCGCACGCCGTGCCCGCGCCAGCCCTGCCCGCCCCTTCTGTCTCCTGGGCTGCCATCCTTGGGCTCCCGCCCCATCTCGGACAGCCCCCGAGGGACCTTTCTCGTGCCTTGCTCCCCCAGCCAGGGCCAATGACGCACCTCGCGTGGCATTCTGAGTCCCACCACTTGCTTCTCCCCAAACTCGCCTGGCCTGAGTCAGCTGTGTACAGGCGTGAGCGCGCCTGTTTGTGTGCATGTGTACATGTGTGCCGCGCATGCACGTGCGTGTCCGTGGGTCCGCAGGCTGTTAGCGTATGTGTGCAGGCATGCAGACTTCTACACGGGTGTGCATGCGAGTGTGCGCCCTACACAGCAGGAGGTAGTGAACCCCCATCTCACCTTCAGCCCTGGTTAGGTCCTGTGCAGTGCTTGCACCACATGGACCCCCACCAGGAACGCTGAAAGTGGAGGGTTTTGTTTCTCCCTCTACCTGCAAGCCACTCCCTCATTGCCCTCCAAAAGCCTGGCCTCCCTGGCTCCAGCTGCACCCATGGTCAGATCTGTGATTTCTAGTAAACACATAGAGCTTGAGGTTCCCTTGGGTACAGCCCAGAGGAAGTGGCACACACTAATTGGGTGCCCATGTGTGCACACGTGCATCAGAAGTACTGTGGTGGACAAGGCCCGACCCTCCCCCCAACACTGAGACTATGAGAGGAAAGGGGTCCCAGAAGCTTCAGGGGCTTGGGGAGTAGAAGACAGCTCTGCAGGAGCACAGTGGTGCTGCTCCCCCAGGAGGTTCCCAAGCAGAAGCAGCAGCTAAATGGGGTCCACAGAAGGGATGTCTCAAGGGATCAGAAGGTTCTGAGCCGAGGGAACAGCTATCAAAGACCCTGGGGCCCAGGAGAATGCAGGAGTTGGGGAGGAGGGTAGGACCAGGGGCTCCCCATGGGGCGGGGTTATACCAGCAACCCTGAAGACCTTGGCCTGTGCTCTAGAAGCTGAGGGGAAGCACTTGAGGGTCTTAGGGTTGGTGACTTGGCCTGATGGACATGTCACAGTGATGGCAGGTGCTCCTTTGGGCAGCCAGACCACAGGGAAAGAGTGAGGAGCCAGAATGTACATACACCCTGCCAAATGGGCATCCATACCCATGGCTGCACGGCCCAGATGCAAGCACATTCCTCACAACAGTGTCACATGCAGCCCTGACCTGACCAGACACTCCCACACCACTAGTATAGGGTGGACAGGGGACAGCGACTCCCCAACCTAAAACCTCACTTCAAGTGAGTCCCTCTAGCCCCCCAGTCCCAAGGCCACCAATCCCAGAATTTACACATGTGTCTCACCCCACAGGATACAGGTCTGGTTGGTGGTGCCCTGGGAGAGTAGAGGGGTGTCAGTGTCACCTGTCCTCACTAGAGGGCCACTGCCTGATCCACCCAAGGTTGTGCAGGGCATCCTACCTGTGAGGTTACCCAATAGACTGCGTTTTACAGGGAAAAAACTGAGGCCCTGAGCAGAGATGGGGCTGGCCCAAGGTCATTCTGGCTGGTTTGGCCCCACCCACCCACCCACTGTGTGGCCTTGGACAGCTCAGGTGCTCAGTCCTTACCCAGCCCTTTTGGTTAACCATTTGGTAAGAGAATGAAGGCACAGAGAGGCTAAGCAAATCCCAGTGTCACACAGCTGGAAAGGACAGGGCCAGGCTCTTCCCATGGCTTTACACAGCCCTGGCCTGGGGCCGTGGCCTGACACTGCCCTATCCTGTGTGGGTGACCAGGATAACTTGACCCCAGGGTCCTTGCCCTCAGCCCATCCAGGAATAGTCCATTGGGCTGCAGGAGCCTTGACCCTAACCTCCCTGGGGCCCTGAGTTAGCAGCAATGGCACCAGGGTCTCCCTGGAGTCGCAGCTGCCTCTTCAGCAGCCAGACATCCCCCCAGGCTCCACCAGGGAGGTAGGGCCTGTCTCTGTCACACTGCAGCAGCTGCTGGAATCCAGGTGCCCCTGGAGGAGGCTCTTAGCCCTGAAGCTTCAGAGGCCCTGCAGGGCTAGGCCTGCCCTGTGCCCTGAGGTGCCAGCACAGATGTCCCTCACTCTTCCCAGCTCAAGGCACCCTGAACATGGACGGTAGTGGGTTTCCCAGGGGAGTCAGGAACCAGAGAAGGGAGGCTGGGTCCCATCACACTTCCCAGCCATGGCTGACATCTCAGCTCAGCCTGAGGGAGAGGTGAGAGTTGATTTCAGCACCCCGTCCACCTGTGGTGCCTTCCTGGGCAAGTTGCCACACTTCTGGGCCTCAGTGTCCCCAGTTGTACCAAGTAACTGCCAGTCCCCTCAGGTCAATGCCTGAGAAATGTCAGCACAGACGTGCAGGGTGTCCGATACACACATGGGCCACTCACATTGTACATATGGGCAAACTCCATCTCCAAGGGTGTGAGCAGGGATGGTGGCAGGGGCTTCACAGTCACCGAGATGACCTTGGAGTTCAGGACTGTGTTCCTGATGAGAGCCACAGAAGCAGCAGAGTCAATGACCTTGGGAGGCTGGTCTATGGCCCAGCCTCAGGGGGCACAGGCCCTCCACACCTCCTCCAGGCCTCTGTGGCCTCTGCCCTCCTGGCCCCTGAAGGCCAGCCCACCCTGCCCACCTCCTCTCACCCGCCCAGGGCTCTCCCATGCCTCCTGTGCTAGGCTCCGTCCACCCCACCTGCCCACCTCTGCAGGGCCAGGAAGCTGCCCAGGTTCCAGTAAAGCACGGTGCCCACCACGAACATGGAGGTGTCATCGGCCTCTGGAAGGGAGCACATGGTCACTCACACTCACACTGCTCACTGGCCTGGGCCCATTCCCCTGCCCATCTGCAGACCCTGCAGAGGGAGGCCCTTTCCACCCACAGCAGCACTGTGGCCGGGACTGGAGGCAACTGCCTGGGTCCCAGGTGGGAGAGGAAGAGCTGTACCCCTCCTGAAGTGACCCCAAGGGCTGCAGGGCAGGCAGGACTTGCTTCTCCCTGGAGAATGGAGGTCCTGCCTCCCCAAGTCCAGCCAGTGCCCTCCCCCTGCAACGGACTGGTCCACTTGTCACTTCGCTCAGCCCACTAGGGCTCAGGGTGAAGGGGCCTCCAGCTCTGGGGCCTGAGTTCCCCACCAGCCCCTGCCCTGGGGGCCCTCACCTGCCAGCCCTGTGCAGAAGACATTCTTGGACACAGTGACCTTGTCCTCCAATACCTTGGCCTTGTCACCTGTGGCCTGCCAGCCCTTCATGGGGAAGCTGATGTCTGAGGCACTGTTGGCCAGGAGCTTATGGATGCTAAGGACTGGGGCGGGGCGAGGGGACAGGACAGAGACAGAAGGTCACATGGCCAGGAGCCTCAGCCTGGGGAGCTGGGAGCGGGTCTGGGGAACAGGACAAAAGCACAGAGGTACCCAGGGTTCTGGGGGCATGGGGCGGGGCAGCTGCAGCCAGCTGCCACCTCCTGCTGCAGTCTTGGGCACTACAGCTACAGATTCCATCTCCCACGCATGCTGGCTGCACACAGCTCCCAGGCGGGCAAGTCCTCAGAGGGGTCACAGATGGGGAGCAGGAGGGCAGCTGGTGTGGACAGAGCCCCAGCGAGTCAGAGCCAAGAGGGGACCTTGCCCAGCCCCCAAAGGACCCAGGCCCAGACCTGTCCCCATGGCCCAGAAAAGGTCAAAGGTGGGCCCAGGCAATGGCTTTGTGGCCGTGGAGGATCTGCAGAGAGCCATGCGCCCACTCGCCCCTGCCTCCCTCCTGGGACATGGCCCACCACCTCTTGTTCTGTGACCTGCCCTCACGCCACCCCCACTGCACAGGTGGAGATCCACCTCTCAGGACACTGAAGGACAAGCACTGCCCTGGTCAACCCAAGCCTCAAGAACGCAGCCCCGGGGCACAGCCTCACTCCCAGGCGGGCACTGTGCTTCACCTAGAGTCCCTGGCCTTGGGGCCGCTCATGTGGATGTGGAGTTAGGGGCGCACTAGAACCTCTGGTGCCATCCTGGGGCTCTGGGGTCCCCAAAGGCTGCCCCTGCCCTGCCCAGCCCAGCCCAGCCCAGGCCCACCCACTGCCCTTGCTTGGAAGCAGGGCACTGGACCTTGTCTGCACACCCTCGCTTCACCTCACTCGGCTTGGCCTTGCCCTCCTTGGACTTGTGAGGTCACCTTGGGGACAGAGACAGCCCACCCTCTCAATGCCAGCACCCAGAACAGTGCTGCAAGCGAATGATGTCACTCATGTGGCACTTCCGTGAGCATCTGCCGTGAGCTGGGCACTGGTGTGCAGCCTGAGAGGCGGTAGTGGACAGACCTCTCCTGGGTCAACAGCAGTGGGACATGGACAGGGCCTGCTGGACAGTGGGGGGCCCTCCTGTTGGGGCAGCTCTGGATAGACCTGGAGGCTGAGGAGGGGTACGTCCCTGGAACAGGGAAGAGGAGGAAGAGGCCGCATGGCAGGAGCCCATGAGTAAGGGCAGAGGACAGGGCAGTGAGGCCAGGGGGCAGCCCCTGTCCTGCTGGGGCAGGGAGAGAAGGGGCAAGGGGGCTCACAGAGACCCTTTTGAAGATGGCACTGTCCTAGCACAGGGCAGTAGGGGAGGCAAGCAGGCCAAGGGAGGTGACTTCAAGGTCCTGGCCTGGCCAAGAGAGGGGGATCAGGAGCCCCAACTTGATGGACATCCAGGCAGTAGGGCCCTGAGCTGGAGCCAGGGAGGGCCAGGCTGCAGGTGGATGCTGGATCCTTCAAGGCGTGTGTGAAGATGAGGTCACAGGCACCGGAGAGCACAGGGGCAGGAAGGCCGGGAGCCTGGGCCCCACCTGTTCAGGTGGGATGGGGACCAGCCAGGGAGGAGCGGATGGTCCAGAGTGCAAGGTGGAAGGAGTGGTTTAACACTCAGTGGAGAAGAGGGAGAGGAAATGGGGAGAGGAGGTGACCACCAGCAGTCAGTAGCCACAGGGTTTTTCTGTGTTTGTTTTGGTACCAGGGGTGCTTAACCCCTGAGCCCCAGCCCCAGCCCCAGCCCTTTTTATCTTTCATTTTGAGACAGAGTCTTGCTGAATTGCTTAGGGCCTCACTAAGTTGCTGAGGCTGGCTTTGAACTTGTAATCCTCCTGCCTCAGCCTCCCGAGCCAATGGGATTATAGGCATGTGCCACTGTGCCCTGCTGACCACAGGAGTTTCTGGTGGACATCACCAATGACCCTGATAGAGAGCAGAGGACGCATGCCTGGCTGGGTGGGCACCTGATAAGTGGGGAGAGTGGAGAGGGTGAAGGAGGCTGGGGTGGAGGACCCGAGGCAGGATGTCCTCTATCAGTGGTTTCCAGTCCTCAAGGGCATGCAGGGGTGGGGCCTGGAAGAAGGCTGTACCACATGAGGGTGCAGGGGCAGCACATGGAGGACAAAGGTCAGGTGATGGGCAAGTAGAGAGAAGGCATCGTGGGCCAGAGGGGCCAGCGGTACTCTGGGCACAGGACTGACCAAGCTGGGAGCTGGGGTGAGTGAGGGGGACGGGCAGCTGTGGTGAGCACCAGAGGGAGGATGTGGGGCTGCGTGCAGGAGCCTGGGTTGACCAGACCAGGGCATGCCCCGGGCCCCAAGGGACTGAGGGTTCAGTGTATGGGGGGCACACGGGTAAGACTGAGTCCCCAAAGGTCAACAGGTTACTGATGAGGAGCTCAGCTACCCTGGGCTCTCCCCTGGGTCCTGGTGTTTCAGCACCTGGATTCTAAGCTGGGGTGGGGGAGAGAATGATCTGGAAGGAGCCCTGAGGAGGGAGGAGGGTCTGGCCCACTCCCATCCCAGGGTCCCAGGACTATGGGAGGAAGCCAGCCCCTGACCCCTGGAGGGACCAGTTGGATGGTGCTGGGCCATGGAGGGTTTTTCTGCTGATGAGTGGGGGTTCCAGACGCTCAGGAGATGGTTGGAGGAACAGAAGGGGGCACCTGGGGTATCAAGACACATGGCAGGTACAGGTAATGGGAGGAGGCTAGGGCCTCTGGTGGTGATGAAGACCTAGCTCTGAATGCCATAGGCTTAGGGCAGGCTGCCAGAGGTAGGTCAGTGCCCCTGCAGGGTGAGGGCCATGGGGGCACCTGGGAGCCACCACCATGAAGTGCTGGCCTGGAGGGCTGGGAGCCTCCTTCCACACCTGTCTCTGGGTGCCCACAGAGAATCCCTGGGCCACCTGCCCCTTAGGAAAACCCAGCATGGGAAGTGGGGCACCTCACAACGGTGACGCCTGGCTGGGGCCACTGACCACGTTTGACAGGTGGCCTCCCACAGCGCCTGGGCCTCCCCAAGACAACTGAGCTCTAAGGTCCTGAGCTCCACACAGAAAGCCAGACCGGCGCTGGTGCCTCCGGCTTAGAAAACATGGCACCTGTCTGGCCCAGGCAATTAGCAGCACTGGCTGGGGGCATGTGTGTGCCCTAGTGAAGCTCAGCCGGCCTTGTCACACCACTGAAGGTGGAACCCTCCAGGGAGGGGACATCACCTCCTGGGTGCTTCCAGATCATAGCTGGGGCCAGTGCTCCTCCTAGGGTCCCCTGTGGGAGGCTCCCTAACCAGGGCAGGGAAGGCTTGGGACTGTGGCCTAAGAGAGGAAGTCAAGGAGACCATGACAAGGACCACGAGGTAGAGTGAGTCTGCTCATTTGCAGAGACAGTGACTGCTGACCTCCAGGGTAGGTCCCTGCTAATCTAACGCAGCTCTCCACATCCTGTCCATGGATGGATGCCATTATTATCCCATTTTTAAAAAGATGAAGCCACAGCTTAGCCATTGCCATGGAGCTGGGGAAGTCAGGCCCCTGACAAGGTGCTCTTGGGGCTGGAGGGCAGAGCAGGGCAGGCTGCACAGAGGCCCTGGACCCAGGACCCAGGGCTGCAGGCAAGAGGCTGGCGGGGGGTGGGCTCCTGTGTGTGGCTCTTGCCTGGGACTAGGACCCTCCTAAGGTGCCCATTGTCAATGTGATGATCCCAGAGCTCGGAGACAAAAGCAAGCCCAGAACTGATTCCTGTCACCTGGCCAAGAGGGCACAGGAGCTGCCTGGCCTCTACTTCTTTATGTAGATGGGGAACTTAGGCAGGGCAGCAGGGCAGGGCGTGGAGGGCCAGCAGAGGGAGGGCAGGCTTACCCAGGTTATCTGTCACCTGGTACGCATCCCTCAGATCCTTCATGCAGAAGCCGATGACATCCACAAAGTCCTCTACCAACCGGAAGAGCTCCTTGGCTTTGGGACCCATCTGGGAAAGTAGCTGGAGCTAGGGAAGGCACCTGCTCCCCAGGGGGTGCCCCGCCTTTCCTTGGCCTCCCACTCCCTCCCCTTGGGGTTCCTTCTTTTTCTGGGCCCTGCTGGTCATCTGCCAGCACTGTAAGGAAGCAGGGCTAGTGACCTCTGGCATCTACCTCCACTCTGTGGACAGGATTGCTGGGACCCAGAGGGGCTGCTGGATGTCATGGGGTCCCAGGCTGGGGGCATGTCTCGGGGTTCATGCTAGGTACTGCCCTGGGGACAGGTACAGAGGCAGATTCAAGGTCAGCTTGTGAGGAAGGAAGGCTGAGTGCTTTTCCCATTCGAGGAAGACCTGCCACCTCTGGGTCTTCTGGCCACACCCCATGAGGTCACCTGGTTCCTGCCTGCCACCAAGTCCAGGACAAGCCACTGTCCTTCCTGATGAAGAAACTGGCTTCCCAAAGCCATGCACCCAGCAGGAGGCCCCACTCAGGGCTGGCCTGGGGCCCAGGGGCACCACAGCTGCCCGCACCCCTCCATACCAGCTGGGCCTCCTCCCACTTGTTCTGGTTCTCCTCGGCCAGCAGATTAATGATGATCTGGACAAAGTTCTGGAAATACAAAAGGCCAGCAAGAGAACAAGGCATTGGTGTGCAACCAGGACCCTGGCTCAGACTGTCATCAGGACCAGAGCTTGGCTGTGACCAGGCCTGAGGCTCAATGAGAGGTTGGAGGTCACAGCGCCAACCATAGCCACAGCTGCAGTTCTGTTTCTGACTGCAGTCCAGGATGGCTCTCCAGCCACTGTCCCAAGCACCCACCCGCTGGGTGTCCCCTGAGAGCCCACCTGCACATCTCCGGGAGTGGGGCTGGAGTAGGCCCTCCGGAAGATCTCGGTCATGTTCATTAGGACGTCAATGGTGGACAGCAGGTTCCTGCTGTAGCTGGTCCCATCCTGGGAGATATCCACCAGTGTCTGGATGACCTCCGAGACCCCCTCCCTGGGCAGCCCACTCTGAGCCTTAGCCAGGTGCTCCCAGGTCTGGGGAGGATCCAGAAAGCTGATGCTATCATGTCCAGGCAGGTGCAGGGATCCTCCCATGCCTGGAGGGCCCCTGCAGCCCCCGCTTGTGTCCAAAGGGTGAGTGTGTCATGGGGATGGGCATGGGGATGGTGAGGGCAAAGGGTGGGTGTGTCATGGGGATGGGCATGGGGATGGTGAGGGCAGCCCTCACCATCATCTGGATGTTGTGGTAGCCAATAGAGACACAGCGGATATAGGTGGGCGGCTCCCAGGAGGCGATGTCCTCCTCGTCCAGCTCACAGCAGCCCAGGATGAGGGAGACCTCCTACCTCATAGGTGGATGCTCACTGCCAAGCACGGGGGTCCCATGCATAGCTCCCATAGGAGCGGCTCTGCGCTGACCTCCCTGGCCCCCAAAAGTGGGGCAGGCCAGCCCTGTTCCCTTCATGCCACACTCTGAGCTGGTACTGAGCACCATGCTGGGGACCCAGCAGGCACCTACCTTCCTGAGCCCCACTGCAGGTGGCCAGGGCCTCTCCCAGGATGCAGGGCCTCACTGGACTAGGGACTGGGCAGCTTCAGGGGCTGTGTGGCATTTGGATCAACAGCCTGAAACATAGGCTTACCTTCTGATAGCAGGTACTCCCAGGAAGTCCTCAGAGGAACAGGGACAGCTGACAGTACACAAGGAGGTGACAGCCATGTGGGACTGTCACAGCCCTGTCACCCAACAGGAACCACAGGGTGGCCTGATACAGCTCCCTGGCCACTGATTTAGATTGGGACAAAGGTGAGAGGCCCTGGAAGGGCAGCCACATGCACCGAGGCTGGCGAAGGCACATGTGGCACTTATTTTCTTCATTTCACTCCTGAAAATTTGCAATATGCCTGCAAGAACGTGTAACCAAAGGGGAGGGGAGCAGCAAGCATGGCTGGTGACACCTGGCACCCACTACCAATCCCTGTCCCCAGGACCCCAATTGCCCTGTGGAGTATCTCCTAAGGCCTCACTTTACATGTGAGGAAACTGAGGTTCAGTGAGGGTGGGTCACTTCTCCAATGCCACACAGCAAATGAAGGCAAGGCAAGGCTTGATCTGAGCCCCTATCTTCCCCGCCTGCTGCCTCTTGGCACAGAAACCACAGGAGAGGTGGGCAACACCAGGGTACAGCCAAGCCCCTTTCCCAAGGAGCCCACCTGCTTCTCCATGCCCTCTCACCCCCAGCTGCTCCTCAGGGCCCACGTGGGGATTATGAGTGCTGGCATGCAAAGAAGACTTGCTCTTAACTGCCCTGCAAGCCCAGGGTAAGTGTGCCAACTTCCGTGTGCCTCAGTTTCCCACCTGTAAATGGGCCATGGTGGTGATCTCACAGGGTTGTGGAATCACAAAGGGACTTTCACATAAAATGCATGGCATGGGTGCTGCCCTGAAAGTGTCCCCACACCATGGTCCCAGACTCCTGGCCCATGCTGCTTGGCACACAGGGCTGCCTGGCTCTGGAGCTCAGAGTGGGGCCTAGGGGCAACTCTATAGGGATGTTACGGGAGCCCCCACACCTCTGCCTTCACCTGTGGCATTGCAGGGACACCGGACTGGTGTCTCCTTCCAGACCACAGCTCTAAAATTGTCCTCATCACAGATCTCATGTGGCTCTGCCAAGGGGCCAGAGATAGTAAGGGGCCAGTGACTAGGAAGAGGACTGGGAGCTGGCATCTACTGTCCCAACTAAGCCAGCTGCCCAGACACCCCAAGCCTCTCCCTAGAGCCCAGCCATGGTGCTAGAGGGGCCTCACCAGGACATTGCTGGGTGCCACACTGCCAGTACTGGTGCTGGGGGTCCTGGCAGGATGCTCCCGCAAAGAAGGGCCCAGAGCAGACACACTCCCACAGCTGGCTGCCACTGCCCCACATAACACTGCAGCTGCCCCAAGAGGCCCAGGCCTGCCACTTGCTGTCCACTGCAGGGTGGCCAGACAGAGACATAGGCAATGGGGACAGGGCGTAGGGTCAGGGAGTAAGAGGGGCACAGAGGCACGAATGGGGCCACAAGGACACAGGGACAGGGAACCCAAGGGGCAGAAGCCACAAGAAGAAAATCAAGACCAGGGTCAGAGAGGCCTAAAATCTGCAAGATGCAGAACAGAAGCAGGACAGAGACCTCCTGTACTGTAGGCGTGCACCCCGCCCCCATGGACTGCACCCACCTGATGGCCACATGCCGAGTCGAAGCCACCCAGGGTCCTGGCCTTCCCCAGGTCCTCCTGCTAGGCCTGCCAGCAGGGGCTCTAATCTGGTCACTGCTGCAGAAAGCAGTCTCGCATCTCCACCCAGTGTCCCTGGCACTGAGCGCCCCCGTACAAAGGCCTGTTGCACTCGTGTGTGGGCTGCTGCTGGCCCTGGGAGCAGCTTGCGGTGCGAGACTCCAGCTGGACCACTCATTCCAGTTTCCCTCCACTGTGCAGCCCAGGGAGGGAGAAGACTGGAAGCCAGAGTGAACACCCCGCTCCCCAGTGTGCCTCTGCAAGGTCACAAGGCAGGACAGCCTGGGCCCTCTCCAACTTCAGTGTGCATGGCTCTCCTCCCTAGGGCCCAGCAGCAGCCCTAACCTGGGCTAGTCCACACCAACAGACCAGACCTAGGCCAGGGCCCCCACATTCCCTCCCTACCCACCCTGGGTCACCAATGGCATCGCTAGACACCAGCCACAAAAGGCACTCTGTAGTCCTATGGCCTTTGAACAGTGCCCACCTGTGTCCTAAGAAGGCTGTACTGGGGGAGGGGCAAGCACCCTCAGTTCCAAAAATTGTCCTGGAGGTAGGAGGCGGGTGGGCGGCCCTCCCTGCTCAGGGTGCCCATGCACTCCTGTGGGCTTCCTGGGCCTCCAACAGCCCAGCAGCTGGTCTCCAGAGGCCCTGTGGGGCCCTTGTAGGCCCTCTGACATGGGCCCAGGACAACCTATGTTTGCATCTCAGGGCCCAGAGCCATAAGAAGGAGCCAAAGGTCTAGGACAGTCCTCCCTCCAGGGATAACAAACCAAGGACTGGGTGCTTGGACATCCTGCCTCCCCCACCCATGGCCTCCAGACCCGTCTGCCCACCTTGGCCCGCACCAGGGAGGCCTGGGCAGACCTACAAGGCAGCCAGCCTGCCTTTCAGTAGCACCCTGCTACTCTAATTTACCCCCAGAGGGGCAGGGTGGTGGAGCAGATCAGTGAGGCATCTCCACAGGGGGATGGGGGTGCCAGGAGGGCCCCCAGATGGGCATGGGAGCCCAGCATGCTCATCTTGCCTGCCAGGCCTGGCCTCACAGCAGGCCACCTTCCTCTGTCCTCCACCTGCCTGGGCACAGGGACCGCCCAGGGAAGCTAGCTGGAAGCCAGAGTGAGCAGGCCTGAGACCAGAGGATGGGAAGCTGTCACCCAAGAGCTGTCCCCAGAGAGCTGCCTGATGGCAGAGCTCCTGGTGGTAACTGAGGGACAGGAAGAGGCTGGTGCTGAGCCTGGATCCTGATTCCTCTCCCCAGTACTGCCACCACAGCACCAGGGCGGCAGCCAGCCTAACCATCTGTCTCAAGGAGGTAGGCCAGCCACCCCAAACCAGTGCTCAGATGGAGCACTGAGGCTCCCTGGGGCTGCACCTGGGGAGCGGGACCCACCCGGCCTCCACCAACACCCAGCGCTCACAGGCTATGGAAGGTGAGGGACAGCTGCAGTGGCGGTGCAGGCTGCTGGGACAGAGCTGTGTCCTGCAGGTTGGACCAGTGGGTGAACTGAGTACGTGCAGAGTGCAAGCAAGTGTGTGCAGGCGTGAGGGTGTGAGTGCATGAGTAGTGTGCAAGCACACGGACACTATGCATGTGCCATGGTGTGCGTGTGGCCTTGTGCAAATGTGTTCTCTGCTGTGAGTGTGTGTGCACGTACTCATGCAGGTGTGCAAGTGTGTGTAGTCTCTGAGCAGGTGGCCAGTGTGCAGGTGTGCAAGTGAAGCTGTGCACAGGCAGTGGTGTGCTGGGGCAAGGGCATGGGCTGTGCATGGTGGGAGCATGCTGCAGGGGACGAGGAGACCCTGGAGGAGCCACCAGCTCAGAGGCCTGGGCCAGACACAGGGAAGTCTCCAGGACTGGGGGCTGGGAGCGACAGAGGGCAGGGTGGTGTAGGTGTCCAT
>CM053410.1:25660592-25675757 GCA_028644305.1 Xerus rutilus | reverse complement strand
ATCAGTGAAATTTCCCAAGACCTTATGTGCCATTAAATATATCCAGTGAAATGCAGATGAAACTACTTTTTCTCTCCCATGATTTAAACCTTTGTGATGTTTCCATTCATTGAAATAACAATGATCTTTGATAACTTTTCTTATCCTTCTGATACATGGGAAATCACTGAAACTATTGGCAAAGGAACTTAGGGAAATATTTATAAAATATTGAATAAGATAAATGACCAAAAAGTGAAAAGTGTATCCAGTCAAAATTCTGGATACAATTCACATCAGTAAAATTGGGTTTTCCCCCCAATTAACTTTTTTTTTTTTTCACTGAAAACATTTGTTGAGGCAAATAGAAAAAAATTGTTACAATCATAATTTTTCTAACTTTGCACAAAATTATAAGCAGGTTACATTCTTCATATTAACCCCCCAATTAACTTTAATGTTATCTGTTTTAAACGTTTATAAAGTCTGCAAGTAGCCCTTCATCACAATGTCATCCCAAAACAGGTTACAATTTGAAAAAGTATGTAAAAGCCCACTTGTTTGATTTTCCTGGTTTGTGTACTTCACCTATTGTAAGAAGGCATAATAAGTACTTAATAAAGAGATGAGAAAATGTATAAACAAGTAAATGCCATTCTCAACAGCTAAGCAGTTGGTTTAATATTATTTTAGATTTCAAAAATTTGTAAAAACTTGTGTCTAAAAGTAACCCTACAGTATCACTCTAATCAGATCTTCTTTTCTTCCTGCATTAAATGAGGCTTTAGACAAAATTTCTTCTAAGCCAAACTGAAGAGAATTTTTTTAATTAAATTTCTTTTTTTCCAGATTTGCTTAAATGTTTCCAGAGTAGAAATGGTGTTTGTCTAGATCAGGGTGAGGTTTCTAATTGTGAGCAATTTAATTTACTGTTTAGTTCTGCCAGTCAGTGCTATAAAATCCATTATAACACCCCACTAGGACTCACCCCATTGTTTGGGGACCATACCACTTGTGATAAGGGGAAAATACCAAGCCTTTTCCCCATTGTGAATACCATGAGAAGATAGTAGAGGTTCTATTTTCTGGAAATGAGATCTGGCAGTTTTGGAATATCTTCAGGCTGCCCAGAGTTACCTAGCACATGGCACAAGGGTGAGTCAGAGGAGGTCAGTGATCACATGCTCCCCAAACTTCTTGAGAGCAACTTTTTCACTTAGGGGACTTGCACACTTTGTGGGAGCATGGCATGATACAGATGATGAAAAAGTGTGCAGGGAGACTAGTGGAGTCCTAGGTCCCTGTCACAGCTCATCTGCTAACAAACCCCGAACACAGCAAATAGTCTCTGGTCCTTCATTTGTTCATCTTAGGGTTTGGGTGTTTTTAAATAGTTTATTTGTGCTAAATCCATTATAACTTCACTCTTCCACATTATTTTAAGCAGAGGAAATGAGAAAAAGTCTATTTTAAAGTGATCAATTAGGCACACCCAAGGGAACATGTGGTAAGCACTGTGCCCAGGCTGAACTGCACTGTCTTCCTGTTTCTCCGTAGGTCATTTTTACCATTAAAGAGTGAAGAGAAGCACAACTTCTGCCACATCAAAGTGACTCTACCTCTTTATTTCCTCTGGCTTTTGCTATTAGAGATTGGAGTTCTGGTAGCAAGGGGTCTTGCCCCATAATGAATGTGTTCCGCTCTTTCCTTTTCTTTTTGATTGGAAAGAATAAGTGGCTTATAATACATGCAACCTTTGTGATCGTAATTTACTCATGTATACTTACAAATCTTGAAAATCATCTTCTCTACTATTTTAATGAAATGTTAACTACTATATAGTGCTTTATTTGTTTTTTGCTGCTTTTATTCTTGTCACAGTACCTATGTTTTCTGAAGAATTACTCTTTATTCATCATGGCTCAAGTCAAATAAAAAGAGTATAACTGAGAGATCATTATCCTAAATACATTAAATGCATTCATATATTGTATAAAGATTGGATTTCTTTAAAATAAGGAAGTGTTACTATTATGTATATTTAATTAGTATTTTGTCTGCAAGAAAAGGATTGAATGAGCAGAACTGGAAGGTAGTGGGTTAAGAGTCCAGACCTGGATTTTACACTAACTGGTTGACAAACTTTTCTGAGCTTGACTTTATTTTTTTACAATTAGAGCTCAAGTGTAAATTTTTTTCTTCTTCCATTATTCCATGTTTCTGTAATAAAACAACATAGACATTAGTTGTTAATGTAAGAGCAACATTAGTGAGGTTTTTTTCCTATTTATTACTCTGAGGGTTGCTTCATGAATATGTGATTGTCTAGAAACATGACTTAAGTGGCTGTGTTGCATTTTTATTAAGAAAAAACTGTTCTACTTCTGGAAAATGACCTTTAGTTAACTAAAAATTACGTTTCATCTTTTATAATTTAACTCTATTTCACTTTTTTGGAAACACAGGAATTTATTGCTTGTTTGACTAGACTTCAATAGCTTCTAAATATCCTATATTCCAAAGTAACAAAAAAGCTCACTTTCTATTCCTAAAAGTGTTTCATTTCAAAACAATGACCTTGTCATCATAACCCAGTTACTGATGAAATAAAACCACAATCACCTTGGACTAGTCCTCTGATTGGATTTTTAAAAGTAGCCTTTTATTTATTCTTTTTTAAATTCAATTAATTTAATATAATTTGAGATGCATGTGACTAGCATGAAAGTCACAATCTTTTCTCTTAATATAAGAGAAATTTCAATATATAATACTAAGCACAGTACAAAGGATTATGATTTTGCTTTAACAAACTTAAATTCTATATCTGATAATAGAATGTGTTTCTTTGTCATTATTCATGTTTTTCTCACAGTTCTTTTATGATTTTTGAACCTAGGATGTTGGTGAGAAGATTGAAGAAGAGTATAACATTTTAAAAGCACTTTATGACCATCCTAACATGGTCGAATTCTATGGGATTTGTTTGAAGAAGGATAAAATAAATGGAGATAAGCTGTGGCTGGTTCTTGAGGTAAGTGTCTTAGCATTACTTCTGAGGGTGAAAATTTGAGATGAGGTCCTGGAATTAATTGTGTACACATAATTTTGACACCATCAAATGCTTCTTCATGTGCTCCTGACTGATCATGTCCCTAGTTGAATGCTGATCCTAAGTGTGGTCTTGTCATCTTAAGATACACGTCAGAAAACTAAACACCTACAAAGACTTCTAAAGATTAAGAGGAAATGAGTCGGGGGACAGGAAAGGGGAATGGGTATAGTAAAGATGGTTGATTGAGATCGTCATCACTACCCTTGGTGTATGTATGAAAACACAATTGGTGTAACTTTATCTGGTTTGCAACCAGAGAAATGGAAAAACTGAGCTCTATATATGTGCTATGACTTGAAATGCAATTAAATAAACTAATAAAAAAAAAAAAGGAAATGAGTCCACAATGAAAAGCTGAAGAAATTAATATTATTTTTCCTGCTGAAAACAATATCTATTGAATCATTTACATTTTTAATTAACTTGTCACTGAGTATGTGCCAGGTGGTAGGGTATAAGAGAAAACTAATGTTAAGTGAGATTTTATTTGTCAAAATTAGGTACAGTTTTCTTTTTCTGTCTTATTGAATGCTAATGGTTTAAACTATAGTACCCAGGTATTTACATTTACAAGGAAGTAAACTTACTAACAATGGTGTTGACACTGAATAAGCCTTCCAGAATATAATATAGTGGGCTGGGGATATAGCTCAGTTGGTAGAGAGCTTGCCTTGCATGCACAAGGCCCTGGGTTTAATCCCCAGCACCACAAAATAATAATAATAATAATGTATTTTCAATAGCCTTATCATCATCTAGATCTATATATTGTATTATTTTATAAAATTTAACAATTTTTAGATAGCCATTTATGCCCTTTAAACTTTAGCAATTTATTTATGATTTCAAAATTATTTTATATTTCTGTAATTTAAGGTAGCATATTTTTAGTGAAATCACGTATGAAACAAAGTTCAACTTACTCATCTAAATTTATTTATTCAAGTAATAGAAAACAAATTATGAACTTAAGCCATTTCGCCTTATATTGTGGAGAATTTTTTTTATTTTTTAATTAGTTTATTTAGTTGCATTTCAAGTCATAGTACATACATAGAGCTCAGTTTTTCCATTTCTCTGGTTGCAAACCACATAAAGTCACACCATTTGTGTCTTCATACATGCACCAAGGGTAGTGATGACGATCTCAATCAACCATCTTTATATTGTGGAGAATTTTAAAAGTTTTATTTCTTGTTTGTGTTTGTATGTTTGAGATGCAGTGCTGTGTAGATCCTTATTATCGTCTTGAATGAAATTTTGTGTGTCCTTTTAAAGCATTTTCAATAATGTATTTTTAATTTTTTCGATGTAGAGTAATGGGCACATTAACATTTAAATAGTGATTCATGTACTCTGGGTAATATAGGCCTAATCTGGCAATGAAACAAGATACGAATCTTGGTCTTGAGCTTAAAAATATTGAATGAGACTAGTGATTGTTTTTTAGCCTATCAAATTCCTATTTAGTTACTTTGGCATTTCTCGGTATTAGCATTTAGAATTAGGTGAGAGTTGGAGACCCTTAATCATAGTTGAATATTGTTTTGAACAGTGGTCTTGGAACATGTGCTACAAGTAAAGTGGGATTCTGATACAGTGAATCAGTAGAGATATAATAAAGGATCTTGGAACTTTGCCCTTACATCTTATTATTAGATGGAAGTATCCCTACATGGCATAAGAACAAATAATAAATGTAGTTTAATAAGATGGTATTTTAGAAATCTGATCGAGCAGAACTTAGGAAATGGGGGACGAAGACAAAGCAAGCAAGAAGTTGGCAAACTGTATTTAAGACTATTACTCTGCATATGTAAATTAGAGTAATTACATATACACACAAGTGGCTGGATGTACAACTACCTGATTTATGAACACGAATGGTGCAGGTGCTGTGTTAGAGGCACTTTCAGAAAATTAGCTTATGGCATCAATAGTTTGTGCTACAAAATGACTGCTAATTATACTTCTTATCATAATAAATCCAAATAAATTATTTTGCATGAGTATATCCAAAAAGTGGTCAAAGAGGCATTGGTGTCACCCAGAGGGTCATGTGAACAACACTAGGCTTCAAATGTGAATCTGCATATGTAATCCAGTAGATGGGGTGTATCAGAGCAGTGAGTGACAGCCCTTATTTTATTTATTTATTTATTTTTATTTATTTTTTTAGTTGTAGGTGGACAGAACATCTTTATTTTATTTCTATGTGGTGCTGAGGATCAAACCCAGTGCCCCACACGTGCTAGGCGAGCACCCTACCACTGCGCCATAACCCCAGCCCAGCCCTTATTGTAAACCTGGCATGTGCAGGAAGCTGTAATCACCTACACAAACTCCTGCACAGGGACTTTTCACTAAGAAAAATTATTTCACTTATATTTCAAACCAGAATTGAAATCCTAGGAATAAAGTTCTATTAGACCTTGCTGGGCAGTCTATATTTTAGTTGTAATTTTTGATTTTTTAAAACTTTTTGATACAATTTTTCTTTCCTGCCCTTCATTTTGTTCTCCTGTAAATATTTGAGCATGAATAGCATGTAAGATTTGGTTTAGAAATTATTTCCTTAATTCTCTGTATGTTCATTTTTAGACTAAATATTGTCCAGATTTAGTAAAGGAGTGTGAATTGCTGGCCTTCTGAAATTGTAGCTACATATTTGAATGAAACTACCTAAGAGAAGGGGTAGAAAGTTGTATTGCAGACTTGCTTTCTTACAGACCATTGGTGGGGATTTTTACTGCCACATAATATTTAAGATTTTTTCTAATGATGGAAGCATAGAGTAAGAACCAGTGCTTTCAGTTTGTTTTTATATAGACCTCATTTGGAGATATCTTGCTTATATTCCTTTCTGCCTATTGCCACTGTATGGACTAGCTTATTTAGTGAAATGTAAGTACCGCTTTTGACCTGGTACTTCCATTAATTCCCAGTGTCTACTCTTGAGGGTGTTTATCAAGAAAGGGGTTGGGGGAGAGTTGGGAAGTTAAAGATTAGAGTAGGCTTGTGCTTATGCTTATCATATGAACCAGGAGACCAAAAAAACAGAGCCCGAACTGAGTTAAGTTCCTCTCGTATTAATTCTTTGCTACTTATGAACACAAAGGGAAGAACAGGTTTCACTGTAATTTTCCCCTTCTTGATTGACTTCACTACCACATTTTAATTATGTAAGGAAATAGACTTCTCTCTCAGGACCTGTTTGGTTAGGATGCCTTCCACCAAAATTCAGAGTTGAGACATCTTTCTGTTAAAAGACCCTTTCCCGGGGCTGGGGTTTTGGCTCAGTGGTAGCGTGCTCACCCAGCATGCGTGAGGCACTGGGTTCGATCCTCAGCACCACATTAAAAAAAATAAAGATATTCTGTTCACCTACAACTAAAAAATAAATATTTTTTAAAAAAA
The DNA here is from genome assembly GCA_028644305.1 of Xerus rutilus. Classification (NCBI taxonomy): domain Eukaryota; kingdom Metazoa; phylum Chordata; class Mammalia; order Rodentia; family Sciuridae; genus Xerus; species Xerus rutilus. The sequence goes on along the minus strand of CM053410.1, from coordinate 25,669,246 downwards.
GACCCTTTCCCTCACGATCCAATCTTAGCTGTAATTGTTCCTTTCATGGTGGTGACACAGAATTGGCTCTGATTTGTTTGTTTTTAATAGTGACATTGCTTTCTCTCATTCCTTCTCAATTATAGCAATTTTACTCTTTGAAATTATATTCCTTCCAGAAGATCCAAGACTGTCAATTAAAGGTGGTATTTGAGGGCTGAGATTGTGGCTCAGTGGCAGAGCACTTGCCTAGCATGCGTGAGGCACTGGGTTCGATCTTCAGCACCACATACAAATAAATAAAATAAAGATCCATTGACAACTAAAAACTATTTAAAAAAAAAAAGGTGACATTTGAAAGCACCAAAATTTAGTAAATAGTCAGAAAGGCTCTCAACTGCACACTTTAGGACATCAAAGTGGTTTTCTTTTTCTTTTTTTTTTTTTATTTAATATGTATTTTTTTTTAGTTGTAGGTGGACACAATAGCTTTATTTTATTTTTATGTGGTGCTGAGGATCGAACCCAGTGCCTCCCGTGTGCTAGGCGAGCACACTGCCACTGCGCCATAACCCCAGCCCCTCAAAGTGGTTTTCATAGGCATAAATACTACTTTTGTATGTCACATCTTACTAATTATTCAGTTTTTTATAGTTACATCTACTATGTAATAGAAGGCTTGTCATGACCAAAGGAAACAGGATGATAAAGAGATGAGTTGGAATGAGTGAGACATTTTTGTTCAGGTGTTAACTCTTTAATGTTATGTACACAGAAGTGACACAAAGTCATTGCCACTTGAGTATGTGTGAAGGGTCAGGGGAAGCAGGCAAAAGTGGGAAGCTAGTAAAGCGACCCTCGATCAACAGAAGTGATCAACAAGTGCTTCCCATTGCACAGCATTTTCCCTTTCTGCCTGTGGCTGCTCACAATTGCAGTGGGGTAGCAGACTGACAGTGTGATTCCTTTCATGTCCTTAGGGCTGGAGCAGCCATTCCCAGTTCTCATAGGAAAAGCGAATATTTGCTGTGCTCACAATGGAACAGATAGCCAATTAACTAGAGTCATAACATTTTAAGCTTCATTTAAAGAAAAATATGAGAAAAAGGGCTAAATGTGCTTCTTTTTTTTAAAAATAGTTTTTAGTTGTTAATGGATCTTGATTTTATTTATTTGTATGTGGTGCTGAGGATCGAACCCAGTGCCTCAATGCATGCTAGGCAAGCGCTCTACCACTGAGCCACAACTTCAGCCCCTAAATGTGCTTCTTTATACTCTTTAACCTAGAATATAGTGTGTGTGTGTGTGTGTGTGTGTGTGTGTGTGTGTGTGTAAACTCTTATGTGTCCTTCTGCCATAGCAGTACTCCAGAGCTACAAAAGAATCTGCTTCTCTGAATAGAACTGCAAGTTTATAGTATTACTTCAAGGGGGAAAGATGTGGGATGGCCAGAGAAGCCTTGCTATTTAACAAATAGGATTTTATTGTACACATTAAAATTTCTTATAATAAGTTATTTTCTTTTTACCAAAGATTTCTTGTTGTTAATATTACCAATGTGAGACGGTGACTTTAAAAACATTTTAGGATGAGGGGCTGGGACTGTGGCTCAGTGGTAGAGCGCTTGCCTCACATGCGTGTACCTCTGTGTTTGATCCTCAGCACCATATAAAAATAAATAAACAAAGATATTGTGTCCATCTACAACTGAAAAAATATTTAAAAAAAAACACATTTTAGGATGAGAAAACTGTTCTGTATTTTCACTTGGTGGTTACATGGTCATATGCACTATCTAAATATACCCAATTGCATTTCATGTTTATGTCAACAGTAACTATAAAATATTGCTTCTAGTTTACACGTCAGAAGAGTAATGTGAAATTTTTACACATTGTGAAAAGGTACATCAGAAAATTTCTGTTGGATGATGGTGCCAGCTTTCATGAATATTGCATCAGAATTTTATTGGAATCTAGAATTTGGTACTTTGATATATTTTAAGAAATTAAATCTCATATGCTATACTTTGAAAAGGTACCTTCCATACCATATGAAAAGATGACCTTCTTTATTCTGAATGTGTGTGTATGCATAAATAAGCTCACAGAACTTAAGTTCAGTCATTTATTTATTCCATAATAGTAATCTCTTATTTTGAGCTAGTCATTTTGGTACCTGTAGGTACTCAATGGGGGACAAGATGAATTCTGTCATTAGTCTAGTGGTTGGGAAATAATTTCAAAATAAAAACAAATTTTGTGATTATATATTTGATGATCGTGAATGGGTATGTTAACAGAAAATAAAAGACAAGACTTAATGAATAGTGGTCAAAGAAGGCCTGCCACTTTAATCCGGTAACAGAATAAGTAAAGAAGTGCCCCTGAGTTCAATCCCCAGTACCACAAAAAAAAAAAAAAAAAAAAAAAAAGAAGGGGGAATATTCTTGGTGCCGCTATTCTTTAAATAAATTTGTAGACATGGATAGATAGATTAAAATTAAAAAGATGGAAAAAGATACTCCATGTAAACAGTAACCTTAAGAAAGCTGGAGTGACTATTTGAATATAAGACAAAGCAAATTCCAGACACAGTACAGAGACAAGTGACATTTCATAATGACAAAAAGGTAAGTTAATCAAGAGGATACAATACTCCTAAATTTGTGTGTATTTAATAACCAAGTTTTAAAATGTGTGAGGTAAAAACTGACAGAACCAAAAAAAGATGAAAAAGAAAGAAATAGAAATATCCACAATATTAAATGGTGTGTTAGCTTTTTTTGCCCTGTGACCAAAATACCTGAAATGAATACTTTATGGAGGAAGGATTTACTTGGGCTCCTGGTTTCAGCAGATTCAATCCATGATCAACTGGCTGGTTCCATTGCTTTGGGCCCCATGTGAGGCAGAACACCATGACAGAAGAATGTGGCAGAGGAAAAGCTGCTCACTTCATGGCAGCCAGGAAGGAGAAAGGGGGACCAGGGCTAGGGACAAGAAAAACCCTTCCAAGACACGCTCCCAGGGACCTACTTCCTCCAGCCATGCCCTACCTCCTACCATTTCCACCACCTTTATTCAGCTCTTGTGATGGATTAAATATGAGGTGTCCCTCAAAAGCTCATGTATGAGAGAACCCAACAGTGTTTAGAGGTGAAATGATTAGATAATGGGAACTGCAACCCCATTGGTGGATAATACACTCATGTGCAATAATTGGGTGACTGTGGGCAGGTAGGGTATAGCTGGAGGGAGTAGCTGGTGGGAGGAGTGCCTTTGGTGGGTGGAGCTATTTCTCTGCGTCCTGGTTGCCATGTCCTGAGCTGCTTTCCTCTGCCATGCCTTTCCATCATGATGTGCTGCCTCACCTCAGGCCCATTGCTTTGGAGTCTGCTAACCATGGACTGAAACTCTGAAACCATGAGCCAAAATAAACTTTCCCTTCTCTAAACTGTTCTTATAAGCTATTTTGTTCTTATAAGCTATCTGTTCCTATAATGCAAAAGGTAACTAAAATAGCTATCAGTGTACTGATTCAGTAATGAGGTCAGGGCCCTTATGATCCAAGCCTTACCTCTGAAATTTGCTACATTGGGGACCACGCATTCATCATATAAGACTTTGGGGAACTTTCGAGATTGAAACCATAACAAGTGGTAATTTCAAAATTATTTCCTTAATAATTTAAAAAGTAAGTAGGAAGGTATTCCAAATACAGAAAGCTAGAATATTCTAAACCACAAAAAAATCTGATAAGGTGGATCTGCTAGGAATCAGTTCTGAGATTTGTTTACTAAGGAATCTCTTTATTTTCTTTTCCTTTTTTTTTTTTTTTTGGTACTGGGCATTGAACTCAGGGGCACTGGATCACTGAGCCACATCCCCAGCCCTATTTTGTGTTTTATGTAAGTCAGGATCTCACTGAGTTGCTTAGCGCCTCGCTGTTGCTGAGGCTGGCTTTGAACTCATGATTCTCCTGTCTCAGCCTCCCTAAGTGCTGGGATTACAGGCTTGTGCCACCACGCCCAGCTCCTTTTCCTTTTTAAAAATATTTTTTAGTTACAGATGGACACAATATCTTTATTTTGTTTGTTTATTTTCACGTGGTGCTGAGGATCAAACCCAGTGCCTCACATGTGCGAGGCAAGCACACTGCCACTGAGCCACAACCCCAACCCTTGCTTTCCCTTTTTGAAAGATAGTTTTGCTGGGTAAAAGAGTCTTAGTGGTCAGTGTCTTTGTTCTTGGCACATTGAGCATGCTGTTCTTCTAGCTTTTAGCCTATGTTGGTTCTGATGAGCAGTCAACTCTTAATCTTATTACACTCCCTTGTGACAATTTGTTTTATTCCTATTATTTTAAAGATTTTCCTTTTGTCTGGAGCTATCAACACTCTTACTATTATGTAACTAACCATGGATTTCTGTGTTTATCCTGCTGAGTTCATTGAACTTTTTGGATATACAGATTATTATTTCATCAAATTTGTGAAATTTCAGCCATTATATATTTCTAATGGCTGCTCATTTTCTCTCCTTTCTTCTGGTACTGCCATTCCATGTGTGCTAATTTGCTCATGTTTCTCTGAGACTTTTATTTATTTTCATTCTTCTCTCTTTTCTTATTCTATCAATCTGTCTTCAAGTTTGCTAATTCTTTCTTATCCCAGTTCGGAAATACTCCTGAGTCCCTCTGATGAACTTTTTATTTCCATTTTTATAGTTTTCAACTCCATAATTGACATTTCTATCTCTTGTATGGGTTATATCTCTATTGATATTCTCTATTTAATAAGACATTTCTGGGCTGGGATTGTAGCTCAGCAGTAGAGCGCTTGCCTCGCATGCGTGAGGCCCTGGGTTGGATCCTCAGCACCACATACAAAGCAATAAAAAAATAAAGACATTGTGTCCATCTACAACTAAAAAAAAAATTAAAAAAATAAGATATTTCTGTCAAACTTTACTTCTTTAAGCATCATTTTCTTAGTACTTTGAACATATTTATAATTCCTTCTTTGAAATCTTTGTTAACTCCAATGTCTGGTCTCTTTCACATGCAATTTATTTTGGCTACTTTTTATTTTTCCATTTTTATGGATGACATTTTCTTATTTCTTTCCATGTCCCTTTTTTTGTTTGTTTGTTTAGAACTGGATATTTTAGTTAATTCTATTGTCAGAATTCTGGATACTAATCCATTCTGGGAATTGGGTGGAGGACTTGTTTGCTTATTTATTTTTTTAATAATTTTGGCTGAAATATTTTAATGAAATCTGTTTCCTCTACAGTATGAAACCTCTTATGTCACTCCTCTGAGGGCACAGCTTATGAAGTATGCAAAGTCTTCTTGGAATCAGAGTGACTTTAACAGGGCTTTTCTTGTGTCTATTTTTGACCTTTCTGTTAAGCCAGTCTGCCTTTGTTGGAATTAAACTCAGCAATTGGACTCCAGCACTTGTTGGCTGGTTCCTCTGTTGTTTTCAGCAATGTCCTAGGGCATGAATCAGTTCACAACCTAATACAATTAAATGCACACCCCTTTCAAGACTAATTTTTGTGCCTAGGCTTTGAGTTTTGTTCTGACCCCAGGAGAGTTCTTAGCTATTTCTTTGTTTGAGTCAGTTTCCTGACCTAGCTGGTCTTGTTGCCCCATTGAGTTAGCATTCCCCTTGCAGTTACCCAAATCGCTGCTGTTTTAAAGAGTCTTTATGGCTTGAATTTCCCCCAAGTCCCTCTCAAATAAAGTCATGAATGTTGGGGAGTACTTTGGAGTTCTCTGTTGTTATGGCCTCCTTGTCCCCCTAGACAAAAATCCCTGAGCCACTGTTCTGAATTGGCAGCATCTCTTGGAGAGATACCCTACATCATGAGCAGAACTCTGGACCAGAAAGGTAACTTCCTTGTGTTCAATTTGCCTGTTCTACCATGGCACCTATGGTAGAACACGGTATACCTATGCCTAATGAGCAAGTGGAGGTACAAGTGATTTGAATTCCATTATTCTCAGATAGCAGCACCTAAATTGAAACCTCCACCCCATAAATGGGGAGCTGACTGGAAGAAGGGAATCCCTTGCATTTTCCTAGAATTCAGCCTCTGCAATGTGGAATTAGGTAGTGTGTGAGAAATGCTTATTGTCTGCTCCTCTGGAGAATATAATACACCTTGGGTAAGAACTGTGGGGAGCAGGAACCCAATCTTCTTGGCAACATCCACCTAGAGTGGATGTCATACTGATGGGGATGTGGGGGGGAGGGTGGATCCTAGCGCTATAGACTCTTGCTGTTTTTATTGAGATTGTTATGCCTTGAAGGTGAATTCATTTGCTAAATGTTCTTTATGACAATTTCTACAGTCTTTATAGTTTTTCTAATTTTCACTGTTTATAATAGTTTAACTGGAATATGGGTCCATGAGTTCTTTACACTACCATTTTGGAAACAAGAATCCTGTGAAATACTGAAGAAATGAATAATTAGTTTTGTTCACTCCTTTTAAGAGGTCAGTAGGGTACTGACAAAGGAAGACTGAGATATTGGGCTGGGGTTGTAGCTCAGTGGTAGAGCACTTGCCTAGCACATGTGAGCTACTAGGTTTGATCCTCAGCACCACATAAAAATAAATAAATAAAAGAAAGGTATTGTGCCCATCTACAAATAAAAAAGTACTTTAAGAAGAAGAACAAGTTATTTTAAAAAATGAGTCTATTGGAAGTCAAGGGTAAAAATGTTTTCTCTCATATGTGGATGATAGAAAAAAAGGACAAAAAATTGGTCTCGGGTCTGGGGCTGTGGCTCTAGTGATAGAGCACTTGTCTAGCATGTGTGAGGCACTGGGTTCAATCCTCAGCACCACATATAAATGAATAAAATAAAGATCCAACAACAACTAAAAAAAATCAAAAGAAGTTTTTTAAAAATTGGTCTCATGAAAATAAAAGATCAGTAGTGTGCAGAAAATAACTGAGAGGGAGGAAGGAACAGAGGCTATGGGGAATAAAACCTACCAAATTATGTAATGTCCATGTATGAATACACCCCCAATGAATTGACATAATTATATATATACTTATAATGCACTAAAAATAATAATAGAATGGAGACCAGTAGAGTAGAGCATGTAGATCAGGAGAAGGGAGGAAAAGGGAAAAAGGAAGATCCTGGGACATGACACGATCAAATTACATTACATGCTTGTATGAATAAGGCATAATGAATCCTACTACTACGTATAATTATAATGCACCAATAAAAAAGAAACGAGTATAATATTGCACATGAACATATATGCAGAAATTCTTCACAAAAATTTAAATATTATTTTAGTTTTCAATGGACTTTATTTATTGATACGCGGTGCTGAGAATGGAACCCAGTTCCTCACACATGCTAGGCAAGCACAGTACCACTGAGCCACAACCCCAACCCCTTCACAAAATTTTAACACACCTGTAATCCCAGCAGTTTAGGTAGCTGAGGCAGGAGGATTGAAAGTTCAAAGCTAGCTTCAGCAAAAGTAAGGTGCTGAGACTCTGTTTCTAAATATAATACAAAATGGGACTGAGGATGTGGCTCAGTGGTCGAGTACCCTGAGTTCTATCCCTGTTACCCTTCCCCCCAATGTAACAAATTAAATACAAAAATATAGAAAAATGTTAGTGCATTATGATGTACCAATCTTTATTCCAGGAATGCAAGTTTGTTAAAACATTAAGTTTGTTAGAACATGTAAATTTACTGCACCAGAATTGCTTTGATAGAATCAAAGTGGAAAACATCAACAACAACAAAATGCCAAAATTTAACACCCATATGAGACAAGCATTCTCAATAGACCAGGAACAATGGAAATTCACAATAATAAAGTGTATCCACCAATTTAAACATAGCAAGCAAAATATTTGGATACTTTACAAAGCCCTATATGAGTGTGTGTGTGTGTCTTTGTGTGTGTGTAAAAACCTTATAAGATTTTCATACATGTATAAGCTTTAGATATATTATATATGCTTGATTAAAGAATAATACAGGGGCTGGAGTATGGCTCAGTGGTAGAGTGCTTGCCTAGCATGCATGAGACACTGGTTTTGATTCTCAGCACCGCATATAAATAAGTAAAATAAAGATCCATTGACAACTAAAAATATTATTAAAAAGAATAATATATATAATTAAACAATAATATACATATTATTATGTAATATTCAATATCTTTAATCTGTGGGAGGTAAAAGCATAATCAGATGCTAACAGACAAATATGACAATGTCTAAAATTACAAAGACTAATAATATCAAATATTTTTTATTTATCCATTCATTTATTTATTTAAGTATACATATTTCACCAAAGTATTCTATACAAGCAATATCACTTATTCACTGAACTGAGTACAGTTCACCCTTACACAATATAAGGGTTAAAGGTGCTGAGCACCGCAGTTAAAAGTCTGTATATGACATTGTAAGAAATTATTTTATTTTATTTATTTATTTTTTTCTCACAGTGTTGACTTTTTTTTATTTTTTTTTTATTATTTTATTTTTTTTCCCAAAAGTTGCATTTTAATACATGTTAGCAAACATAACAGAAAAAAACAAATTATCAGAAGCTGTATACACTATTCACTGAAAACATTTGTTGAGGCAAATAGAAAAAAATTGTTACAA
>CM053410.1:25637223-25660092 GCA_028644305.1 Xerus rutilus | reverse complement strand
AACATGGTTGGGGGAGGGGGGAGGAAGGTAAGGGAAATGGGCATAGTAATGATGGTTATTTGAGATGGTCTTTACTACCCCTGACACATCTATGAAGACTCTAATGTTGAGACTTTATTTGGTTTGCAATCAGAGAAATGGGAAAACAGAGATCGGGTTATGTACTATGACTTGAAATGCATTTAAATAAAAAAAAAAATAAATAAAAAAAAAAATAAAAAAAAAACTTGTTTTTTTGATTGAGAAGTGTTTTATTTATCTATCTATCTATCTATTTATTTATTGGTGTTTTATTGAGTGATGGAGTAGGGATTTTTTTTCTGCAGTTAAGCTATAGCAGTTCTTTCTCCACCTCCTCTGATATAGGTGTGTAAAGAGGATCTTTTTTTGCAAAGAGATTTCCTTCATCTCTCTGGTGACAGAATTGGGGATTTCCCTGGGGCCAAGATAACCCTATACCAATCTCCCCACTGCTCAGATATGATCACCCCAGGCCACAGTGTCTTGGGCCTTAGTCTTGTGAAGGCTTTCAGAGCAACTCCTTTCCAGTCATCTCCTTGGGCAAGGGCATCAGGCTTGGGAAGGGCCCTGCCCTTGAACTTGGCAGATGTACTCCTGCAGGCAGCACTTGAGGGAGTCAAATTTGACCGGATGAGAGAACTACATTTAATCCTGTTCCTCTTTCTGGAAGGTTTCTCCCTTCTTCCTCAAGGGAAGAAATGCCCCATGACCTTATGGCTCTCGGTCTCTACATCTCCCAGGACCTGCTCTCTGGATAGGACCGGGGGAAGGGTGAAGGCGTCACCATCTGCACCAAGGGGTTTTTTTTCTTTTTTTTTTTTAGTTGTCAATGGACCTTTATTTTATTCATTTACACATGGTGTTGAGAATCGAACCCAGTGCCTCACACATGTTAGGCAAGCACTGTACCACTGAGCTACAACCCCAGCCCCAAATTTTGTTTTTGTACTGGACCTGGGGTATGCTGAAAAACTTAAAATTTTTGGTGTTCTCATCCAGCTCCACATGCATGTTGTAATTCGCTATCATGGCCTGCATTACATTCTTGAAATAAAGTTAAGGTACTGCAGAGTGGGGGCAGATGGGGAACAGACTTCCGTGGGCATGGTGGTGATGGCTGAGCAGGGAAGGGACCATGCTGAACTGGTCTGCTCACTATGTGGACACCCCCTTCCCCTTACTCCTCCCACCCCTCCCATGAATGTTTCCACTCCCACTCCCAAATTATTCTATGTTCATTTATTTTCCCTTCCTTATCACGTTAAGAACACATTTACTATACTTCTAGTGTTTATTGTAGCACATGCAGTGTACATCATGATTTCAGTGTAAAAAGAGTTAATTTTACCACTTTTCAAACACTTTTAGAACCCCAGGCCCCTTTCACTTTATTTAACACCTCCATCCTTTCTGTGCATCATTATCATCATGCATTTTAGTTATTTTAAACTCTACACATATTACAAGTAATGATATGTATAGTTGGTATTCATTTTACTTATCTTTTCCAATATCCACTTCTCTAGCTTTATCAAAAAATGACACATAAAATTATATATGTTTAAAGATTGCAATGTGGGGCTGTGATACATGCTTATATTTTGAAATGATTATCAAGATCAACATATTCATAATTCACATAGTCACACTTATGGTTGATTGTAACTCTCTTACATACCTTGGATGAGTCTCTTACATAACTTGGATGCTAACAATTTAGTAAATATATGTCTAGCAAATATTTTCTCCTATTTCAAGGGTTGTATTTTTATTTTATTGATTGTTTCATTTGCTCTGCAGGGTTGTTTTACTTTGATATGATTCCATTTGTCTTCTTTTGTTCTTGTTGCCAATGCTTTGGGTGTCAAATGCAAAAACTCCTTATTATGACCAATGTCAAGGATATTTTCCCTGTATTTTCTTCCAGAAGTTTTATGGTTTCTAGTCTTATATATAAATCTATAATCCATTTTAGTTGATTTTAGTTAATGATGTAAGATAAGTGTTCACATTCTTTTCTTTTGCACATGGGTTGTCGTTTTCCCAGCATCACTGATTGAAGAGATCACTCTTTCCTCATTATGTATTTTTTGCCTCTTTGTCAAAAATTAGTTGTCTGAACACATATGGGTTTATTTGTCTTTTTGTTCTTTTTCATTGGTTTGTGAATCTATTTTAATGCCAGTAGCATACTGTCTTAATATTTCTACAGCTTTTCAATATTATTTGAAATCAGGTAGTATGATATTTCAGGTTTGTTTTTCATAATATTGCTTTAGCCATCCAGCACTTTTGTGGTTTCATACGAGAGTTGGCATTATTTTTTTCTTTCCACAAAAAATGTCATTGTGTTTTTCATTGTAATGACATTGACTCTGTAGATACTGGGGAGTATGTATATTTTAATATTAATCTTCCAATCTATGAACATGGAATGTCTTCCCATTTTATTGTGTCATCAATTTTTTTCATCAATATTTTATATTTTTCAGCATACAGATATTTCTTTTTTCACTTTTGCAATATTGTATTTAAGCAGAAAACTAAATACAAACCATGTTTAAAAAATAAATAACTTTGGCTACGCGTGGTGGTGCATGCCTGTAATCCCAGCACTTTGGGAGGCTGAGACAGGAGAATCACAAGTTCAAAGCCAGCTTCAGCAAAGGCGAGGCACTAAGCAAGTCAGTGAAAACCTGTCTCTACATAAAACACAAAGTAGGGCTGGGGATGTGGCTCAGTGGTCAAGTATCCCTGAGTTCAATCCCCAGGACCAAAAAAAAAATTAATAACTTTGCTTTAAAAAATAATTTCGAGGGCTGGGATTGTAGCTCAGCGGTAGAGCGCTTGCCTCGCATGCGTGAGGCCCTGGGTTCGATCCTCAGCACCACGTACAAAGCAATAAAAAAAATAAAGACATTATGTCCATCTACAACTAAAAAAATATTAAAAAAAAAAAAAAATAATAATTTCGAAAAAAAAATTTGGATGACATCGAAAATTTGTAGGTATTGGCATATCCTCCTAAGTCTTCTTCATGTACTTTCTCCTGAACCATCTGTCTCTCTGGTGCAAGGTGCATGGGCCTATGCGAAGGAAAAGAAAGATGCCATTGCCTCACACAGAAGTTGCTTGTTACGGGGATGCTGGGGTTCTGCTTCTGCTGACTAGGGGAAGCCCAGGGCAAAGCCATGATGAAAGAAAAGGTGTCCCTGTGACAATTCCAAATCAGATGAAGACCTGAACAGCCACACTGAAATCTCTCTTGTCCATTTTTGAACTTCAGGGGCCAGAAACACAAGCAAAAGTTAACAGGGCCCATCAAATAACCTCATAAGTAAGTCTAGGCAATCACGAAAAGGAAGAAAAATAACTCCAATAGTTGACATGTAACTAAGGATACAGGCTCTGATCCACCCTTTTCGGCTGGAAATTTAAAATATAATTTGATCATTTTCAGGTATTATTCTATGTATAAAGTGCCCATCAGAAAGTTCATGGTGGCTTCTCATTTGGGGCTGATGCAGTAAGTCCTGATTCAAAAACTGAAAAAAAGGACAGTTTCCTGAGTACCGATGTCACTTACCTGTATAAGAGTTCTGGTAGAGGACTAAACAGGCTACAGAGAAACAGAGTCCTGCAAAAAATCTTCTTACAAAGGTGTAAGGAAGAGCATTTATAACAGCAAGGGATCCAGCCAGAAGGAGTGGGGTACACAGCCTCTTGACACACTCAACCTGCTGACATTGTAGAGCTCAGAAGCTTAGCCCATAGGGACTCTGCAAACAGTCCATCTTCTCAGCCAGCTGGCACTTGGGGGGAAAGGGGCGGGTAAGGATTTCCTATCTTTCTGTCTATTTTCACACCAAAGGTGACTTTTCATCTCTGAAATTCTCACCATTCACCTTGGCGATGTCAAGTTGATCCTGTACACCATCTTCTGGAGTTTTCCTTTGTTTTTCAGGATGTTGGCTCTCACAGCACAGATTTGTGTTGCTGGTCTTTAATCATCTGCTCCAGCTCAGCCAGTTTGACCTTCAGGGGCTCGGTGGCATAGCCCGTGACATTCTGCTCCTTCTGCAAGGCCTCTGCAGGCTGCTTGTCCTCCATGTGCCACAGCTGTGGCTCATGCTGCATGGCATCCACATCCTCCTGGATGTAGTCCATATCCTTCCCCAGAGAAGCATGCTCTCACACAAGGGCTGCATGAGCACTTGGAGCCTCTTGATCTCCTTGGAAACATATACTTCTTCCATGCCAACTCCAAGACAAAGGATTTCTCCTTCTCTCCAGGTTTGGTGACTGTTGAAACTTCTCATAATCTTTCTCAGAATCCAAAATTTTTTTCACAAGTCCACCATGACTCTCATGGTCCTCTATCTCCACTGCTGGCACCATTTCAATTTCTGACATTCCAGAGATGCCGGGGTGGGGGGGGGCAGCCTCCACCACAAACTGATCACTGTCTTCGTTGCCTGAATTCTGTGAATCTATAACCACATTTGAGATGTTTTACCACTCCCTGTCCTATCTGTCATTAAGGTCTCCTCACTCTCCTGCCATTTGACCCAGGAGGTGCCAGTCTTGCGCTGCTGGGACAAGGTATTCTGACATTGGAGGACAGTGCATTGGGGGCTGCTGGATTCTTGGACAACTCAGATTTAACTTATTTATCTTTAGGCCCAGCCTCTCCTTCTGCATCACTGATGGAGTCACCATCCACTGAATATTTAGATTCTGGTTTTGATGTTTTTGATGTCAATGACATAAATGCTGTCGTGGAAATCTCAGCCTGTTTCTGCCTTGGAGTCTTTAAGGAATCCATCTGACAACTTACATCTCCAGAGCTTGCTGACTTTCAGCTTTTCCTGTTCTCTGTCGGGGTCCCTGGAGTGCTCCCCCTTTCTCACTCTCTGCTGCTCCCAGGCTCTCGGCCTCTCCCCCTCCTCCTGATCTGCATCTTTTCCAGGTCCTTGCTGCCTCTGTCTGTCCCTCTCTATCTCCTGCTTGGCCCTACTTCTGGTTTTTCTCCTCCTCTCCTTCCTTGTGCTTGTTCCTCTCTGCATCTTTAGGGTCTCGGTCATTTTCCTTCATCTTTTCCTTGTCCCTTTTTTTCTTGATTTGCTTTCTTCTTGCAGTTCTTTCTGTATTCTATCTCTGTACTTCTCTCTTTTACTTCAGAATTTCTTCTAGCCTCTCTATCGTTGTGGGCTCTGGAATCTTATTTCCTCGCATTCTCCTTGTAAGACTGGTGAGTCTTTGAGGTCCAGGAAGCCCTTCCTCTCATGTCTGCCCTCTCTCCAGCTAGAACTCTCTCCACTGGGTCCTTGCTGGAGAGCTTGGTGATGCAGCACTTTGCAATTATCTGCAGCAGCTGATTTGTTCTTTTGGGCTGATGCCTGGCCACGATTCGGGCTGGTTTTGCCAACAAGGGCTCTCCTGAAACTATCATGACCGCATCTGTGGCCCTCCTTAGGAAGATAACTTTTGCATTATCTGGACGTCTGTGTAGAGGCCCTTCAAGGATTCAGTTGTCCTAATCACCTCCGTGACTATGTCGCGCAGGTAGCAGAAGCAGGAATTGCTCAGCAGCTTCTCCATCAGCGGCGACCTGGGGGATCACTTTGCTGAGCGCCTCCTGCGCCCGCAGGACCACCGCTGAATTCAGGGCGGCACTGCAGCTCCGCTGCTGGCCTGTGCCCCTCAGCCTGCTGGGTCCCCAGGGCCGCGGCTAGGAGCCAGGGTCCCATCCCACAGTGAACCGCACCGCGGGGTTCGCCCGGGTCACCAGGGCTGCTCAGCCTTTGCCTTCCTAACTTTGGAGCAAGGCGCCCGCCCCGCCCAAATCCCCGCCCCCAAGCCAGATATTTCTTGTGTCACTATATTCTTTAGCTACAAATGTCTGTGTGATTTTTGTTTACTACCTCATTGTTGAACTACTCATTTTGTTCTCAGATGATTTCTGACTTTATCAAATTGTTTGTTTATGTTATCTTGTAGTTTGCTCTGCTTTTTAAAATATAAGTATTTTGATTTGTTAGGAAATTCATGGATATCCATTTCCTTGGGGTCAGTTACTGGAATTTTATTGTGCTTCCATGGTGGTATCATGGTTCCCAGATTCGTTGGGATATTTTTACTTGATGTGAATTTGAAGCAGCAGCCACCTCTTCCAGAGCTTATGGACTAGTTGGTTAAGAGTTTCAACTACGGGATGAGTGTCGCATTGACGTGTGCCTGGCACTGGGCACCGAGTGTAGGGGTGTGCAGTGGCTGTACGTCTATAGGGTTGTGGTGTTTCATCACCACATTCTTCATTCCTTTAATTTTAAAAAATGTATTAATTACAGACTTTAAAATAACCTTAGTCAGGAATGGTGGTGCACACCTGTGGTGCCAGCTGCTCAGGAGTTTGGGGCAGAAAAATCTCTTGAGTCTAGGAGTTCAAAGCCAGCCTGTGCAACTCGGTGAGACTATGTTTATCTTTTTAAAATTTTTTTAAAGAAAATGCACAGGACTTTTATTTTAGAATAGTCTTAGATTTAAAACTGTGAAAAGATATTGGAGAGTTTCTACATGCTCTGTATCCCATTTTTCCTGTGACTAACATTTTACATTGTTATGACACTTGGGCCGCATGTTCCTAGCTCATTCTCTTTTAACTTCCTCAGTACTAAAAACTCTCCCTACACCCAGTTCCATTCTGTAATCATCAAGATAATGGAATTTAAGAATTCATTAGAATACATTATTAATGTAACTATTGAAATGCAATATATTACATATTAAAAATGAAAGTAGATTTGCTTGTGGATAAAGAGGTGACCGTCAATGGACAAAGTCAAAAGAAGGTCTTGATACCAGCTCAGTGTTCATACTAGTAAATATCAAAATAACAATCTCAAATTCAAAACAAACTTCTATTACACTAAAAAAGGACTGAAAATTAATGCTTAATTCCATCAAATTTTCTTACTTTGTTTACTTATTGTCACAATTATTACTATTTAAGTCTAAGACACAGTTATATACTTAACTTTCAGATCTTGGAGGAAAAAACTGATTTCAAAACTTTTGATTAAAATTATACAAAAATTAAGCATTGTTCAGATAATTGAAATGGAGAACAAAAGATGAGCAAAAAATCTGAACTACATTCTGGGGAAATATATACACATATCATTTTATTTTTTTTTTATTTTTATTTTTTAATATTTTTTTAGTTGCAGATGGACACAATGTCTTTATTTTATTGCTTTGTACATGGTGCTGAGGATCGAACCCAGGGCCTCACGCATGCAAGGCAAGCGCTCTACCGCTGAGCTACAATCCCAGCCCCACATATCATTTTAATAATGAATTTCAAATACTGCTACATGATTTTCATCAGACTTCTAATAATTGATATGGCACAAAACAAAGCAAAATAGGCAAAATAAAAAAATTACATGTAATACAAATCATAACTGACAACTACTTCAATTCAAAGGACTGTAATATTTATTATCACTTGATTAAAAAAAAGTTGGACATCAGATAAGGACCCAGGGAAAGAAATGAAATCATTTTATTTAGAAAAGAGGAAGGTGAATTAAAAACTAAAGGAATTTAGATATGTACAAGATTATTATACCAATTATAATATCTTATTTGTTTTATTGTAAGCTGCCTCAAATTCTCTGTGGAATGAAATGGTATAAAAAATTTAATCAGTCTATCACTTATTGAAGATGAAAGATTTTACTATTTCTGTAATCTTCTTTTCCATCTTTTCCTCTTCTACATATTGTTGCAATATTTTTAAAATGTTTATTGAAACTTTCTCCTTGGATTATTAAAGCTAAATTCACCATCACCTTTCACCCACCAGTTCATCCACATGTTCCATTTCCCCTCCCTGTCAACTAGACCAGGATATTCTGCACTACAAAGGTATTTTTTCTTTGCAGAGTGGGGGTGGGATTACTGAGGATAGAACTCAGGGACACCCAACTACTGAGCCATGTCCCCAACCTTATTTTGTATTTTTTTTACACACAAGTCTCACTGAGTTACTTAGCACCTCGCTGTTGCTGAGGCTGGCTTTGAACTCACAATCCTCCTTGCCTCAACCTCCCAAACTGCTGAGATTACAGATATGTTACCTCGCCCTGCAAAGGCATACATTTTTTTGAGTCATCATTGACTCATTCTTTTCATCCTTTCAGTTTAGTCATCATGAAATCCTATATAATTGTTTTGTAAAATAACTCTGGATTCCATCCATCTGCCTGTAATTTCACAACCTCACCACCCTGTCCTTGTGTAGCCCAAATACTCCTTCTTTACTCTTTACTTGATGGCAATTCAAGTCTTTACTCTTTCTCTCAAGAACTTCACAGTGTCAGTGGTTAAAAGGAAGGTTCTGGAGCCAGATCGTCTGAGTTAAACTTGTTTCTGATAATTTCTAATAGTGCCTCAACTATTTCATCTAAAAAATAGGAATAATAATAGTACCTACATGATAGGATTATTATGAGAATAAAATAACTCAATACATGTAAGGCATTTATATCAATGTCTAGTACATCCAAAGTTTTGATGTTTGTTATTGTGAAAAATTTGTATTAGTCTCTATTACAGTAAAAGGGCATAGTAATTGTTTTGCCTGAAATCATATCTCGTTTATACCACTTTCTACCTAATTCTCCCCCAGAAATCAGCCCACAGTGCTTTTAATATCTCTTGCCATTTTTTGACTTTCTGGACACTTTTCTTGTCTTCTTCTAAGGTAAATTCCCTACTCTATCTGTAAATCCTTTAGGGTTTTTCAAACTGTTACTTAGGAGACAATGGTGAAAGCAGTTTGCCAGGGACAGGTTACGAGGACATAGCTCACTATAGAGCATTTTATAGACTAATAGAAATTCAGTGATATTCTAATCTTTATGACATGCCAGCAATTCTTAAAAATATAAGTGATAACTATTTTCCCTCTTTCTTCAAAAGGTTCTGTTGATATAGTTTTTGTGGATATTTTTTGAGTTTTAATTACATACATATATAAATATAAAACTTATACATATACACAAATATGCTGTGTCATTTCATTTTTATTAATTATTCTGTAGACAACATTGGATTCTATCCTCAAATTAATTCTGAGAACTCTTATTTACACAGTTGGTCCAACACATGTAAACTAAAAATAGACCTGTGTTCTTTCAAGAACAAGGTCACAAGAGTTTGGTGTCATTCCAGCACAATTTTTATCTCCAGTTCTGTGATTTTGCATATTCCTGCATTTAAACAATAATTTTAACATAAGCAGTGATGACGTAGTGACAGCAAAGATGAAGAGACTGAATTAAAATGACTTCCATTTGGGCATTCTATGTGACCACCAGTTTTAATTTGTGTTTAAAATTTAAAGCAATGAAACAGAGAGAACTTTAATGCATACTTTACTAATTTATTTCCATATGACAATTTATTCTTTTTATTATGATTTCATATCTAAGGAATGCATCAAGAAAATGATTCTGTCATATATAGCAAGGGCTGTTAATAAATGAATTGCTTCTGTGTATCAAATATTGTCATTCAGATTTCTTCTTACATCCCTGATATACATGACAAAAGAGTATGAAATCCAATTGATTGACATGCCATACTTTTTAGAACAGTGTGGAGGAGGCCTGGGAAAACCCACATGCACTAGTCACTCCTGTCCAGGTTCATGGATTACTGCATTGGCCTCGTACATAACCTGCTGTACCAGACTCTGACCTCTCACCCTCTATGCTAAAATTTTCTTTCAACTCTAACTCCTTTGCTCAGTCACATGTCAGTGCATGACATCTTGATTTCTCTGCCTGACTCGCAATGTCATAGTTACTCCGTCCCCACGTCATCATTCTTGTGTACCTCCTTCTATCTGCCATTTCACTTGAAACAAAAACAAGAACCATAATTTACCATCTTGCATCCTGCATGGTTTCAGCATGCAGGCAGCAATGGTAGAAATTATATTGAATCAGTTATTGAATACCATGGTGATCAACTACTACCAGTGTTGATACAGTATTACCAATTATTGATATTGATCACAAGTAGATCACAAACATTTACTGGAAGAGGAGGAGATTATAGGAATATCACGTATGCATCATGATGCTTAATCTAGGGCCAAGGACAAAATATTCCTTACAGTTTCTCTTTCAGTCCCCACAGTGTTGGCAAAATTCCTCCTGACCTCACCCTTCCCTCCATACTTTCAGTATAGGGAATGTTTTGTCTGTGGGCAGACCCTAAAATGGGACTTTCCCCAGCGTTTTCATTATTATATTATTTACAGCAGAAACAAGCAATATTATTCTGCCTTTGGAGAAAACTGTGTTGATAGAATGTTACATGTGTCAAGTTCTAGTTCATGTTCATTTAAATTTTGCTTCTACCTCAGTCAATACAATTTTAGTTTGCTCTGATTTGCAGCATGTCTTTTTTGTTTAGCTGTTTGTTTTCTTGTATTCCTAGTTTCCTTTCATTTTTTAAAAATCTTAATGTTCTTGCATCATATCACAGGAGGTAAAATGATTAGATTATGAGAGCTAATCTAATATGAATGAGTGGGTGGTAACTGTTGGCAGGTGGGATGTGGCAGGAGGAGGTAGGTTGCTGGGTGGAAACCTGGAGGGATCCATCTGTTCCAGGCCCCTCTTCCCTTCCTGCCCAGCCATTCATGGAGCAGCACTCTACCATCCCATCCTTCTACCATGATGTTCTGCCACACTTAGGCCAAGAGCAGTGGAGGTGGCCCACCATGGACCATACCTCTGAAGCCATGAAACAACTCAACTTTTTATCCTTTAAGTTGTTCTTGTGGGGTATTTTGGTCACAGCAACAAAATAGCTGATGAACCCACCTCTCTTTCTTTAGAAAATTAACGTAACATTCTGAACTTTTCAAAGAATTCTGAGCATTATCAAATAGACATTTTAAAAGTTCTAATCCTTATGTTTCATCACTGATCATCTTATTGCTTTCTTCGTTCTTTAAGAGTGGTCTTTACCCTTTTTGTTGAAAGTTTCCTTCAAATACCTGGCAATATTAAAGGCAGGACGCTGAGAAGCTGAGTGGCAGTTCTGTGTGTCAGTGACGCTGAAGCTTTCTGCAGGCTGGCATTTCTTTTCTTTTTTTTTTTTTTAAATATTTTTTAGTTTTCAATGGACCTTTATTTTATTTATTTATATGTGGTGCTGAGAATCGAACCCAGTGCCTCACGCATGCTAGGCAAGCACTCTACCACTGAGCCACACCCCAGCGCCTGGAGGCTGGCATCTCAAATGGCTAGTCACCTGAGCTAGGGGATTCCAGATGCCTCAGATCTCCTGCCTGGAGGCATGTCAGGCCCTGTGTTGTATTCACAGGGACAACAGGGGACAAATGCTTCTATGCTCACAGTTTTAGTTGTTCATTTTTCAGCTCATCTTTCTCTCTTCTTCGTCCTACTGGGAGTCTGTAATTCCATAGTCTTTTCAGGGAAGGGAAGAGAGGCTCTGACTCAATCTATTGCCTATTGACAATCCCTTTCTTATTCTCATTGTCATTGTGAATTTGTCCATTTTAAATTCTTGTAATTTATAGTTGAACTTGGCAAGCAGAAGAGGCATACGGTAGGCTATATTCAACCATTAGGCCTATAGTTTATTTTTATTGCCCTTCTGGGTACATTGGAGATCAATATTTTCAATCCTCACATGTCAGAAAATGTCTATATTTGGCTCCCACTCTTGGTTATAAGTGATTCATCATCATTTTCCCTTAGAAGTGTGGAAGCCTCTGTCATCATCCAGTTCAGTTCTTGCTGAGGGGGAAGTATGATGTCAGAATGATTCTTTTTTTTTTAAATATGTATTTTTTAGTTGTAGATGGACACAATGTCTTTATTTTATTGCTTTGTATGTGGTGCTGAGGATCAAACCCAGGGCCTCAGACATCCAAGGCAAGTGCTCTACCGCTGAGCTACAATCCCAGCCCTGTCAGAATGATTCTTGATTCTTGGCTGAGCTTTCTTGATTCTCTTCTGAAACTTTTCAGTAATATGTTATTCAAAATGATTCTGGATATAGGCATTGTTAAAAAATTGATTCTAGGGCTCGGGCTATAGCTCAGTGGTAGAGCGCTTGCCTAGCATGCGTGAGGCACTGGGTTCGAGCCTCAGCACCACATATAAACAATAAATGAATAAAATAAAAATCCATCAACAACAAAAAATATTTTTAAAAATATTGATTCTATTCAGCATATAGTCTGAATAGTCTTTTCAACCTGAAAGTGTCTTTTTTTCAGATCTGAGACTCTTTTTTTAAACTATATATTAGTTATTTTCTCCCATCCAGTTTTTCTGAAATTTAATAAAGCTTCTAAAATACATAAAATATCAATAAAAATGACCAGTAGAGTCTGGATAAAAGGAACTCATTAGCAAATATATTTGGTTAAAAACATTCCTAATTGTTGGCTGGGGATATAGCGCAGTTGGTAGAGTGCTTGCCTCAATGCACAAGGTCCTGGATTCAAAGCCCTGTGTTCAATCCCCAGTACCTCAAAAAAAAAAAAAAAAATCTCAATTTCTCAATTGAAACAATCTAATATGCTTATGAAGAAACCTAACAAGAATCAAGCAGAGTTTCATGAAGAAAACAGTTACATTAGAAAGAATACTCAAAAAACTTCACTTAATGGAATTGCATACAATATGCCTAAATAGGAAGATGCATTCTGATAAATGATTTTTCATTAATTTAATAAATAAATTCAGTAAATCCCTCAAAATTTTTTCCTCTTTTGCATTTCATAAGTTGTCTGGAGTCATATTTGCATAAAGATAGCCACATATAACAAAGTCTACCTGACATAACAGAAACTATTTTTAAATCTCTAGTGTAGTGGGGCTGGGATTGTGGCTCAGTGGTAGAGCGCTTGCCTCGCATGCGTGAGGCCCTGGGTTCGATCCTCAGCACCACATACAAAGCAATAAAATAAAGACATTGTGTCCATCTACAACTAAAAAAAAAAAAAATTTAAAAAAAAAAAATCTCTAGTGTAGTAAAATATATAAACATTCAATAGAACAGAATCATGGATCAAGAAATCCACAGAAATATACCTATGAATTTATAATAGAATGAAGATGACTTTCTTCATTATTGGGGAAAGATAGGATGTTAACAGATGTTGTTAACAAATGGTAGTGGTAAGAAATTCTTAGATACTTGAAAGAGTATCAATCTGACTGCAATACCTCATACAGATCTATATGAATCAAAATCTAAAGCTTAACAATGTAAACCACAAAAGTGATAGAAAATATAGGGGTGTTGTTTTAGAATCTTTAAAAAGAAGGTGTTTATAAACATGAAAAAAAAACCCTCAGATGATATGGAGGAAAAGCTACCAATTTCTTGAGATAAATATTTTTTAAATTACTATTATTAAAATAGTTCATTAAGTAAAATATATTACAAATTGGGAGAAAACTTTTATAATGACTGATTTTTTCATTAGTAACCAAACATGTCTTATGAAACAATAAGACAAACAAATCAAGTAGAAAATGGTCAAATGATTGCAAGGAGCTCTCAATGAATATACACATAGTGAATAAAATTGTGCAACACTTTGAAGACCTTTTTCTTTTTTCGCAATATAAAGTATTTTTAAGTAGTGCAAAAACACCTATGATGTAAAGTTTAATTACTTTTATGTGTATAGCTCAATAGTGTTAAGTACAGTCATATTGTTTTACAATTTCTAGAACTTTTTAATTTTTAAAATCTGAAACGTGATCTCCATTAAATAACAATTCTCTATTCTTCCCTCTTCCCCAGGCCCAGGCAACCACTTTCTACTTTCTCTTTCTTTTCATTTCTTTTTTCTTTTCTTTTATGAATGACTACCTTGCTTATTACTTATTTCACCTAATATAATGTCTCCATGTTGTAGCATATATCAGAATTTCCTTCCTTTTATATAAATAACTCAAAACACCAAAAAAGAACCCAAATAACCCAGTCAATAATGTGGATGCTGACTCACAATAAGTGGGCTGGTGGGGGAGGGGTGGTTCACCAGCTTGGACAGGGAGCAATGGGAAAGACAATAAAATGAATCAGACATAAATTTCCTACATACATATATGAATACATGGACCAGTGTTAACTGCACATAATGTACAACCACAAAAATGGGAATTTATACTCCATGTATGTATGATGTGTCAAAATACATTCTACTCTCATATGTAACTAAAAAGAAGAAATAATTTTTTTTAAATTAGAAGCGAAATATTTGCCTAAGTATCTCAAGCTCTGTTGTAGATCTTAATGTCCCAAAGTGGGCTCCTATGCTTGGCAATCATTTCATAGCTGTTCAATTTAGCAAAATAAAAGATATGAAAGACTCAAAAAAAATTTTCCTTCCTTTATAAATCTAAATAATATTCCATTGCCTGTATACACCACATTTTGTTTATCCATTCATCCATATCCAGATACTTGAGTTGCTTCCAATCTTTTGACTATTGTGAATAATACTGCTATAAACATTGCACAATATCTCTTATGCCCTGATTAAAATTTTTTGTATATATCCAGAAATAGAATTGCTGGACCATATTAAAGAACTGCATGCTATTTTCCACAACAGCTGCATCATTTCACATTCCAATCAACTAAAAGCTCATGCACAAAAGTTCTAATTTTTTCACATCATTACTCACATTTCTTATCATCTGTATTTTCTTATAGTAGTCATTCTACTATGTGTGATGTAGTATCTCATCATGATTTTCATTTTCATGGTCCTAATAGTTAAATGTATTGAACTTTTTCATGTTATTTCTACTGATTTTTTAATTTTCTTTGGTGAAATGTTTTTTCAAGTTTTCTGCCCGTTTTTTAATTAGATTGTTTTTTATTGAATTGCAGGAGTTCTTTACATATTATGCTTATTAACCACTTACCCAATATGATTTTCAAATATCTCCCTCTATTCCATAGATTGTCTTTCACTCTGATTGTGTCCTTTGATAGGAAGAAGTTTTCAAATTTGATGTAGTCCAATTTATCTATTTTTAATTTTGTTGCCTGTGCTTTTAATATTATATCCCACCAAAATAATTGATAGCCAAATCCAGTGTCAGAAAGGTTTTGTCCTATGTTTTCTTCTAAGTGATGTACAATTTTAGCTCTTATATGAAGACCTTTTATCCATTTTTTGGAGGGGTTACTGGAGATTGAACTCAGGGGCACTTGACCACTGAGCCATATCACCAGCTCTATTTTGTGTTTTATATAGAGACAGGGTCTCACTGAGTTACTTAGCACCTGGCCATTGCTGAGGCTGGCTTTGACCTCGTGATTCTACTGTCTCAGCCTCCCTAAGTGCTGGAATTACCTGTTATCCATTTTTAATTAGTTTTTATGTGGATTAAGATTGAGTGTCCAGTTTCATTTGGTTGGGAGTTACCAGGTATTAAACTCAGGGATACAACCACTGAGCCACATTCCCAGCCTTATTTTGTATTTTATTTAGAGACAGGGTCTCACTGAGTTGCTTAGCATCTCACTCTTGCTGAGGCTGGCTTTGAACTCCTGATACTCGTGCCTCAGCCTCTGAAGTCACTGGAATTACAGGCATGTGCCACCATGCCTGGCTCCAATTTAATTATTTTGCATATGAGTATCTAGTTTTCCCAATGTCATTTGTTGAAAACACTGTTCTTTTTCCTTTGAATAGTGTTGGTACATGTCAAAAGTCATTTGACCATATGTGTGAAGATACATTTTTCAGTTCTTGCTCTTATTCCATTGGTCTATATATCTTATTTTTGCCAGTATGACAGTGTTTCAATCACTATAACTTCATAATAAGTTTTGAAACCAGGAATTGTGAGGCCTCCAATTTAGTATTTTTTCCAAAAATGTTTTGGCTATTTGGAGACACTGGAGACTCCATACAAATTTTGGGACTTTTTTTCAATTTCTGCAAAAAGCAAACAAATAAGAAAAACACCATCTCCACAACAACGTCATTAGTATTTTGATAGAAATTTTATTAAATTGGCACAAGGCTTTGAGTAGGATTGACAGCTTAACAAAACTTCCAAACCATGAGTATGGAATGCTTTTCAAATTAGTTCTGTGTTCTTTAATTTCTTTCAGCAATGTTTGTAGTTTTCAAGGTGAAATGTCTTCCATCTCTTCAGTTAGTATATGCCTGATATTTTATTCCTGCTAATGCTATTGCAAATGGAATTGTTTTTCTAACTTTTTTGCATGTTTGATTATTAGTATATAGAAATGCAACTGAATTTTACACATTGACTTTGTGCACTCAATTTGTTAGCTCTAAGAGTTTCTTTTTTGGTGGAATCTTTTGGGTCTTTTACAATGTGAAATCATGTCATTCGTGAACAAATAATTTTACTTCTTCCTTTTCAATTTGGATGCCTTTATTTCATTTTCTTATCTAATTGCTCGGATGAGAATTTCCAATGCTATATTAAAGAGAAGAGGCAAAGTGAACATCCTTGTTATGTTTCTAAAATAAAAAGAAAAATTTTTAGTAAATAAGAATTGTGTATGATTGTAGATATGTGCTATCATACATGGCCTTCATTATGTTGAGATAGTTTCGATCCATGCTTACTTTGTTGAGTGTTTTTATCATGAAGGAATGTTGAATTTTGTCAAATGCTTGTTCTGTATCTATTGAGATGATTAGATGATTTTTATCCTTCATTTTGTAATGTGTGATGTTACACTGATTGCTTTGTGTATGTTAAACCACACTTGCATTTCAGAAATGAGTCTTACTAGGACATAGTGTATAATTTTTTAGTATGCTACTGAACTTGGTATTTTGTTGAGGATTTTTCTATCAATATCTATAAGGGATATTGGTCTGTAGTTTCTTTTCTTGTAGTGCCTTTATCTGATTTTGAAATTGGCAATGCTAACTCAAAGAATTTCTGTTTCCAGCACTGGGATCTAACCAAGGGCTTTGAACATGCTAGGTAAACACTATACGTCTGGACTATATCTCCAACAATTCATATAATTTTTTTTGGAAGAGTTTAAAGAGGATTGGTATTGATTCTTTAACATTTTTATAGGATTAATAGTAAAGCCATTTGGTCCTAGATTTTTCTTTGTTAACATATTTTTGATTACTGACTCAGTCTTCTTGCTCATCATGTCTGTTTGGATATTCTTTGTCTTTATGATTCAGTTTTGTTGAGTTGTGTATCTCTAGAAATATTAATTTCATTTCATTTATCTCTTCACAACAGTTTTATACCTTACAATATTAAAATCACAAATAAATTAATAGTGTAATAATTTTCTTTTAATAGTGAGATAAATTTTAAAATGTTCAATAATATCCATTCTGATAAAGAACTTTAAAAATAGGGGTTGTTTTTCACGATTGATAAGAGTTGTTAGTACAACTGAGAGAATATTATCTATAGAATATAAAATTTTCATAATTATGGGCTCACCCATTGTAATTAGAATCTGTCCTGCCAAATGCATTGAGAAATATGCATTACCATGTATATAAGAATAAAAAATTCACCATGACTTGTAAAAGGTAAAAGTTAGAAACCATATAAATGCCATTACTAATGCAAAAGCTGAGATTCTGCATTGCTCTACAAATGCTTATAACATAGTCACCATTTATTTGTAATTGTCTGAAAGCAGAATAGCTTTGAATATCTAGATCCTGTTTGGGTAAGTATTTTCTTCAAACTAAAATCTCTATGATATCTCTTCCTCAAATTCATTAGATGATCCATTCATTTATTCATGCTCTCCCCCTCCCCCACCAAATAGTGAATACCTGCTCTAATTCTAGTTCTTGGGAACTGTGTATGCTAAACATAATGAAAAAATCATCTACTCTTTTTTTAAAAATTTTAGTTGTAGGTGGACACAATACATTTATTTTATTTTTACGTGGAGCTGAGAATCAAATCCAGTGCCTCATGTGTACTAGGAGAGTGCTCAACCACTGAGCCACAACCCCAGCCCCAAATCTTTTTTTTTTTTTTTTGGTACTGGAGATTGAACTCAGGGGCACTCGACCACTGAGCCACATCACCAGCCCTATTTTGTGTTTTATGTAGAGACAGGGTCTCACTGAGTTGCTTAGCACCTCGCTGTTGCTGAGGCTGGCTTTGAACTCGCGATTCTCCTGTCTCAGCCTCCCTAAGTGCTGGGATTACAGGCTTGAGCCACCGCGCCCGGCTCAGCCCCAAATCTTCTACTCTTAAGGTGATAATTCATAAACATCACTTACTTCTTCTTTTATTGAGATCTGCTTGAAGGTCTATTGATAAAATATTTCCATGTTTCTTGTTTATTTCCTCCTTTGTTTTTCTCATGGTAATTTTTCCCCTTTGCACTGGGTGTAGAAGAGCAACCTTCTTTGTGTGCATACTCTGGGAGTTTCAACCTCCATATTGACCAGAGACTGAACTTTCTCAGTATCTGTTCTCATCCCACACAGAACTCTTAGGATGCCTTAACTTCAATCATGCTTCTCCCATTTGGTGTAGTCATTGCATATTTTATCTCGATCTTGTTTTAATTATTTTAACTCCACAGATTAGATTATCATCATTGTTTTGTCATTCCAGTGTTTGTTTATATTTATCCACAGATAAACCTTTTCAGCTTTCTTCTTGAAACACATCCATTTACATTTTTGAAATATGTTCTATTTAAATGTGTGCTAGTTTTATTTATTCTACAACATTTTCATTTCAGCTTTGTTTTTGAAAGGTTTTTTCTTTTTGCACCAGGGATTGAACTCACAGGTACTCAACCACTAAGCAACATCCTCGGCCCTATTTTTATGCTTTATGTAGAGAGACAGGGTCTCACTGAGTGGCTTAGCACCTCACCCTTGCTGAGGCTGGCTTTGAACTTGTGATTCTCCTGTCTCAGCCTCCCAAAGTGCAGAGATTACAGGCGTGCACACTGCACCTGGCTTTGAAAGGTATTTTTATGGAGAATATAATTCTTGATTAATATTTTTGTGTTTTATGTTTGTTTTGCTTGACCAACACTTCAATAATATATTTTAACCTATATATGTCTGTCATCCAGGGCTATTTTGAAGAAGCTGACTTTCAGTTAAATTGTTGTTATTTTGCCATCGATGTCTTCACACGATAATCCCTTTACAGTCTTTTCTCTGTGTTGGGTGTTCAGCAGTTTTGTTATAATGATTCCTTCTGAAACTCTGGGTTGATGTTTTTCCTCAATTCTTAATCTTTATGTGGACAAAAATATTGTTAGGTTGAACCTAACCTCTGCATTCTATAGCTATTTTATTCTTTCCCTTCATTTTCACCTTTGTTTTCTTCATGTGCATTATGAGAACACTTTTAAAGTCTGAACATCACATTATTGTTTTACATTGTTTTAAAACTTAATTGTGAAATTCCTCTCTTTATTGCATTATGAATTTTTACTTTAGCCTTATACTTTTAATTTTCTTGTGTTTATTTTTTAAATATCTGACTACTCTCTTTTTATCCCAGTTTAGTCTCAGTCAGTTTGTTTTCCAGTTTCTGGTTCCTATTTCCTCTTCTTAAAAAATTCATTTTGGCTGTGTTGGGTTTTGAATCCAGGGTCACTCCACCACTGAACTACAGTCTGAACCCCTTTGATTTTTTAATTTTGGGACATCTCCAACACTTTTTATTTTGAGGATCTTGCTAAGTTTCCCACGCTGGCCTCAAACTTGTAGTCCTCCTGCCCCAGCCTCCTGAGTACCTGGGATCACAGTCATGCACAACCACATCCAGCCTCTTAAAAATTTTGGGGGAGAGCAAAATATCAATTTTTTAAAACTTTCTGTAGAATTAGCATAGACAAATTGTTTCCTCTGCATATTCTTCATTATGCTTCCTCTTTGTGTTGCTAAAGTCTCTCTTTGTGGTAAGGTGCTATGTATTGGCTAAGGATTTGCTAGTAGGAGACAAGACCAGCAGAGAAGTGTCCAAAGTACCTCTCTGTGTACATATGGATATTGACAGTTCCTGTTTTCACAGGGAGATCTACTGTAGAAATTTTAGTGATTAGCAAACATTCAGTAATACTTAATAAACTTCATGGAGGATATTTTGCTTTGTCCATTGTATTTTATGATTATGACAGAATAAAAAAAAGTACACTTTTTTCTCGTTTTGAGCATGGACTCTAAAAGCTCTTCTCCATAAATGGCCCCCTTTCCAGGGTTCCTCTTGTCTCTGCTCTTTCTTGTAATGCTTGTTGGTGGGCTACCATTCACTTTAGAACCCACTGTGCTTTCTACTGAGAAGTTAACAGACGGTGTCCATGGGATAGAGCAAAGGAAGGAGGTGCAGTTCAGAAAACACCTCATTAGAACCCAGTACTTATGCAGTTGAAGATTGCTATGTCAACTGTGCATGCTTCTATGCTTTTGTTGGGGCTGATAGGAAGTTTAGACTTATTTTTTTTTATTTTTTAATTTTATTTAGGCTTACATGTTAATAGTGTAAATGATTCATTGTACATAGATAGAGGATAACATATCAATTCTCTAGTTGTAAGTTGTATAGAATCACAACATATATGCAGTCATACATAAAGTTAGGGCTATTTAATGCTTTTGGTAATGTTCTGCTTCTGAAGGCAGAGGACATGATGTTGAGGATGTACTTTTCCTTTATTCCCTAAAATGTGCACTTAGTAGGAATGTCTCCAGATATGCTACTATTTTTGCTTTAAAACATTGTGATTGAATTGTTTGGTTAGTTAGCTACCTGCATGGTGCTTTTCAGGGAAATTGGGAGAAGTCTCTGCTGTCATTCTGCACTGATAGCCTGGAATTCTGTATTTGCATATTTCCTTATATCAACTTTTTCCTTGATTTTAAGGACTTTTGCATAATTTATGTAACAGACTGCATTTTTTTGAGATTGCTGATATCTTTATTTCATAAAGTTGATCTATTCAGAGAAGAAAGAGTTTTCAGCCGGGCGCAGTGGCACAAGCCTGTAATCCCAGCACTTGGGGAGGCTGAGACAGGAGAATCGGGAGTTCAAAGCCAGCCTCAGCAACAGCGAGGTGCTAAGCAACTCAGTGAGACTCTGTCTCTGCATAAAACACAAAATAGGACTGGGGATGTGCCCCAGTGGTCAAGTGCCCCTGAGTTCAATCTCCAGTGCCAAAAAAAAACCCCAAAACAAAACAAAAAAAGAAAGAAAGAGTTTTCATGCTTTCTAATCTCTCTAGAAGAGGCTCATTATTTCATGAAACTCTATCTATAAGATTTTAGGTTAATCAGAGGATCATCCATAGATGACTTTCATCTCTCTTCTGTGTACTTATAGATTAAGATACTGAGAACCTCACTAATCTCAGTCACATTTCATCTGGACTTTTTTGTGTGTGGGCAGGTGCTGGTGATTGAAACCAAGGTCTTAGTGCTTGCTAAGCAAACACTACCTCTGGGCTACATCCCTAGCCCTCACCTGGATTTCTGACTAGATATTTCCTAGTTTGTTTCTTGCTTTCTCTTTCTGCCTTCCTTCCTTCCTTCCTTCCTTCTTTCTTTTCTTTTTCTTTTTTTTTTTTTGCAGTACTGGGGAAAGAACCTAAGGTCTTCTAACTATATTGGAACTATGCAACTATATCCAGAATTGTTTTAAGTTTATCTAAAATATATTTTTCTCCCATTGTAACATCAATAAAATGATTTATCTTTCAATCGGCTATGTTCCAATAAAAATTAATTAAACTTTTGTAAATCTGCAAAGTATCTCTTAATGGCTAACACCATATCTTATTTTATTCCATTAACATGAATTGAACGAATTATACTCATTATAAACATTTGTAGCTTGCAATTTGTTGTTTAAATTAGAAATACTGTAACTCATAAGGCTCATTTATCCCATTGCTAAGATGCATAAATAAAATGTCATTACCCACCAACCAATCTCTCCTTCTGTCCATGCTTCACATTCAGTTTATTACTTCTCACCATTTCTCCTCTAATTACATGACCTCTTTTCCTCAATTTCAGTATCTGTTACTCCTTCCTTCTCATTTTTCTTCTGTTCATCTGTCATTCCCCACTTCTATTTTATTTTTTTTTTAAATTTTTTTAGTTGTAGATGAACACAATATCTTTATTTATTTTTATGTGGTGCTGAGGATTGAACCTGGTACTTCACGCATGCAAGGCAAGCGCTCTACCACTCAGCTACAATTCCACCCCCACTTCTATATTCTATAGCAGTAACAAGCAAACTATTCCTGTTGGGAGCATTTTGTGGTAGGGGAAACAACTCCCAAACATTTATTTAAAGGAATTAGAATTGATTCTTGGTTCTGTTAGATGTTAGGTACCTTTTAGGTTAAATGAACCAGTGTACCAAGGAATCTGGGAGATAAAGCAACTCCAGAAAGTAAACAAGTGAAACACAGATCAATTATTTTTCTTAAGTGCACACAGCCCCTAAATAATGAAACTGGGATGTGCACCAAGCAGCTGGAGCCAGAGACCCTGAATCTAATCGCCCCGCTGTATTGCCTCTCCAAGGTCAGGTGCTGTTTTAGTCAGCTTTCTCACTGCTGTGACTAAGGACCCAACCAGAACAACTGTAGAGAAGAAAAGGCTTCTTTAAGGGCTCATGGTTTCAGAGGACTTAGTCCACAGAAGGTTGGCTCCATTCCTTGGGGCTCCAGCTGAGGCAGAACACCATGGTGGAAGAGTGTGGCAGAGGAAAACAGCTCACACGTTGACCAGGAAACAGAGAA
>CM053410.1:25619039-25636723 GCA_028644305.1 Xerus rutilus | reverse complement strand
AGCTTTCTCACTGCTGTGACTAAGGACCCAACCAGAACAACTGTAGAGAAGAAAAGGCTTCTTTAAGGGCTCATGGTTTCAGAGGACTTAGTCCACAGAAGGTTGGCTCCATTCCTTGGGGCTCCAGCTGAGGCAGAACACCATGGTGGAAGAGTGTGGCAGAGGAAAACAGCTCACACGTTGACCAGGAAACAGAGAAAGAGTCCACTTGCCAGATACAAATATATACCCAGAGCCACACCCCAATTCCCACCTCCTCCAGCCACACCTAACCCCCTTTAGTTACCACTCAGTTAATCCCTAGGAAGGGAATAAATCACTGATAGGGTTAAGAATCTTACAACCCAATCATTTCTCCTCAGAACCTTTTTGCACTGTCGCACACGTGAGCTTTGGGGGGACACCTCATATCCAAACCATAACAGATACCTAAGGAAATTTGATCCCTATATTTGTCTCTCTAATATCTTTCCTTGGCACTCTTTTCCTCTCCCCAATTTCTGGGAATATTGGCCCCCTGTGTTTCCTGGCTGCCTCCCACCTCTCTTGGTCCCCTGGAGTGGACATGGTCACTCTGGTTTAAGATTATAGCCGCTTAGTTCCATTCAGTTCAGTTTCTATTTGTGGCAAGGGGAGGGGAGGCTTCTCATCATGCAGGCTGAAGATGGCAGAGAAAGTTAGTTCCTCACTGGGTAGACATATCCATCTTCTAAGAGGGATCTCTCTCTGCTTTGGATTCCAAAAGGCCTTCTTTATTATCTCCAAATTTGCACCTACAAATAGAAAACAGATATTTGATACATTGTAAATCAGTCTTTGGGGTGAGTTTCTTTAGTGTTTTATGCATGAGGCAACACATTCCCTAGTAAAAGAACACTAGGGAGCTGGGGTTGTACTTCAGGGGTACAGCACTTGCTTAGCACGTGTGAGGCACTAAGTTTGATCCTCAGCACCACACAAAAGTAAATAAATAAAATAAAGGTACTGTGTCCATCTACAACTAAAAAATATATTTTAAACAATAATACTAGTGCCTGCCTTACAGAACTTGTAAATGCTATACCATGCAAATACCAAATAAAAAAATCACTTAGACACTGGTAGCTATTTTTATTTATCTTGACAAAGAATCTTATTGAGGCAATCTTTTTCTGATATTGACAGTATTTCTTTATGGTTATTAATATTCCCAGGATTCTGAAATACATTTATTTCACTGAGACTTGATATATGTCCAAGGTTATCAGAAATAATCCTGAATAGACAAATAATATTGTTTTAATGTATTTTTTACTTTTTTTTTTGCTATGTTACTTAGTAGGGGCATGGGAGCTAACTATAGGATATATTGTATGATTTTATTTAAGTATTATAACATGGTTTCTTGGGAAATTACCTGAGAAATGGCAACAACACCACATAACTCCTTTAAGGCAGTGAATATATTTTTCATAAATTTGCAAGAAATAGATATCACAGGTATTGATTACTTACATATTGAGGTTTCTATTTGATCCTAGAACTCATTAAAATGTGACTCAACTGAATAATTACAAGAATAAAAATCCAGAACTTACCTTAGAAACGGGTATTCTTAGCCTCAGCACAATTGATATATCGGTTGTGTAATTCCTTGTTGTGGTGGGAAGGGGGACAGTCCCATGCATTATAGGTTGCTTAGGAGTATCTTGACCTCTACCCCCTAGATCCTGGTACTATCTTCTCAATTTTGACTATAAAAAAGTCTCCAGATATTTCCAAAGGATACAAAATCACCCCAGTTGAAAACCACAGCCACCAACTCACACCATATTGAATTTACCTGAAGTGGTTCATCAAACACAGAGAAAGCAGTTCCCAGTAGGGAAAAAGTTCCGATAAAGAAAGAGGATTCAGATGATCCATTTCTATTGATTTTGCATTCAGAATGCTTTTTTGGTCAAGATATTTTCCTCAGAGTGAAAAGAATCCACCCACATTCTCACAACTGTACTTTTCAGTGACTTACAGATTGACACATCCTTCCCAGGCAAAGCAAAGAACTCCCGATGACTACAATTTATTTCAGAATCCAATACACCAATTTCCTCCTCACATCTTGAGCTATTGTTATCCTTTCAGTAACATGTGTGACAACATTTACCTCCCACCATTTCACAGAGATTATTTTCCATAGACACTATAAATTTAAGGACTCAGTATTATGCAATTAAATTGTCCTTTTTAAAATTTTGCAAAGCTCCATGGGTTCATTTAAATAGTAACTCATCACCATACCCTTCCCAGAAGCAAACCTCAATTCCCCTTCTATTTATTACTTTTTTACGTAGTGTATTGAGCCTTAAAATCCAAGTAGCCTGCTAAGACATGACCTTTAAATTAGGATGGTGTAAAATCCAAGGGGTCCTGAAGATATCAGAACTTGCAACAGTATCTGTGCCAGAGGGGCCCAGCACCTTGTTCTGGTGTGTCAGGATAAACTGCAAATGACTGCATGGAGAGAATCAAAGGCCATGAGCAGAGAGCCTGTGATTCCTGTCCTGGTCCCCAATGGGCTTATGGCAGCTGGGGAGAGTGCACGAAGCCCTGTTGAGGAGGAATCCAGATGCAGCTACTAGCCTGTCAGCAGTCCAAGGGTGAACAGTTCCCAGATTTTGGCTGTGAAATCCTTGATAATCCCCAGATCAGGAGCAGTGTGACATACATACTTGTCCCCGAGATGCTGTGTGGAATACGGATGCTTGAAACTCTGATCACCAGCCACCCCCACAGATATTTTAAGAGCTTACATGCTTAAATTGTAAAATATGAACTGCTAATTATTTTAACCAAAGACATGAAGTTTATTTAATATAGTTCTTCTTGGGCCTGTATACAATTTTCTGAAACACAAAGGAGGAGGAAAGAGGGAAAGAGAGTCAAATACAACAACCAATGATCTGGTACTCACAGAAAAAGTTCATGGAGTGTTAAATTATTTGCACAGGCTATGTGATTTTTAACCCTTCCTTTGTAAACACAGCATTACTGGAATATATCTTTCAATGCCTCTACAGTCTGAAGAGCAAGACCACTTCTGCAAGGCATTTAAGTTTTGATTTTTTAAAAATTAAATCAAAAACATTTTCTAAAAATAAATAAATAAAATCAGATCAGGGCTGGCATTGTGGCTCAGTGGTAGAGCACTCACCTAGCATGAGGCACTGGGTTTGATACTCAGCACCACATATAAATAAATAAAATAAAGATCCATTGACAACTAAAAATTATTGTAAAAAAATGAGATCATATAATGGATGTGAGAAAGAGGAAAATGACTGAGATGTGTAAAATCTGAAAAATACACTGATATACTTAACTACAGCTTAACCTTGATTGTAGAGATAAAGCCGCTCCACTTATATATGCAAATAGAGAATATTTATTTATAATGGTGAATCTTTACTCCAAATCATTTTAAGGGTAATTATATGGACTCAATAATTTAAGTTCATGCTGATGATCTATGGGATAAAATTTTCTTTCTCCATAGGATAACACTGATGCTCTAAATGCTAAAATATGGCAGATTTTTAATATTTATTTTTAAAATTTATTGTTTTGTTGTTTTATCATTCTTATTCTCCTTGACATCAAATGTTTCTTAATGAAAGTGGACTATAATCAATCAATCAATCTTGAAGTTAATTCTTTATCACTTCTTGTGGAGTGTTTTCTAGTCAGTGTCTTGTGGCTCAGAGCTGAAAACTGACCCAACATCAGAGCGACTCTGTTGATCCAGGGGTATGTGCAGCTTTTGACATTTTAAGAGAAGAAAGGATCAGCATCAAACTGCAGAGTTCAAAACTGCAATTTAGTTCCTTACACTGTTTTTTCTTTTCCCACTCAGGCTGAAAATCAAGGGAGCTGTAAGAATTAGGCTAGTGACATGGGGTCCATGTCTCTGGGCCGGGGTTATTGCCTGGAAGCCAGTCTCATTTTTCGAAGGCCTTCTTATGTGTAAATGCCCATAGCCAGCCATCTATGTAGGAGCAGCTGCTAACCTCAAAATACTTTAATTGCTGGAGCCCTCTTCCCAATAACATGCTTTCCTTTGCCCCTGTCTCTTCATTAATGGCATATAAACTAGCATAATTTATTTATTACATTGGAAATCCTGCAATGGTGCTTATGCATTTGAGAAAGAAGAATCACCCATAAGGCCATTGTCCTTGTTCTACAAGGAGGGAATCACCTCTAGGGAGTAGTTCTCATTTCCCATTTGATGTGATTTAAATAAATTTTTATATTTAAAGGTAGATTGGGAAATAAAATACAGGTGTCTGAATGCCAAGCAGTTTCTGGTGAAAAGGCTCAATTCTAAAATTTGCAACTGGATCTCTATATTATTATTGCAGGAGGTCAGCAGATACAGAGATATCAGGTGAGCTTAATCTCTAGACATAATGCTGAGCAGTGAAGCTTTTTATATTTCTATCTGGAAGCATGAGAACTTTTTGTACTGAAGGAGGGGTTTGAAGGGTCCTTAAGGTATCCAAAGGACATGAAAACACTACAACTGGGATTTTTATTCATTGCAAATATAAATATGTAGTTATCTACTTAAAACTGAAAAAACAGGTTATATTTATAGTTTGTAATGTTTAAGGCCAGTATTTTCACAATTTACTTTGCTGCTAGATACACACAAGACTAAATACATGTTTAGCAGAAAACTATAGCATAGGTCATTTTAAGAAATTTAAGCACCAGAAATTATTTACATACATCACAAAAAAAGAATATAGTAATTCAGTAAGTATAGAAAAGCTGAAGAATGCCATGTTTAACAATAAGTCAAGTAGAATTAATAAGGAACAGAATATTATTTAAAAAACCCTCACACCCTACAAACTTAGTATAACAGATTGATAATGCTGAGATACAGCATTATTCTCTGCTACCTGCTAACTATGTGACCCTCTATAAGTTTCTTAAGCATTCTGTGCCTCAATGGAATGGTGATACCTACAGGGCACACTTCACTAGGTTGCTGCTGACCAGCAAAGGAGGCAAGACAGGAAGTGTTTTCAATAGCTCTTCCCACAGGAAGCCCTCAGGGAGGTTTAAAATGAATGCTGCTGATACTAGTACTGCTACTCCTAATTCTCTCTACTTTTATAGATTTTTTATGAGAAAATATGCATATATTCCAAACTTTTAGGTATACATCCTGAGAAATGCTACTGAGACTCTTTGAAGGTAGAATTGACAGGGCTATGAATTTAGTTGTAGACTGATTATAGAACTTGTGAAATTTGTAAAACTTTGGAGGTACCTCTGAAATTCTTGAGAAGTATTCTTCCTATGAAATACATTTTGAAGGAATCATTAAAAATGATGAGGGACAAAATTCTCTCCTCACCTGGGATGTGAATAAGAGCCAGGGTGATAGCTAAGATTGGCAGTTGACACCAGTGTCCAGTGATCCTTGAATGGATGCCACTGTTATGCCAACATATCTTAGAGGGAAAAAATTTTCTAATCAAATATTTACAGTTTCTTGTTAACACAATGGGGAAGATTCAATTTCCCCAACTTTCTCCATATTATTCTTTCTCTATATATAGGATTTACAAAGACTTAAACAGCTAGAAACAGTTAGTTCAAAAGTTACAGTTTATGGCTAATATTTGTGCATCTTTGCTGAGTTAAGTACTTTAGCAGAGCTTATCATTTAATTTGGATAGCTATCAGTTTCATTTAGAGTGACTAGAAAGTATTGTCAACTATATAAAAATATATTTCTTAATACTTTTAACATTTTCTTACAAGTGACAGGCCCATATGTATATAATATGGCACTGGTTGAAGGCACAAATTTGAATCAATAAAGAAGAAAGTGTGGTTTAAATGAACAAATTCTATTAGTTTATTATATTATGCATGAAATCATATGATTAAAAACGTGACTTTGTTCTATCTTTGCATAAAAAAACTAGACTTTGGTGTGCTGTAGATGGCTGTTATTTACCATCTACTAATTACTAAAAACAAGAACTATATATGATTAAATTTATATCCATAGAGCTCAGCCTAGAAGCAGGGATATGAGCACTTCTAAACATATATTGATAATTTGGGTACAGTGGTATATGCCTGTAATCCCAGTGGCTCAGGAGGCTGAGACAGGAGGATCACAAGTTCCAAGCCAGCCTCAGCAATTTAGCAAGGCACTTAGCAACTCTAGGAGACCCTGTCTCTAGATAAAATATAAAAAAGTCAGGGGATGTATTTCAGTGGTTCAGCATACCTGGGTTCAGTCCTTGGTACAATCAATCAGTCAGTCAATAATTTTGATAAAAGAGAAACCATTTGATAAGTCACCTAACATCATACAATTTTTCAAGTTCTTTTGGTACCAAAAATACCACAGTCATTGGGTTAATAATTTCTATTTAACTATTCTAATGAACCAAGAACTATAAATAACCATAGCATAAAATAGAGGGGCTTACATTGGAGAAAGGAAATGCTGAGATACCTAATTATTATGCATATTTATAATTTTAACTTCAGACTCACTTGCTCCTTCCTTTTATATATGTGCAGAATTTTGAAGTGTAGAGAATGAGCTCTTTGGCAAACTTAATAAGGTAAAATGTTCAGAATGGGAACAGACATTCCAAGACCTTCCACAAGTGCATTCGTCCCCTGTTCTTAAACTGATCTAGTATAAGAATTGATGGATTTAAATTTACTCATTTGTTTATTCACATTTATTCTTTAACAGGTACATAAAAACATAAAAATGTGCATACTAAAGAGGTACCATGTCATGTTTTAATACCTGTATACATTGTGTAATATTTAAATTGGGTTCAACAGATCTATCTCCTCATACATGTATCATGTATTTATGGTTAAAACATTCAAAATCCTTTCTTCTAGCTTTCAGAAATACACAGTACATTGTTGTTATCTGGAGTCACCCTTGCCACACACAATAGGCAAGAGTAAAATGGCTGAAATGTGAGGCCACAAGCTTGTAGCTAAAATGAAATCACTCTGTGGAAACTGGTCATTTCTTAAAAAGTGACATTTTGTATATGTGATATATATATATTTATTTCATCATAAATGCTAAATTAAATTGTGAGATTTTGGTGATTTTTGTTTTGTTTGGTGCTGGATTGAACCCAGGGGCACTTTACCACTGAGCTGCGTTCTGAACGCCTTTTAGGTTTAATTTTGAAACAGGGTCTAAGTTGTTTAGAGCCTACCTAAATTGCTGAGGCTCACCTTGAACTTGTGATCTCTCTGCCTCAGCCTCCCAAATTGGTAGCATTAGAGTTGTGCACCACTGCACTGAGCTTAAATGAACTTTTTTAAAAAAATATTTTTTAGTTGTAAATAGACACAATTACTTTATTTATCTTTCTTTATGTGGTGCTGAGGATCGAATGCAGTGCTTCACACATGTTAGGCAAGCACTCTACCACTGAGCAACAGCCACAGCCCCCTTTCTATGCCTTTTCAAATATCCATTTAAAATTCCTGCATTGGAGGAGATAATTGAGAGGATCAGTGGTAAAACACTTGCCTGGTATGCAGGAGGTCCTAGTTTTGATCTTCAGGACTGAAAAACTGTAAAAAAGCAAAGAGAAGAAGGAAAAAGAGAAATAATTCCTGAATTTATTAATTTATTTGGTTTGCTGGAAAACATATATACATATTACAAATGTCCAATTTATGCATTTTTTGGCTTTCAATTTACATTAAAATGCTTTTAAAAGAATACTAATACCACTATGTTGTAGAAAAAACAGCAACTTTTATTTTAAACTAGTGAAATAGAACGACACATTTCGCCTTGGCTAATATAGTCCCCAAATTTATTCTTTAGGTGTTCATATGCCACAAGCTAGCACCAGTCAAGCATAACAGTGCCAGATATGTGTGTTTTTCAATCTGAAATGAGGGCATAAATGATATGCAGAGCCCTTTGACCAGTTGAAGAGGCACATCTGTGGGGAAGTCAGTTCCAAATTCCTCTGTGGGCATATTCCTGGGTGCATCTGGCCAGATGTCACAGCTGACCAGTTATCCTAAAGGACAACTCCTTCCTGAGGGTATTGCCTTTGGTTTCACATGAT
The DNA here is from genome assembly GCA_028644305.1 of Xerus rutilus. Taxonomy (NCBI): domain Eukaryota; kingdom Metazoa; phylum Chordata; class Mammalia; order Rodentia; family Sciuridae; genus Xerus; species Xerus rutilus. The sequence goes on along the minus strand of CM053410.1, from coordinate 25,628,588 downwards.
CTTTGAAAAATTCTGACCACTTATTGACAGAATCAGTTTTAACCTTTTACTTCTTTACATTATATGCATAAGTCAAATATCAAGCTGCTGATACTGAAATCTGGATGTTGGCCAGAAGAGCTTTGATCAAAAAAGGAAAACAGATTTCACATAGTACAAACCACTGAAATTGAAAACTAGAGGAAATAAAATAAACCAAAGTGATATTTAATCACTCTTTTAGGAATGATGGCATTAATTTCAGATGGTAATGAGATTATGTTTATGTATGTATAAAATTCTCAGCATTAGGTATTACACACAGACATAAATTCATTAGCATGCACTCCTAATTTTAATGCAATAATCAGACTATTAAAGGAGTCCAAATTTAAATAGCCACATAATTGTTTCTGCTGCAAGGAAACAGAAGATGCCATCAAAAGCCATTCAACCGGGGCTGGGATTGTGGCTCAGTGGTAGAGCGCTTGCCTCGCATGCGTGAGGCACTGGGTTCGATCCTCAGCACCACATAAAAATAAAGATAAAATAAAATAAAGATATTGTGTCCATCTACAACTAAAAAATATTTAAAAAAAAAAAAAAAAAAAAAAAAAAAAAAAGCCATTCAACCAAGAAAAGCTCAGAACCAGATGGATTTACAGCTGAATTCTACAAAACCTACTAAAAAGAATTAATACCAATATTCCTCAAATTATTTTATGAGATAGAAAAGGAGGGAACCCTTCCAAACTCATTCTATGAGGCTATGATACCATTCTATGATACCAAAACCAGGCAGAGGCACATCAAAAAAGGAAAATTTCAGACCAATATCCCTGATGAACATTGATGAAAAATTCTCAATAAAATCTTGACAAATCACATAAAAAACATGAAAAAAATAGTGCACTATGATGAACTGGGGTTCATTTCAGGGATGCAAGTCTGGTTCAACATATGGAAATCAATAAAGGTAATTCATCACATCAATAGACTTAAGGAAAAGAATCACATGATCATATCAATTGATGCAGAGAAAGCATTTGACAACACACAGGACCCATTCATGTTCAAAACACTAGAAAAACTAAGGATAGTAGGAACATTTCTCAACATTGTAAAAGCTGTCTATGCTAAACCCAAGGCCAAAATCATACTAAGTGAAAAAAAATTAGAACCATTTTCTCTAAAAACTGGAACAAGACAGGGATGTTCACTTTCACCACTCCTATTCAACATAGTTCTTGAGACTCTAACCAGACCAATTAGACAGACAAAAGAAATTAGATGGATAACAATAGGAAAAGAAGAACTCAAACTATCATTATTTGCTGATGACATGATTCTATACTTAGAGGATCCAAAAAATTCCATCAGAAATATTCTAGAAATAATAAATCAATTCAGCAAACTAGTAGGATATAAAATCAATGCCCATAAATCAAATGCATTTCTATACATCAGTGATGAAACTTCTGAAAGAGAAATTAGGAAAACAACCCCCTTCACAATAGCCTCAAAAAAATAAAATACTTGGGTATGAATTTAACAAAAGAGGAGAAAGACTTCTATAATGAAAACTGCAGAACACTAAAGAAGACCTTAGAAGATGGAAAGATCTCCCATGCTCTTGGATAGGCAGAATTAATATTATCAAAATGGCCATACTACACAAAGCACTATACTGATTCAATGTGACTCCAATTAAAATCCCAATGTCATTCCTTATAGAAATAGAAAAGGCAATCATAAAATTTATTTGGATAAATAAGAGACCCAGAATAGCCAAACCAATACTTAGTAGGAAAAGTGAAGCAGGAGGCACCACAATACCAGACCTTAAACTGTATTTCAAAGCTATAGTGACAAAATGGCATGGTATTGGCACCAAAATAGACATGTAAAACTATGGTACACAATTAAAGACACAGAGACAAACCCAAATAAATAGTTATCTCATACTAGACAAAGGTGCCCAAAACATACATTGGAGAAAAGATAGCCTCTTCAACAAATGGTGCTTGGAAAACTGGAAATCCATATGCAACAAAATTAAACTAAACCTCTATCTCACACCATGCACAAAACTCAACTTAAAATGGATCAAGGACCTAGGAATTAGATCAGAGACCATGCACATAATAGAGGAGATAGTAGGCCCAAATCTTTATCATGTAAGATTAGGGCCCAACTTCCTTAACAAGACTCCTAAAGCACAAGAATCAATAAGTGGGATGGATTCAAATTAAAAAGCTACTTCTCAGCAAAAGAAACAATCAATGAAGTGAACAGAGAGTCTACATTCTGGGAACACACTTTTGCCAATGCACATCTGATAGAGCACTAATCTCCAGGATATATAAAGAACCCAAAAACACTTAACATCAAAACAAACAAACAAAACCCCCCAAACAACTCAATCAATAAATGGGCTAAGGAGCTGAACAGAAACTTTTCAGAAGAAGACATACAATCAACAAATATATATAAAAAAAGTTCAACATCTCTAGCCATTAGGGAAATGCAAATCAAAACTACTCTAAGATTTCATCTCACACCACTCAGAATGGCAGTTTTCAAGAATACAAACAATAATAAGTGTTGGTGAGGATGTGGAGGAAAAGGCACAATCATACATTGCTGGTGGGACTGCAAATTGATGTAATCAGTCTGGAAAGCAGTACGGAGATTTCTTAGAAAACTTGGAATGGAACCACCATTTGACCCAGCTATCCCATTCCTTGGTCTATACCCAAAGGACTTAAAAACAGCATACTACAATGACACAGCCACTTCAATGTTTATAACAGCACCACTCACAATAGCTAAACTGGAACTGATCTAGATGCCCTTCAATAAACGAATGGATAAAGAAAATGTGGTATATATACACAATAAAATATTACTCAGTATTAAAACAGAATAAAATTATGGCATTTGCAGGTAAATAGATGGAGTTGGAGAACATCACGCTAAGCAAAGTAAGTGAATCTAAAAAAACCAAAGGCCAAATGTTCTCTCTGATAAGTAGATGCTGATCCATAATGGAGGAGGGGGCATAGGAAGAACAGACAAACTTTGCTCAAAGGAGAGAGGAGGAAAGGGATGGGAAATGGGGGCAGGAGCAATGGTGGAATGCAATGGACAACGATGGCCTAGGTTCATAAATGACTGCACATATGGTGTAACTATATTGTGTAAAACCAGAGAAATAAAAATTGTGCTCAAAAAAAAAAAAAAAGGAAAAAAGAAAAAAAAAGGAGGGGGCTTTATGGGAGGTGAATAGGTCATTGGGAAAGGAGTTTTGGGACCTTGCCCTCCTCTCTCCGAGTTTTGTACAGTGAATCAAAATGCGTTATGCTTTCATGTAAAACTAATTAGAATAAAATATATTTAAAAAACCACTACAGAATGAAAGAATCCCAGTATGAATAGAACACTAAAAATAAATTAGGAGCCAGGCATGGTGGTGCAAGCCTGTAATCCCAGCACTTAGGGAGGCTGAGACAGGAGAATTGCACGTTCAAAGCCAGCCTCAGCAAGGCACTAAGCAACTCAGTGAGACCCTGTCTCTACATAAAACACAAAATAGGGCTGGGCATGTGGCTCAGTGGTCAAGTGTTCCTGAGTTCAATCTCCACTACCAAAATAAATAAAGACTTATTGTTCTTGGTTATCTATTTTTGGCTTATATTTCTTTGATAATGGAGATATAGTCATTTTTCTTTTTAGGTTATTGTTAGTGGTTTATAAACTTAATGAGATACCTATTAGTTTCATTCATTGGTGCTGTATTTGTCCTCATAAGTCATGGAGGAAAGACTATTCCTTTAATTACGACAGTTCAAAGATTGGAAGATTCTCCTTTGGTTGTGGGAATTTTGATTTTTACAATAACAGGTAGCTCTATTATTTAGGTAATGCACATACAAATATACACTGTATATACTAATTTCATTTTTAGACTTAATATGTCCTTGAGGCTTATTCTATAAATTGCAAATTTTTAATATTGTTTTATTTTAGTTAACTGTGGTTTATAGTGTTGTAAACAAACTTGGGAGCTAATTTGATAAATGGTGTCATATGTAGAAGGGCCGTTCAGTTGTTTTTTTGTTTGTTTGTTTGTTTGTTTTTTGGTAACAGGGATTTAACTCAGTGGTACTCGACAACTGAGCCACATACCCAGCCCTATTTTGTGTTTTATGTAGAGACAGGGTCTCACTGAGTTGCTTAGTGCCTTGCTGAATTGCTGAGGTTGGCTTTAAACTCATGATTCTCCTGTTCAGCCTGCCAAAGTGCTGGGATTACAGGTGTGTGCCACTGCATCCGGCTCTTTTAGCTTTTTATTCTTTTGAAGCAAAAACCTCTTTACAAGTCTGTATCATGATATTTAGGCATTTCAGTTCTGTTTTCAGTCTGAAATTACCTTATTTACAGTTTCTTAGTGTAAAACATGGACTATATCAGCAACTATTCTGCAGTAGTAGTTAGGGCAGAAGTAGTTCTGGATTAAAATCAGTGGGTGATTATCAGTCCATTTTATACAGACCATGGCTATAGACTTCTGTCCACTCATGTAGGGCAAGTAATGTTTAATGCTGGCAAGTAAGAATTATTTATAGGATTGATTTGAAAACAACTTTTACTCTTGAGGAAAAACAGTTTAAAGTTGCAGAGTTTCTTTTTCAGGGCCCAACTTTTTTGTCAATTAAATCAATGGTGTGCCAAATTATCATTTGAATTCTTCACTGGACTTCAAATGTGATGAAGCTTCTTCTTACTTTTAAGTATGAAGTTACACTACTGTATTCATTTTAGGCTTAAATGTATATTCTTCACAAAAAATTAAGAGCACATTTAATACTTGAATAAAGCTTTAACTACAAATTCTTAATTAGGGTATTTTTAAGAAATATTCTTTCTTTGTCTCTACTGGGGAAACATTGTTCCAAAGTGAAGTCTCTGGACTGGGGCTAGTTTGCAAATTACTACTCATTTGCAGTGACACAGAAATAGAAAGAATTTTTTAAAATTACTAGTAGTATGGCAGGGTCTTTTTATGAATATCAAATCTAACAATAACAAAATTTGGAGTTGTGTCTTTGCTTTTTGATTTCAGTGTCCTAATTCATTTGTATTTTACAAAAGTCTCCTTGAAAACAAAACAAAGTCAAGGTGACTCCTCATATCAGTGATCCACAGCAGAATGCAATTGTTAATTTTATGAAAATGGGTATAACAAAGAAGATATAAGGGGAAATGGAGAAAGAGTGAGCTTAAATTCTGGTCTCCAATTCCTCAATGTTTTCTGAGAACTGGAAATTTTTTTTTGTATTTGAAATATCCTATTTACGTAACATGTTCAGTCATGTTTCTTGTTTATTCTTAATATGCTCTAGTTATACTTTTTATGGAAAAACTAGCTGATTTATATTATTATCATCAATAAAAATCAAGACTTTAAATCAATTAAAATATTTTATTAAGCATAAGGTTATTTTCACATTTGCTACAATAATACATTTCTTAGCATAGAGAACACTTTTCTTAGCATAAAGAATACTTTTCATAGCATAAATACTTTTCTTAGCATAAACACAAAGACTTTCAGTGAAGGTTAAAATATCCTCAACTGAAAGATTATGTGTATAAAACTCACATTGTTGCTAATGTAATAATGGATGAAACAAATTAAAAGCTATGCTATCTAGAATAAAGTAAAATGGGAATATTTTATTCATAAGATTTATATTTAAGTCATATATATTTACCAAATACTATCCTAATAATTATGATTCCACTAAGCTTCAATTGGAACAAAAGTATAATCACTTAAGTAAAAGCAGTTACTTAAACTAACAATGAGAGATAAATCAAATTACTATTAAAGAGAGATCAAAAAAACACATTGTCAGGTTTCTTGTTGTGGTTCTGGATGTTCAACAGCAGGCTCATTTGAAGGTGGCATCAACCTTGAAGGAAACTCACTTCTACTTGCAGAATGCAGGGGTTGGGGGGAAAAACCCAGCTCTTGGGGGAAGATGAGAAAAACACCTCCGTGAATAGACATTTTGCATTGGGAATGGAGGGCGTGGTGGGCCACGTGGAAAATAACCTTGAGATGCTCCATACATGTTTCTTGGAGGAGGTGGAGTTAAAAAAGGTCCTCCTCTCATGAACTGACTTCTTGGATCCACTGGAAACAATGGGCCTCTGACTGGAGAAGAAGGTGCAAGAACAAAGCCAGAGCCAGTTGCTTGGTTTGCAGCAGGGAGAGGTGAATCAGGCACATTGGAATTATCAAGATCATCTCTGGTATCTTTTCTACTGGATCCCATTTCTGAAGACATAGGCCCATCCACTTTATCCAAAGAAGGCATATTCAAACTTCTGACTCCTGCTGGTCCAGATAGTCTCCCATCATTAGAATAATATGCATCCTGCCTTTGTGGGGGAAGACGTGGACCAGAATATGGTTGGCCTGGTGGAGGGATCGTCATCCTATGGTCCTGTTTCCATGGAGGTGACAGGGGACCAGTGTCAGAAGGTGCTGTCTGAGGATCAGTTGACCTATCACAGCTTGATTCTCTTCTGCCATTGCTAATCTGAGGGTCCAGAGGATTCTCTGGGCCTCTTGAGCCTCTTCTTCCTCCCACCGGTACCACAGGTATGAATGGACCCTTCTTTTCCAAATGAAAAGGTCTCATTTCAGATGAAGGTTGATCCAGTGGTGAGAGACCACATGGGGAATACTGTCTGCCAAATGCTGTATTTGAAACACCAAGTGCATACCGATCTTTCTCTAAAAGTTCAAGCTTAAGCTCTGATTCAGTTAATTTTTGTCTGAGGTGAGCATTTTCTTTCTTTAAATAATTGAGGTTTCGTTCAACACTGCGAGCTGCCAACTCCTTATGATGGGCTTTTTTCTCATGGGAAATAATCTTCTGCTGATAAGAATGAGTGGCTCTCTCCAATTCTTCTTCAAGATCTTTGGCTCGCTTTCTGTAGGTCTCCAGCTGTTCAGCTGCATGGCTAATGTTTTTATCCACTGTGGAAAATTTCTCCTCTTGCTGTAATCGATAATTTTCCTCTATGACCAATTTCCTGTGGAGTTCCATTTCATTTTGTTGATATTCTTCAATCGTGACTTTAAGTTTCTGCCGAAGCTTCTGATTCTCAAGTTTAAACTGTGAATTTTCTGATTGCAAAGATGTTTGTTCAGTCTGAAGATCATTAACATGTTTTATAAGGACTTTCTTTGCTTTACCCACTTCAGATAATAAGGTATAAATTTGGTTTATTCCTTCATCTAAGGTTTCTAAAGAAGCACTGAACTTAGCAGTAGTATAACCCAGTTTCTTCAAAGCTCCTTTTGGCTGGTTCTCTAGGTGAGCATCAGTTTCTGATTCACTCTTCATTTCCAATTCCAAGTTACCATCATCTGTTAGGTCTTCTCCAAGCACAGGAGCACAATCTTTTATCTGTGGCAAGCATTCAGTCAGGGACTGAATGTGATTTTCTTCATCACTTAGGACTTGTTCTGTATGTACTTTAGAATCTTCAAATGCCATTTTCTGTTTATTAAGGTCACTCACTTGTTCCGGGCACACTTCAGTTTCTTGTACAAGCTGTTTCTGACTTTCCTGAAGTTGGGAATTTTCATTCAAAGGCTCTTTTATTGCCAACTTAAGTCCTTCTTGATTCATTTGAAATATTCTCAAAGTTGTTTTAGCTTCAGCTATTTCTGACTTGAGGGATTCTGATTCATCTTCTAAGGACTTTATCCTTCTTGATATATCTGCCATCCATTTATCCTGTTCACAATGTTTAGAATTTTCTTCTTTCAGCTCTTTTTCTAGAGAGAACATTTTATCACCAAGTTTAGATAGGGATCTATCCAGCTTTTCACATTTTGCCTCCCAATGCGGTGCTTCTGTTGATTTCTTTTCAAAACTGGCATCTTTTAAAGATGACTCTAAGCCTTCATACTCTTTTTGAACAAGGCTCACTTTCTCAAGTAGTTCACATTTTTCTTCAATTAGTCTAGAAAGGTTTAGAGCAAGCTTTTTTTCTCTTCCCATGTAAAGCCTGCTTCTAACAGATTGAAAACTTCTCCACAAAAACAAGAGAACAGCAAAAAATCCAACAGCTGCACATATCACCAACTCCCATGGGAAACCATGTGGATTAGGTTCTGGTCTCATGTCTTCAGGCAATGCTGCTACAACCCTGAGAACTTCTGCCAGGACCAGTCACAAGTACTGCTGAGGGGCAGCCTGTGGCCCCTCCATCACACCAGGGCTGCTTTGGCTACTGCCACCACAACCACAGCCTGCCCAGCCACACCATACCAGGCTGTGGACACTCAGCAGTTTGGTCTGGAACCTAAACCTGCACCAGGCAACAGAGCAGACCACTGGAACCAGCTGCGGGGGGTGGGGTCCTGAGCACCAGTGTTGGGAGACTTTGTCAAGGGCTCCTAGGGGCTTCACGTGTTCATGCTGCCCATCAGGGTAGTCTGAGCCTCTTCGCAATGCTGTGCATCCTGAAGGAGTGCAGGTTCAAGCCTGTCCCACTGGAGCCAGGGATGCATCCTCTCCATGCCACCCACCCCGTGGTTTGGTTTAATCCAGGTCACAGAGCTCATGGAGTATTCTATACAGTCATAATATCACCCAGTTTGATGGAACTAAGATTCTAAAGCTTTGTAAAATTTTTAAAGAGTTTTTATGCTATATATTTAGATTTGTACCATCTGCCCTTTTTTAAAAATATTTTTTTAGTTATAGATGGATATAATATCTTTTGTGTGTGTGTGGTGCTTCGGATTGAACCCAGTGCTTCACACATGTGAGGCAAGCTCTACCACTGAGCCACAATCCCAGGCCCTTGCCCTTTTTTAAAAAAAAAAATTAATTTATTTAAATGTATTTCAAGTCATAGTACATATATAGAGCTCAATTTTTCCATTTCTCTGGTTGCAAACCAGATAGAGTCACACCATTTTTGCCTCATACATGCACCAAGGGTAGTGATGACCATCTCAATCAACCATCTTTACTATACCCATTCCCCTTTCCCTAACCCCACCTGCCCCTTGCCCCATCCAGAGTTCCTCCATTTCTCCTATGTTCCCCATTCCCACCCCCCTTATGTATCAGCATCTACTAATCAGAGAGAACATTTGGCATTTGGTTTTTTGGGATTGTCTAACTTCACTTAGCATAATGTTCTCCAATTCCATCCATTTACCTGCAAATGCCATAATTTTATTCTCTTTTATTGCTGAATAATATTCCATTGTGTATATGTACCACAGTATCTTTTTTTACTTTATTTTTTTTCCCAAGAGTTGCATTTTCATACATGTTATCAAACATAACAGAAAAAAACAAATTTTCAGAAGCTGTACACACTATTCACTGAAAACGTTTGTTGAGGCAAATAGAAAAAAATTGTTACAATCATAATTTTTCTAACTTTGCACAAAATTATAAGCAGATTACATTCATATTAAACATCATATTAAACATCTTTATATGCACTTTCAATGTACAGTATATA
>CM053410.1:25607075-25618539 GCA_028644305.1 Xerus rutilus | reverse complement strand
AGCATTGATGAAATACTCTTTATACTCAGGATTATCACACAATCCATGGTGTCTTACATTGGGTCAAATTGATACAAACAAAAGATCCATGACAGCGCTCCACATATGCTTGGCATTTGATTAAAGTTTACTTGTTAAAATTACTATGTACAGCCCAGTGCCTCCCTTCTCCGGAGCAGTCTGTCGCTCTGGAGCAGGGAGGCCTTGGGGGCAGGGCCTGCAAGTGTTGCAGGACCAGACCAGGTCTGGCATTAGTTGTTTTTGGAACTAATGAGGGAGCCTGGGCCTCCGTGAGCATGGAGGAGACAAAGTCCAGTCCTGGGCCAGGAGCAGGTGGGCCTGCAGTTCTGTGGAGCCCCACCATCATGGGTGTTACCCACACCCCTCCCTCACAACAGGTCCACCACCTCATGGGTGGCTGGCTTCACCCTCTGCTCAGCATTCTCTGGGTGCCCTGGACACCCAAGGACCTTAGGCTCTGTTGGGACTGTGGTCTGGCCACCCACTTGGATGCAGTTAGGATCCAAAGTGATGCTCATTATTTTGACAGTGTACATTAGTAGCAATGGATAGCAGTCCACAGAAGTTCCAGTTGCTCCCGAGTCAACATGCAGAGATAAGGTTGATCTATGCAAGAAGCCTGACTAGAGTGACTGATGTTTGGCTGAAGTGTGGTGTGGCTCTGAATGTCCAGTGGCTGATAATGAGAGAATGTGTCATGTTCTTCAACCATTTGGAAGTCAGAGAAGTGAAGTTCATTTCTTCCTTCCTCATGAATGCCCCCTGGCAGGGACACTGCAAACAGACTAAGGTCTCAGGATCAAAGTCTGAAGAAAAATGATGTAAAAATACCTGCTGAACATGGAAGAAAGGAGAATGGCCTTTGTAGTCCTAGAATCTCTTTTCATTTCTTGAATCTTGATGCAATTCAAGAAATGGCATCTTGCCAGGAGCAACAACTTGAGGACTAGCAACAAATGCTGGCTACAAAGCAACAGCACGTAAGTTTTTAAAACAACAAGATAAATGTCAACAGCAACAAGCTGTGGAGTCAGAGAAGCTTAAGCATCTAAAAGAAATAGCTGAGAATCAGGAAGCCAAGCTAAAAATTATGAGAGCACTTACAGGCCATGTGGAACAGAAGAGGCTAAGCAGTGGGACACTTGTGCAGTAAACTGAACAGATGAACAGTCTGTTCCAGCAAGAACAGAGGGAGCTCATTCTAGCAGCATCAAAAGTAGAGGAACTTACAAGGCAGTTAGAGATGCTCAAGAGCAGCAGGATTGAAGGCCACCATGACAACCAGTCAGCTGTGGCTGAGCCGGATCACCTCTAAAAGGAAGTGCAGTTAAGAAACAAATTGAGGGGCTGGGATTGTGGCGCAGTGGTAGTGTGCTCGCCTAGCATGCGTGAGGCACTGGGTTCGATCCTCAGCACCACATAAAAATAAAATAAAGATATTCTGTCCACCTGCAACTAAAAAAATAAATAAATATTTAAAAAAAAAAAGAAAAAAGAAACAAATTGAATCAAGAGCACGATGCCAAGCTGCAACACCAGAGGGACTGTTTGAATACGTGCAATTCAAAAGTGGCAGCCATGGAAAATTGTGTTAATGAGCTGAGGGACCCACTGTGGAAGGAGGCAGCAGCAGCCCTGCAGCAAAACGAAAATCTACCAGCTTCATCTCATGGAAATATTCCTCAGCAAGCGGTATCAGCCCTAAGCCATGTGGCTGCAGTAGATCCATACATCTAGGCCTCTGCCATGCCAAAGATGAACAGCTGGTGAAGTTGGCCCTGCCTCATGGTTCCTTGGCCATGCTGACTTCAGAGCAGCCAATGAAGACACAAACATGGCCCAATATGAGATTTGGGTCCATGTCACAAACTAAAGGCTCTAAAATCCTTTCAGCTGGCCGTAATTGGAGCCCTTCAAGGACAGATCTTTCCCTGAGCCAAGCCTCTTTTTGTATCTGAAATTACTGGGAATGCCCTGGACCAACTGATAATGGGGAAGTTCCACTGGGGGAGAAAGAGAAGCAAGTGCATCTGTTCTTGATGTCTGACACAGTGGACTAGTTGCTGCCCCACCCTCCCTTGGTCACTGAGGAAAACCAGAGCAATGAAGGTATCTTGTGACATGCTTAGGCTGCAAATAAAACTGAGGTTAAAGTACCACATTCTGTTACTAGAAAACAAAAACAGGCAAATTTGCCTTATTTTCAACAAATCTATAAGTTGCCTTCTGATATTAAGCCAGATGGACATCCTCAGCAGTTGCCAACTGCTACATCCATTGGTAGTAAACCCAAACCAGCAGGGCAGCAGCCAAGGGTGCGGCTACCTCCCAGTCTACATTCAGTTAACCAAGACCAAACCATTTCTCCAGGATCTAAGCAAGCAAGTTTACCTGCTGCTACAGTCTGGCCCTTTACTCCCCCAGCCTTTCAAAGATATCATTTGTGCAGCCCTCAGAAAACCTCAGACCACCGGCAGCCAGCTTTATATATTCCATGTATACACAGCATCAGGCTCCAGCAAGAAACTTCTAGCAACCTTTGAAGAATGCACTGACAAAGATGCACACCAGAGGCTCACATTTTGCAAGTGTACATGGCAAGTCTTTGATGGCTACTTCTGAAATCCACAGCAGCACCCAGAGAACATTTATTCCAACAGCCAGGGCAAGTGTGGCAGCCAGAACCTGAAACAGAACCTGTTTCTTCCATTGAAGAGAACCACAAAAATAAAAGAATTCCCTGACCACTCATCCCAGCCAAATTATTGCCTTTCTTATCTAACCCTCACCAAAACCACAGGGATGCTGACTTAGAAGCCTTATGAAAGAAACTGTGTAATGCACCCAGACCACTCAAGAAATGCAGCTCTAGTACACAGCCAGTGGGTCTTAATGGACCAATATTCAGACATTTTTGTATCAGAGCCCACAATAGCTGCAGGGGAGACCACCTCTGTCCCATGATAGCCTCTAAGTCACCAAACTCAGTGACTGGTGGCTCAGGGAGCCCCACAGAAAGTCTGAATCCATATTTACATAGGGAGCCAGAGAAGGAGGTGGTCTCTCTAGTTCCTGAGTCATTGTCTCCAAATGATGTGGGGAGTGCCAGTTTACAGAACAGTGTCATGCCAGCTCCTTCTTCTGGCCTGGATTATGTGCCTTAAGGAGTCCCAGACAGCAGCCCAAATCTCCAGAACAATGCAGAGGAACCAAACCCAGAGCCTCCCCATGTGCTTGAAGTGTAACTGAAAGAACACATAAAAAAACAAATCTAAGGGGCTGGGGTTGTGGCTCAGTGGTAGAGCGTTTGCCTAGCATGCGTGAGGCACTGGGTTTGATTCTCAGCACCACATATAAATAAATAAAATAAATAAACTTCCATCAGCAACCAAAAAAATATTTAAAAAAACAACAAACAAACAAAGAAGCAAAAAAAAAAAACAAATCTAAGGAGTCTATGGACATGTGCCATTTGGGTAACTAATACAACTCAGTTTGCATTATCCTCAGAGTGCTAAGAATAGAACAGTCAGATCTGGGTGGACATTTCCCCTGCAGCTCCCTGCAGAAGGGGGATCCTCCAGTGTGGAAGCTAGGAATGGATTAGAGCCAAGTCAATCTATCTAGCTATGTCTTTGATTGTGTATGTATAGTTTTCTTCAGAGAAATATTCACTTTAGTAATTTAGAAGCTTCCTCTTTATTTCAGTAAATCACTAATAGGAAAAGAAATTTCAGAATATCTATTTAAAATTAGTTCTAAATTATCCTTTTCAAGGTTTTGCCTAATTTGGATGTACTCAGCTGTGTTAGTGCAATGCCATCCAAAATATCAGGGCACACTCCTGATTGAGCATATGCAGAAGAGACACAATAGGGTCCAGTGGAAACTGTGAGCCTTGGAAGATTTATAAAATGACTAAAGTTTGAATGAATTCCCTAATTAATAGACATATCCATCATTAAAAAGGCAGAAACCTTATTGACCCCAGTAACAGCAAACGGTGGTGAGGATGTGGGGACAAGGGAATGCTCATGCATTGCTAGTGGGACTGCAAATTAGTGCAACTACTCTGGAAAGAACTATGAAGGTGCCTCAAAAAACTAGCAATGGGGGCTTGGATTGTGGCTCAGTGGTAGAGTGCTTGCCTTTTAGCTAACTACTGTTTATGTGGAATAATCTGGTTTTCTTTCATTTTTTAAGTTTGTTAGTTTTCTTTTTTTAAAAAAATTGCTAAGATAAAGGCTGGAATTTTGCCTGGTATTTAAGTATTAGCATTCTGCTTTTGTGATCATGAGAATATTTCAAGGGAGTGGGAGTCCAATAGTATGGGTGTCCATTCTATTCTCTACCTACCTCCAAAAAAGCATCACCATATCCTGAATCATTCAAGAGTGCAGATGTGGGGTTATATCTGCTTCTTTCTTCTGTTGCTTACCACTGGCCCTTCCCTCTTGCCTGGTGCTGATTGTTTTGATTGGCTGTTTTTGCAATGGTTGTGCTGGTGTTTTTATAGAAAAAAAGAGAAATAGGAGATCCTAGTAGGTGGCCTGCATTCACGAAAAGACTAAGAGAAAGGCTGAAGCTGCAATGCATGTTTTTTCCTCCACTGATTTTAGCAGGCCATGGAAGTCAACATAGCATCTGTCCCATGAGGAAGGCAGAATTCTCCAGCTCTTTTGCCCTCTATTACACAGTAGAAAGAGTTGAGAACAGCCAGAGCAGGGAAACATCCTTTGCTCTTAAAAGGCAAGGGTAATCTTTTCAGAATGCCATTGATCTTTGTTGGGTTAAGAAATAGTGTAGTTTTTTATTTTTTATTTTTATTTATTTATTTTTTGAAAATGCCCCCCTCATGATAATCTGTTGGTATTTTCCCATTATTTGACTAGCATTTAGAAAAGTAATTACTAATAGGATTCAGTGATAAATTACATAGCCAGGAGAAATTCTGACATGAAATTTCAGCTGATGGGATGATGTTGGTATGTTGGGGAGTGTGGGTAGAGAGAAAAAGACAGTGTTAGGATTACTGAATATAAACATTTATGTGAATTGCTTGCATTTGCAACTGAACAATTATGTACTTTTGTTATTTACCTGAATTAATAGAAATGAGACTTTCACAAAGATCAACATTGCACATACGTTTGCCAAATATTGTACACCTACTTGATGCGTGACACTTTTCTAGGTTTTCTAGAACACGTTGAGAACATGAATTAAATGAATATAAGAGTATATTTCAGGAGGCTGGGATTGTGGCTCAGCGGTAGAGCGCTTGCCTCACATGCGTGAGGCCCTGGGTTCAATCCTCAGCACCACATACAGAGCAATAAATAAAGACATTGTGTCCATCTACAACTAAAAAAAGTATATTTCAGAAGGAGGAAAATGAGTCAGCAGTAAATCTATCATTATTTTAAAAGATATACTGCCCTTTAAGATGCAGTGTTTCTCTTATAATATATTGTAATCATACAAATCAGCAGCAATCAGGTTTGTGATTTACAGACCTCTTCAATAAATTTTAGTATTTATTACATTTTTGCCCATTGAATATGTTCTTCTTCCTCTGATCTTTCCCTAATTTATCTAGAAGAAATCTGAGGTGAATATAACACTTTAAAAAACACTTTAAGCAAAACACTGGAATAGTATTCAATTCATAGTTTAATAAAGAACATATATAGTTCACTTTAGGGATAACTGTCCTTCCTTTCAAAGTGTCTGTTAATTAAACCAGATGAGACTAGAAAGGAAGGTATTCAGAACACTAAATAAAATGGATGTGCTTTGTGGAACTGGCAGGATTCACCAATACATGTAACAGTGCTTTATCATTGCATTTGGTCCTAACACATATCAGTGTAGATCAACAGAGTAAGTAAGACAGCTAGTGTACACCATGGTGAAAGGGTTAATTGGCCTTGCTGGGTTCAATGTGCCACTCTGGTGGCACTTGCTGTTGTTTGTGTAAATGGAGTTGCTAATTCCTTTCCCACTAAGCTGCCACTCTTTTATTTCTACAGTTGAACCACCAGTGAGGGATGGATCAGTTTACCAGTTGTTAGGCCTTTTCTTCCTACTTTTCTGTCCACTTCATGCTTTTTCCTCCAGCTGTTGCTGCATACCTCCCCAATCCTAATGTTTTCTTAAGCCTTATGATTTTTTTCAAGTTCCTTTTTTTCTCTTATTCACTTTTTTTCTCTTATTCATTATTCTCCTTTTTTTCTCTTATTCATGTGTATGGATTTTATACCTGGTTCTACTGAACTGTACTGAATTCCTTTTTACCTCTATTCTCATTTTATCAATTCATACCGCAAAACTTACGGAAATTCAAATTTTTTTCAAGTAACATTATTAAAATCCTTTAAAAATTAAAACTATTTATACATGGCTAAAGTCCTCTTTATCTGCTAGTACTTCCACTGTGAGCTAATACATTAAAATACATACTTCCAGACCATTTTCACATTTTTATATCAATAATATGTACATATTTAAAAACACAAGATGTTATTGCTGGAAATCTGTATATGGTATTTTGAAATATTGTTCTGCTTTTTCCCCTCTATGTTTTATTTTTAAAAAGTATATTACAGGGGCTGGGATTGTGGCTCAGTGGTAGAGCGCTTGCCTTGCATGTGTGAGGCACTGAGTTCGATCCTCAGCACCACATAAAAGTAAATAAATAAAATAAAGATATTAAAAAATTGCATATGTTAAAAATAAAGTATATTACAAAGAGATGCATCCATATTACCTGGATCTAATTTAAACTGGTAACTGCACTGTATTTCACATTTTAGTTTTCTACCTACTATTGGACATTTAAGTTATATTCAGTTTTTTCCCTCTATTTTAAGAAATACCACAATGATCAGACTTTATAGATGTTGGTATGTATATATTGCTAGTTTTTCTGGGCAGTTATTTCCAAAGAGCAGTTAAAATCCATTTAGTAATTTGGAATCTGCATTTTAAAAGAGAATAGAATGCAGTAAAAAGTGTCAAAGTAAATGGTATTTATTTTTACATAAAATATATATGATTGAGTTCTGAGTTATGAATATTAAATATATCTGCTACTCTAGGACTCAATCAAAAAATTTATGGTATAATACAAAATACACTTTATACTGTATCTCTTAGTCTGCTCTGGGTTATGTGCCCAGAAGTGGACTATAGCTTACATATTTTGTGGATCATAGGTTACATATTTTGTTAGACACAGCCAACTTCTTTAAGTGGCAGCACTCATTTATACTCCCCACATGCTAATCACTATTTAATATTCTAGTCAGAATTGTACATTTTCTATTTTTTTTTTTTTTTTGGTACCTGGGATTGAGCTCAGGGGTACTCAATCACTGAGCCACATGCCCAGCCCTATTTTCTGTTTTATTTAGAGACAGGGTCTCACTGAGTTGCTCAGCGCCTCGCTCTTCCTGAGGCTGACTTTGAACTCATGATTCTATTGTCTCAGCCTCCCAAAGTGCTGGGATTACAGTTGTGCACCACTGGGCCCAGCCACCTTTTCTATAATCTTGAAGGTGAAAATATTTATCTTCTTTTAACTAGTGAGATTAAATATAACTTCTTAATAATGGAAAAGTATTAAGACTTATCCAGTTGACATGACAGATTATTCTTCAAAATGTTTAAAATCATATGAAAGCTACATAAAACTTCATCTCCACAATCTTTTCTAACATTTTCCTTTTCTTTTTTTTCTTCCCAAGAAGTGAGCATAAAACTATGTTGTCTTAGTAATTACTAACAATAATTTTATTAATGATGTCACATTTTATTACTTTACACTTTGTTTCAAGTTTGTTTTGAAACACAATTCTTTTACCCAATATCAATACCCTCAGGTCCTTAGTATATTGATATCCCTCAATATATGAATCTAACTCATTTCAGCAAAATCCTACATAGGATTTCTTTTACTTGGAGAAGAGCAGATGCTAGCCACATGCTAAGAAATATTTCAGGATTTTGTTAAGAACACTGTAGAATGAAAGAATACCCCCCATATGAATAGAAATAGGAAATAAATTAGGTCTAATTGTTGTTGGTTATCTATTGTGGGCTTGAATTTCTTTGATAATGGAGATATAGTCATTTTCTTTTTAGGTTATGTTAGTGGTTATTAAAACTTAATCAGATACCTATTAGTCTCATTCATTGGTGCTGTATTTGTCCTCATAAGTCATGGAGGAAAGACTATTCCTTTAATTATGACAGCTCAAATATGGGAAGATTCTCCTTTGGTTGTGGGAATTTTGATTTTTACAATAACAGGTAGCCCTATTATTTAGGTAATGTGCATATAAATATACACTGTATATACTAATTTCATTTTTGGACTTAATACTTCCTTGAGGCTTATTCTATAAATTGCAAATTTTTAATGTTATTTTACTTTAGTTAACTGTAATTTATAGAGTTGTAAACAAACTTGGGAGCTAATTTGATAAATGGTGTCATATGTAGGAGGTCCTATCAACTTTTTATTCTTTTGAAGCAAAAACCTTTTACTAGACTGTATCATGGTATTAGGCATTTCAGTTCTGTTCTCAGTCTGATATTACCTTATTTCCAGTTTCTTGGTATAAAATATGAACTATATCAGCAACTATTCTGCAGTAGTAGTTAGGGCAGAAGTAGTTCTGGATTAAAATCAGTGGGTGATAATCAGTCCATTTTATATGGACCATGGCTGTAGAGTTCTGTCCACTCATTTATAGTAATGTTTTATGCTGGCATGTAAGAAATTTTTAAGGACTGATTTAACAACCAGTATTACTTCTGAGGAAAAACAGTTTAAACTAATTAAACTTGTAGAGTTTCTATTTCAAGGCCCAACTTTTTTGTCAATTAAATTAATAGTATGCTAAACCATCAATTCAAACCCCTCACTGGCCTTCAAATGTGATAAAGCAGCTTCATAGTTTTAAGAATAAAGTTACACTACTGCATTTATTTTAGACTTAAATGTATACTCTTCACAAAATAATAAGAGCATATTTAACACTTGAAGAAAGCTTTAACTACTAATTCTTTTTTTTATTTCTTAAATTTTTTTATAATTTATTTAAATGCATTTCAAGTCATAGTACATATATAGAGCTCAATTTTTCCATTTCTCTGGTTGCAAGCCAGATACAGTCACACCATTTGTGTCTTCATACATGCACCAAGGGTAGTAATGACCATCTCAATCAACCATCTTTACTATCCCCATTCCCCTTTCCCTCCCCCCACCTCCACTCTGCCGAATCTAGAGTTGCTAAACTGTGGTACATATACACAATGGAATATTATTCAGCAATAAAAGAGAATAAAATTATGGCATGTGCAGGCAAATGGATGGAACTGGAGAGCATTATGCTAAGTGAAGTAAGCCAATCCCAAAAAACTACTGATTCTTTATTAGGGTATTTTTAAGAAATGTTCTTTCTTGGTCTCTACTGGGGAAACATTGTTCAAAGTGAGGTCTGTGGACTGGGACTGGTTCATAAATTGTTACTCATTTGCAGTGATATAGAAATAGAATTTTAAAAAATTAATAGTAGTATGGCAGAGTCATTTTATGACTATCAAATCTGACAATAACAAATTTGGAATTAAGTCTTTGTTTTTTGATTTTGGTGTCCTAATTATTCATTTGCATTTTACAAAAGTCTCCCTAAAATCAAAACAGTCGAGACTCCCCATATCTGATCCACAGCAGAATGCAATTCTTAATTTTATGAAAATGGACATAAAAAAGAAGATATAAGGGGAAATGGGAAAGAGTGAGCTTAAATTGTGGTTTCCAATTCCTCAAAGTTTTCTAAGAACTGGAATTATTTTTTTGTATTTGAAATATCCTGTTTACATAACATGTTCAGTCATGTTTTCTTGTTTATTCCTAATATGCTCTACTTATTCCTTTTTTATGGAAAAACTAGCTGATTTATATTATTATCATCAATAACAAACAAGACTTTAAATCAATTAAAATATTTTATTAAGCATAAAGTTATTTTCGCATTTGCTACAATCATAGTAAATACTTTTCTTAGCATAAAGACCAAGACTGAAAATTAAAGTATATCCAACTGCAGGTTATGTGTATGAAACTCCCATTGTTGCTTATGTAACAATGGATAAAACAAATTAAAAGTTATGCTATCTAGAATAAAGTAAAATGGGAATATTTTATTCATAAGATTTATATTTAAGTCACCTATACTTACAAAACACTATCCTAAGAATTATAATTCCACTAAGCTTCAATTGGAACAAAAGTATATCACTTAAGTAAAAGCAGTTACTTAAACTAAAAATGAGAGATAAGTCAAACTACTATTAAAGAGAGATCAAAAAAACATATTGTCAGGTTTCTTGTTGTGGTTCTGGATGTTCAACAGAAGGCTCATTTGAAGGTGGCATCAATCTTGAAGGAAACTGACTTCTACTTTCAGAATGCAGGGGTTGGGGGGAAAAACCCAGCTCTTGGGGGAAGATGATGAGAAAAACACCTCCGCGAATAGACATTTTGCATTGGGAATTGAGGGCGTGGTGGGCCACGTGGAAAATAACCTTGAGATGCTCCATACATGTTTGCTGGAGGAGGTGGAGGAAAAAAAGGCCCTCTTCTCATGAACTGACTCCTTGGATCCACTGGAAACAATGGGCCTCTGACTGGAGAAGAAGGTGCAAGAACAAAGCCAGAGCCAGTTGCTTGGTTTGCAGCAGGGAGAGGTGAATCAGGCTCATTGGAATTATCAAGATCATCTCTGGTATCTTTTCTACTGGATCCCGTTTCTAAAGACAAAGGCCCATCCACTTTATCCAAAGAAGGCATATTCAAACTTCTGACTCCTGCTGGTCCAGATAGTCTCTGATAATTAGAATAATATGCATCTTGCCTTTGTGGACGAAGATGTGGACCAGAATATGGTTGGCCTGGTGGAGGGATCATCATCCTATGGTCCTGTTCCCATGGAGGTGACAGGGGACCAGTGTCAGAAGGTGCTGTCTGAGGATCAGTTGACCTATCACAGCTTGATTCTCTTCTGCCATTGCTAATCTGAGGGTCCAGAGGATTCTCTGGGCCTCTTGAGGCTCTTCTTCCTCCCACCGGTACCACAGGTATGAATGGACCCTTCTTTTCCAAATGAAAAGGTCTCATTTCAGATGAAGGTTGATCCAGTGGTGAGGGACCACATGGGGAATACTGCCTGCCAAATGCTGTATTTGAAACACCAAGTGCATACCGATCTTTCTCTAAAAGTTCAACCTTAAGCTCTGATTCAGTTAATTTTTGTCTGAGGTGAGCATTTTCTTTCTTTAAATAACTGAGGTTTCGTTCAACACTGCGAGCTGCCAACTCCTTATGATGGGCTTTTTTCTCATAGGAAATAATCTTCCGCTGATAAGAATG
>CM053410.1:25559705-25598718 GCA_028644305.1 Xerus rutilus | reverse complement strand
GTAAGACAGCTAATTGAATGTACAAAAAAATGAAGAAAATTCACACTAGAAATCTGTTACAATCCAGGATTCTATAATGTTCAGATTAAATTAATTTTAGTAAGAAAAAATTTTCATAGTTCAAAACAAACACACAAAAGCACTAGAAGCAATGACAACCAAATATATTTAAGGTATTAATATCTAGTTTTGGGAATTCTTTTCTATGCAATAAATGAACCAAATTATCCCAGCTACCCAAAAGAGCATCAAAACGAAACCTTTTGTTCCAGTTCATGTATTTGCCACTTAAAACTACCACCTCCACTGGGGAAAGCAGAAAGAATCAAAGAAGGGAGGGAAGGAAGGGGGGAGACAGGCAGGAGAGAGAGAGATAAAAAGAGAAAGCAACAAGAGAAAAACTGGAAAAGAAAAGGAAGGAGAGGAGGGAGTAGAGCAGAACAGAATAAGGGTTTGACCTAAAATGTCCCCAAAGGTCCATGTACTAAAGGTCTAGATGCCAGACTGTGGCCTTACTGGGAGGTGGTGGAAAATTTAGGTGATGGGATCCAGTGGAAGAAAGTCTGGTTACTGCAGCATGCCCTAGAAAGGGATCTCGAGATCCCATCTCCTTCCCCCCATCCTGCTCTGCTCCCCAGCCACCATGAGATACATAGACCTCTTCCACTATGCACTCCCCACCATGATGAACTGTGCCACCACGGACCCAAAGCAATGGGCCAAGCAACCATGGACTGAAACTACACTGAAACCCTAGGCCAAATGAAATCTTTCTAATTATAAGTTATCTCAGATATTCTGTCCCAGTGATAGAAACATAAACACAGGAAGGGACGGGTGTGAGCAGAGAGGACAGGAGAGGAGAGGAAAGGGGATGAAATAAAATGAAGTGATAAGAGAGATTATACAATTTCTCAACATCAGCAGCATTAACATTTTAAACTGACTAATTTTTATTGTTATTGGGAGGTTGTCTGATGCATTGTAGGTTGTTTCTGGCATCAACCCACCAGATATCCCACACACAGTTGTGATAACCAAAGATGTCTCTAAACCTTGCACAATATCCCCAGGGTGGGTTGGATAAGACAAAATTATCCTTCTACTGGTCTAAATTCATAGTACCATATTCCAATATTCAGCCCACCTTTACCTCTCTACCGATTGGTGGCTCACAATGGAGCTTGAAACTAGCAGCTTTGAGACATAAGAACCAAATAAATGCTGCCTGTGGGATGGCAACAACTTAAAGAGAACTATAGTTACAGTAGATAGCTATGATTAAGCCATGCCTTCCATCAACAGGAAAGGGATAACATGTTTGTGTTTAATACTAAGAATTTAGCCGGGCGCAGTGGCACAAGCCTGTAATCCCAGCACTTAGGGAGGCTGAGACAGGAGAATCAGAAGGTCAAAACCAGCCTCAGCAACGGCGAGGCGCTAAGCAACTCAGTGAGACCCTGTCTCTACATAAAACACAAAATAGGGCTGGGGATGTGGCTTAGTGGTCAAGTGCCCCTGAGTTTAATCCCTGGCACCAAAAAAAAAAAAAAAACTAAGAATTTGCTTTTGATTATTCTTTTGGAGTGACTGCTTGTTCAACCCGCTACTAAAGCTTAGTCTTACCTAGACTTACTAATTATTAGCCATTATGTTTATGTGGAAAAAAAAATCAAGCTAAGATTTTAATTTCTAATAAACTATGAAATCATAATTCATTATCTAAATTGACATAAACTATCTAAATTGTTCAAATATTTACAGTGTGAAAAGTACAAAAAACAGTATTTAGTTATTACTCTGAATAAATATGAGTAAAGAGGTAATATGCAAAAATAAAGGTAACTACAAGAAGTGGAATTGTATAAACTATATTTAAATGCCTGGTGTGTTCCATCACTGCTATTCATATTGATTTTTACAAAAAAATTTCCATATATTTATATTAGCACTCTTACATTAAAGGATCTTTAAAATTTGCTTGTACAAGTAAAAATTTTAAGAGATTTGAATGTTATTCACTATGAATGCTATATTTCACATCTTCAATGTTAGAGTGACTTATCTTCAAATAGAACTTACTATCACACCTGCTCTTCTGGGAGCTACCTGACACAATCAAATAATAATCAACCTGCCCTCACTGAGTCTGAACTTAAAAATCTACCAAACCAGTGCAATCAATAAGCCAATAGTTAATTCTACTTTATACCACATATGGGTATCTGATGTACTTAGGGACTTAGGGAATCTAACTGCAAACGTGATATAAAGAAATACCACTCATTTCAAATCCATTACATTAGGGAAGCTACACAAGCAGATTTAAAATTCAGTTAAATGCAAAATTAGATGGCACACAAGGACCATTGTGGAGGGTTCTTATTAGAGCGATGATGAACTTGGTTATTCAGATCAACTCTCCCAATAAAAATTTGAAAAGCTGGGGCGAGGATTGTAGCTCAGCGTAAGAGCGCTTGCCTCACATGCGTGAGGCCCTGGGTTCGATCCTCAGCACCACATACAAAGCAATAAAATAAAGACATTGTGTCCATCTACAACTAAAAAAAATTTTAAAAAAATTTGAAAAGCTAGACAAAATATAATTTTATGTATTATATGAAAAAAACTCTGAAATTATAAAATCTACACTAGTACAATTTTAAATAATTTTTTAATGGTTCAAATTTGAAATACTCATGTTATCAAGTGATAAAACTATAAAAACAGTGTTCAGGTATACCTGACACTGATCTAGAGAAACAAGACACATTTGCTGGGAGGAGGGGGTTCTCTGGTCTAGTCTAGTTCTATAATGATTCCGATAAAATACAGGCAAATTATAACTCTACTTATGACATATGTTAGCAGATTCCCTTTCTACAACAAAAAATATCGCTCAATGTTTAAGAGTGGATGAGAGAAATTCAAACTTAATCCAATATGTGGAAACTTGGTGTGATACATTTAAACCACTGGAGATCTGCCCAACTACTTCACACCCACCCCTCTATTATGCAAGCTGCAAGTTCAAAGCCAACTCCCTTAGTTCACTAATGAGCCCTGTCAACACTGAGATAATAGAACTGGAAAAAATCACCACTCCACAATGATAGTCAAATATCGGAAACTGTTTCATTTGGGAAAAATCATGTCAGTACCAAAAAAAACTTAATTCAAATGTAGTGAAATACGTAGAATATAGAAATATATAAGATTTTGAGTAACTGTTTTCCTGAAAAGGACTCTTGGGGAACCTTAAATTCTTCCTGCAAGTGCTTGGGCCTTCTTTTGCTCCTTTGCCCTTTTCTTGCCCCACCTCTCAAGTCACTGGGTAGGGGAAAGGGTGTGTGGAAAACCAGATGGAACTCATCAGCCTGTATTTATGCATTTCATCTACTCTAATTTCATCCCCACAGGTTTTTCCTCATATTCTGCTCCTGCCGGAAGAGACCTAGTTTATTCATCTCTGAACTCCCAAAACCTAACTAAACGCCTTCATGTAAACTCACCCTTAACACCTGCTACATGACAGGCAATGTGTAAGGACTAGAGAAAGAGAACAACACCGCCGCAGGACTGCCTAGGGCCAGCAAGCACCGCAAAAGCCGGCAGCTGCAAGAAGCCTCCAAAACTTAGTTTTCCTACAGCGTTGGCATCATGGCGGAGCAACACCAAGGGATCCAGGGTTCACCCGGAAGTCAGGCGGTCAGGCAGCCCTGTGCAGGCGCTCACCCCCGTGGCTCCACCCCCAGAGCGCCCAGCAGGAAGGACATAGTGTCCTCTGCGCCCCTCCCCATACTTGTCCCGACCCCATTCCAGGGTCCTGGGCTCAGGCGCAGATGACCTGTGAGCTCTTAGAATTTTGCTCAAGGGCTGCGGTTGTGGCTCAGTGGTAGAGGACTTCCTAGCATGTGTGAGGCGCTGGGTTCGATTCTCAGCACCACATATAAATAAATAAAATAAACGTCCACTGACAACTAAAAAAATTTAAAAAAAAAAAAAAACAATTTTGCTCAAAGCGTGCCATCCCCCCATGCGCCCCCCCCCCCGTCAGGGAATTCCACAGGGGCAGAGACCACCAGAAATACAGGGAACAAGCTGTCGCCTAGGGCTAAGAGCAGGGCACCAGAGTTTTTCCACACATATTGCCTTTTTTCTTCTCTCACGTGTTCATTAAAAGTTCTCCAGGAGCCGGGTGCAGTGGCACACGCCTGTAATCCCAGCACTTTGGGAGGCTGAGACAGGAGAATCGCGAGTTCAAAGCCAGCCTCAGCAAGGGCGAGGCGCTAAGCAACTCAGTGAGACCCTGTCTCTACATAAAACCCAAAATAGGGCTGGGGATGTGGCTCAGTGGTCGAGTGCCCCTGAGTTCAATCCCCAGTACCAAACAAAAAAAAGTTCTCCCTGTGTAGAAAGAGACCTTGCTGTCTATCTGGTGCTTACAGATAGATGAAAAGAAGGCCTTGGACAGATTGGGGAGCTATGAAGGATGTAGGTTTCATAACCACACAATCTTACTCGTGTCTTCAGTTAACACAGTTTGTAACATATTTCATATCTCATTCAATCGCAAGATAAAATGAAAATCAAACCTCAGGTATTTAAAGCTGGTTCTGTTTTTAAAAGAGAGGAAATGGGGGAGCTCAGATTGAAAACACTAATGATTTTTTAAAAGAAAAAGAAATAGAAGAGAAGAGAGGAGAGGAAGAAGAGAGGCTTAAGTTGGTTTAGCTGGTGAGAGACTAGTAATTATCTTCCTTTCCCAAGAGGCTTATTTTTTATCTTTTCCACACTGTAAAATGTCAAATTAAACTGTAAAGTTAATTCTCATCACTTAGGAAGGGATTCTAAAGGTATTAATTTAGGATTACTGAGAATTTTAATTTTATTCACCAGGACAAAGTCATCTAAGTTATTAAACAATTTATTTTTCACTTTTTCATACAGGTTGAAGGCCACCAAGAACTGCACAGTGGGCCCAGCAGCCACGCCCACTCCCCCCCAACCCTCCCTGCAGAGCTGCACCTGTACAACCAGCACCAAGAACAGCATGCAGTAAGTCTGGAAGGAGTAGCATCCAGAGTAAAAAGAGTTGCCTGGCCTCCCTGATGTTGGCAACGCTCCCCCTGCACACCCTGTCCAGCTGCACATAGACCCGAGCACTTGACCTGACTCCAGTCTGGGTTGCAGACAGCCAAGAAGTTGGGGTGCAGGCGACCCATCATGTAGTTGGCCAGGTCAGTCAACAACTGGCTCACGGCTGCCCCAGGGATTGAACTCTGGAGTACATGACCACTGAGCCACATCCCCAGCCCTATTTTGTGTTTTATGTAGAGACAGGGTCTCACTGAGTTGCTTAGCGCCTTGCCATGGCTGAGGTTAGCTTTGAACTCGCGATTCTCTTGTCTCAGCCTCCAAAGTGCTAGGATTACAGGCATGCGCCACTGTTCCCGGCTCATGGAGAACTTTTAATAAACACGTGAGGGAAGAAAGGCAGTATGTGTGAAAAAACTCTGGTGCCCTGCTCTTACCCCTAGGCGACAGCTTGTCTGCTGTGTTTCTGGTGGGCTCTGTCCCTGTGGAATTCCCTCACCCAGGAGAAACAGGCTTTGAGCAAAGTCATCTGCGAGCTGCCTGACCCCCTGACTTCCACAATGAACACTGGATCCTGTGATGTTGCTCTGCCACGATGCCCACGCTGTAGGAAAACTAAGTTTTTGAAGATTCTTGCAGCTGCCGGCTTCTGCGGTGCTTGCTAGCACTAGGCAGTCCTGCATCAGTGTTGGCTGTGGGCATTTGAGTGCTGGAAGATCAGAGGAGCTGCTGGAAATTGGCAAAGGGACAGGTGCCCACTCACAGAGGGAGCCCGCCCTTCTGGGAGGGATAGGCCAAGGTGCAGGCAGGCGAGGCCTCACAAGTGGGGCAGGGTCCCCATCTTTTTCCCTTGGGGTTGAGAGAGCCTGGGAGCCAGGGAGACATCCAAATGGACAGTCCTTTTAAAAATTCCTTGGTGAAGGGATTTAGATTTCTGTTCTTCATCCCCTCAGTCCTGTTAAATCAAGGATGGAGAGTGCCTTAAGTAATCCTAGTGTCCCAGTTTTCTGTGAGATCCCGCAAGGGCCTAAATCTCTGAGCACTAGTTATAAGATAATCATCTGCTACCTCAGTTTCCTTTTTGTGTCCAAGAGATGGAAAGCAGCATGTCTCCTGTTTACTGTCTCCCACAGGACCAGAAACGGTATGGGAACACATGATATAATACACACATGTAAAATGCTACAGAAGGCTTATAAAATACATTTGGTTATTTTGAGCTATGTGATAATCATTGGCCATTTGTAGGTAGAGATCTTTCTCACAATTTTGCCTCCTCCAAAAAACTTTTAGTCAGTTATGGATAAGTTTTAGATGTTTGTTACACATAGTCATAATATTGCTAGTAATAATAGTAAGCACAATGTAAGTGTAAACTGTGTTCTAGGCAAGATTTTAAGTACAGCAATCATACTAAAGGTTATAATAACTGATCATCAGAGAAATAAAACATTAAAACCTGCAATGTAATATCACTACACAACTACTAGAATGCCTAAAGCTAAACAGATAGGCAATTATCAAATGTTGGTGAGGATATGGGGCAAGCCAAGCCCATACATGATTCTTAAGAGAATGAGAATTAGTACAAGCACTATGGAAAACATTTTCATATTATCTACTATAGCGACAAATGCCAGAACTTCTAGGATGCTAGTAACATTTTGTACCTTAATGTAGGTGTTCACTTTCTGACAATTCTTGAGCTGTATACTTTTCAATGTGTGTTCTTCTGTATGAATATTGCTTTCCAAAAGTTGGGTTTCCTTTTTTTTTCTTTAATAGTTCTTTTGGATACTGTTAAGCAAAATTACTTCAAAACTTGAACAAGGACCTCCCTGAATGGTCATGAGAACTTTGCAACCTACAGTCTCAGTTTGGGGGTCTCCAGAAGCTGAAATTCAAGCAGAGATATTTAGGAAGTGAAGCCAGAAAATACAGACATGAAACTAGAAATCTGAAGTGGGAAAAGAGAAGAAGTCAAAATAGGGCTCCATGAACCAGGGAGTTAACACTGAAGGCAACTGATGCTAACAGGTCTTTGGGGAGACAGTGAAGGGCTAAAAGGTAGCGCTTTCCCACCAACTGCTCATCCATCACAGGTTCAGATCTACTTCCCAAGACCATAAAACCTCCCAACACTTCTAGAAGTAAAAACACTTTTTTTTTTGCCTAGAAAGCCGATTAAATGTGTTTCCCAAACTAGAAAAAAGTCTTTTAAACACTAAAAAGCCACAGGTATGCAGAGGAATGCCAAAGGATACAGATGTGGCACCAACTCAAATCCACTCTCCTACCCATTAATTTGTGTTAATTAAGTAGTAATCAGTCGCAGATAAAAATAATTTTTAAAAAATGCTTGCAATGTAAGTGTTCATGGGAACACCACTAACCAGAAGATCCTCCTAGCAATTAGAAGATTCTTACTTCCAAATAGTAGGGTGTTGTTTTACAAGCTCAATGCTGTAACTGGTCTCCAAGCTAATTGATAGTAATCTTCTTCCTCATCCACCACAAATTATAGATTCCTTTCATTCATGTTAGCATTTCAATTGCTCAAGGTGGGTAATTCAGATCTTCTTCAAAGGGAATAATGCCTTTGTCAGGCTGTGGTTTTTAGTAATCATTGGTATGGAAACACCAAGAGATTCCAGATGAATCTCTTCTAAGCTCAGGGCATACCCCTTTACTATGGTTTGAACAATGGTGTCTCCCCCAAATTCATGTTGAAACTTAATCTTCCTTGTGCTGCTATTAAGTGGTGAGACCTTTTTGTTTAGGTCATGAGCCTACATGAATGGACTGGGGCTTTTATAAAAAGGGCTTGTTAAAAACTCAGCTCAAAGTAGATTAAGGACCCAGGTATGAGATCAGAATCCCTGCACATACTAGAAGAAAACACAGACCTAACCCTCCAACATATATCCCTCAGGAACTGATTTCCTTAATAAGACTCCAAAAGCACAAGAAGTTAAATTAAGAATCAATGAACGGGATGGCATCAAACTAAAAATTTTCAACAAAGCAAAACAAAGAACCAGAAGCGTGGAGAGAATCTACTAAACGGGAGAATATCTTGGCCACCAGTACCTCAGACACAGCATCAATTTCCGTGATATATAAAGAATTAAAAAAATAACTCCCAAATAACCACCAATCAAGAAATAGTCAAAGGAACTGAAGAAACTTTTCACAGAAAAAATATGAAGTCAATCCCAGTACCAAAAAAAAAAAAAAATAGTCAACAAATCTATGAAAAAATGTTTAACATTTCTAGCAATTAAAGAAATGCAAATTAAAACTATACTGTGATTCCATCTCACTCCAGTACGAATGGCAATTAACAAGTATACAAGTAACAGTAAATGCTGGTGAGGATGTGGGGGAGAAAAGGTACACTTACACATTGCTGATGAGACTGCAAATTGAGGCAACATATTCTGGAAAGCAGTATGGAGATTCCTCAGAAAACAGCATGGAACCACCATGCCACCTAGTTATCCCACTCCTAGGTATACAACCAAACGATTTAAAAATCAGCATACTGCAGTGACACAGTCACATCTATGTTCAATTCACATTAGCTAAACTATGAAACCAACCTAGGTACCCTTCAACAGGAAGTAAAACAGAGAAATTTAAAAATAGCTACTAATTATCTAACATAAGAATACCTTTAAAACCGGGGTTTGGTGATGAAATTCAGGTTACTGCTTCTGCCTGCACATGGGGTCTTATGCAGGCTGCAGACCTCTGCGGCTAGAAGCCTTGCAGCTCCTAATGGTTGCCCGCAGCTTTCTATCTATTCCTTGTTCTTTCTGATTTCTTGTCTCTAGAACTCCACCTGCGAACTGTTCACTGCTGTGGAGGAGGCCCTAGCAAGTTTCTCCCTCAGAGCGCCTGCTAGGGGTTTATATAGCACTTGCTTCACTGTTATTGGTCCAAATTTATGCTAATTAGGGTTTGAAAGAAGTACCAACGCTATTGGTCGAAAATTATGCTAATTACGGTTTGAAAAGGTACTAAGGCTATTGGTCAGGGTTTTGTTTTTGTTTTTTTTGAATATTTAACAGATTCATTCATAGAAGTTGAACAACATGTGAACGAATGGGCTGGAATGTAGCTCAGCAGCAAAGCATTTGCCTTGCACTCTCCAAGCTCTGGGTTGGATTCCCCTTTCCAAACAAGAAATGACAAAAAAAAAAAAATTCCAACGGGGCAGGGGCAGGGGCAGGGGAGGAGGTGGTATGTGAATAAACAAATTTTGTAATATGTAAAACGTAAGAAAGAATATGTTGGGCTGGGGTTGTGGCTCCTTGGTAGGGCACTCGCCTTGCATGTGTGAAGCACTGGGTTCAATTCTCAGCACCAAATTAAAAAAATAAAGATGTTGTGTCCATCTACAACTAAAAAAATATTAAAAATAAAAATAAAAAAAGAATATGTTAACTTTAGTAACAATGCAGGAATTTCCATCCTCGGCAGTTGTATTTAATATTGTGTGTAGCCAGTGCAACAAAGCAAGATTTTTTTTTTTTTAAGGAATAGCCAGGCACGGTGGCACAAACCTATAATCCCAGCACTTAGGGAGGCTAAGACAGGAGAATCACGAGTTCAAAGCCAGCCTCAGCAATGGCCAGGCACTAAGAAATTCAGTGAGACCCTGTCTCTTTATAAAACACAAAATAGTGTTGGGGATGTGGCTCAGTGGTCGAGTGCCCCTGAGTACAATCTCCAGTATCAAAACAAAAAACAAAAAAAATTTGGGAAAAGAAACAAATGCATTTATTTTAATTAATGGCAGAACTCACAGGGATTTTTTTTACCAAGGCCATAAAACACAAGACCAATATACAAATATAAATAAATTGCACTTTTATATATTTGCAATAAACAGTTTATGAATGCAGAAGTAAAATGAGAGAAGATTGAAACATGTGACTGAGAAAATAATAATTAAAAAAATCCCAAATAAGTGGAGAGATATTATGAAAAAAAACTGTTAAAATCCAAGCAGGCTGGGGTTGTGGCTCAGTGGCAGAGCGCTTGCTTAGCATGTGTGAGGCACTGGGTTCGATTCTCAGCATCACATATAAATAGATAAAGGTCCATCAACAACTAAAAAAAAAAAATTAAAAAAAACGACAAGAGAGCCCAGCACAGTGACACACACCTGTAATCCCACTGACTGACATGGGAGGATGAGGCAAAAGGGTCACAATTTCAAGCCTAGCCTGGGCAACATAGCGAGACCTTGTCTCAAAACTTTGAAAAAGAGGCTGAAATGTAGCTCAGCAGTAGAGCACTCTTGGGTTCAATCCCCAGTACTGGGGGAAAATCCTAAGAGCATGAATGGCTCCTGAAGCTCCTCCCACTTACTCTCACAGCTGTCCCCTGACCTCTCCTATGCCACTACTCAGAGCTGGGAACCTGTCCTCCAAGGGCCCAGGATACCTGTTTCCCTAGCACTGATCTGCCCACATCTCCCCTGTACCTCTGTTATCACACACTTGGGCTTGATGGGTGAGGGCAATCAGGACATGCGGGCCATACACAGATTGTCTGAATCATATGAAAGCCACCACCACCACTTCACTCAACCAAACAATCTATTAACCTCTGGACACCCAGACTGCCTCTCCACCAATGCTTTGCTATTCTTCAAGCCCCAGTTCTCAAAGCCACTTGTCCCTTCCTGCCTCCTCCTCCCCAGGGCTAACTCCCACCTGCACCCAGCCCAAGCTGAGCACTCAGCCAGAGCCCACTGTCCTGGCAAAGCAAAACCATCCTTCTGCATGAGGCCTGAGTACCCAGTGTTGAAATGGTCTCCCCAGTCGCCCAAGTTCAGCCCAGGGCCATGACAGACTCACCTACAGAAGCCCCCAATGCTGCTGCTCACCACATGCCTCTCTGGGGTGTCCTTCATCTCCTGCATTCTTCATCTCTTTCTGGCACATCATGAATAAACCATTGCCCTCTCCTTATAGTCTGAAGTTTTTTTGTTTTTTTGCAAAGTCTCAGTAGCTCCTCTCCCAGGACACCACCTTATGGGCTAACAAGCTCATTCCAACCCAAAGTAACTTCAGGTCCCTCCGGTAGGTCTACATGCTCAGCTCTGGCCAGCCCCTCTACTCAAATGCTGTCCAAATTAGCATATCCCGGCCTCAGGAAGCTATTGAAATTAATTAAAATAAAATAAAATTTAAAATTCAGTTCCGTGGTGGCACTAGCCTATTTCAGGGACAGTGGTTCCCTTATTGGATGGTGCGTGTATGGCATACTGCCATTGTCACAGGAAGCTGCTGGAGACAGTGCTGCCATAAGCTCTGGTGTGCACCCACACACTGCCACTCTGGCCACAGGAAACCAGTTCTGTACAATCACAGGAGGGTCACTTGGCTACAGCAGGCCTGATTCAGGACTCTTGTGAAGGAAGTGAGTTCTGACCTAGGTTTTGAAATCCATGTCCTACATCTGAATAGTATTGTGACTTTATGAAGAATTCTTATATATTTTTTAAAATATTGTGGTTTCAAATGGGATAACATTTTGCATGGCTGAACAGGATATGCAAATACACAGGATTAAAGGCAGAGGCTGAGAAAGCAGGAGAAGTCCTCTCTCAAGGAAGCCAACACCCTTTCATGTGCAGGTATGTTTAGGCATCTGAGAGGCCATTGAGATTCTGCCTAGGGATATTTCCATCTGCTTTTATGTCTTTTTTTTTTTTTTACCTTAAAGACTGTTGCTAGATAACACTAACCTGTTATGAACCCTCATGTAGACAGACCATAGCCCATCAACCAACAAATCCTGATGATATGTATTTTCTATAGAGACCCCCTTCCCTGAAATCAGTATGATAAATATGCTCAAGTATGTATCCATCTGGTGATCACCAGACCAGATGGATCCACACATCAAATCAAGACCAGAGAGGACCAGGATAAAACAGGACAGAAGAAAGGAAAAAAAGAGCAACTGGATATCAAAACACATTCACCTCTACTTTTATCCCTCCTGTGCTGGCTCTCTGTTCTTCTCTCCAAGCTCCCAGCTCCTTAACCAAAAGCCCTGACATCAGAAGCTGTGCTTTCTGCCCCAGGGCACCTTTCAAGTAGGGGCTC
Source organism: Xerus rutilus (assembly GCA_028644305.1). Taxonomy (NCBI): domain Eukaryota; kingdom Metazoa; phylum Chordata; class Mammalia; order Rodentia; family Sciuridae; genus Xerus; species Xerus rutilus. The sequence goes on along the minus strand of CM053410.1, from coordinate 25,586,494 downwards.
AGGTTTAGGATTGGAAGAACAGGTCTTAGAACAGTCCTGGCGTCTATGTTTTTGAGTCTCAGGGATGTGGGAATGGCATCCATGAGCTGTTTCCTACTGGTGCCTAATGGAGAGTGTTTCCATCCCTCAGATGGAATCCAGGAAAACCTGCATGATGGTGAAGCTCATGCCCTGGCAGCAACCAGCTTTTCTGGATGTTCCCAGAACCACCACATAGTTAACAGGAGTGGCCAGGACCAGATTTCTTTCTATTCAGTCCATTTCCTAAGCCATATTTTCAGAGTTAATCATTCACTTCAATCGCTATTAATCTTCCAGAATAGTAACACTCCTTCAAAAACCAAAACTTACTAAACACAAATATTATGTGAAGACTCTTCCAAAAGTGAACGCACTTCACTGCCCTGGGCATTCAATGAGCCAGTATATAGAGAAGGACACCTTCATGAGGTCCACCCCAGCCTGCACACTCAGGCTTCCCAAGCCTCCATTCTCCGCAAGGTCACAGCACCACCATGGCACCAGCCAGCAGAATCGCGGGAACCACAGAGGCAACCCTCTACCAGCTTCGCACAACCCTGATTTGGGGAAAATCTTCTGGCAGCATCCCGCAGCCTCTGCCCCTGGCCAGCCACTGGAAGGCTATGTGAAGTACGTGGTGGATCTCAATGTCTAGGATACCTGACGGAGCGCGAGTCCATCCCCAAAGCCTGAGGGATTGCCGGAGGCGGTATTCCCAGGCACAGCCTGAGTGGCCATGGCCCCTGTGCCCCTGGGGCCACCCTGATGTGCACCCTTCTCTCAGCCGCCCCGAGATCCTGATCCCACCGGGCCTGCAGCCCTGACTCCACAGACTAGGCTCCTCAGGGACCAAGCCAGGGCTCCTGCTGCCAGCTGGCCACGCTCTAGCCATGGTAGGTTCCCAGGCTTTCCACAGGCCCGCACAAACGCTCGCCCTGCCCTTCCCAGGCCCGACACAAACAGCTGGAAACACTTGGTGATGCAGCCCTCCCGCATCTCCGGGGACCCTGCGCCCCGCCGTCCCTGCTGCCCGCTGTCGCTCTACCCGGACCCCAGCGGATGCCCGGGGCTCCTTCCCCGTGGAGGGCACTTACAGTTCGCAGAAACTGGGTCTCATTCTCGCCTTCGCTCACATGGGCTGTAGCTCCGCGATCCTCGCCGGGGAGGTTCCGGAGCCCTGCGGAATCCGGCGGCCCCTCCTGCTGCTCCGCTCCTGCCTCTGCTGCTGCTCCCGCTCCTACACACGCCGCTGCCTGGAGCCGGGGTAACAAGGCGTCGCGATGCCGGTGCCAATCGCCTGGCATTACGCGCCTGCAGAGCCTAGGAGACTGCGCGGGCAGACACGCGGGAGCAACCGAGGCGCAGGACCTCCCCGCGCCGCCCTGCGCGGGAGGAGACTTGCCCGGGTGGGGGACGCGGGGAGACGACACGCGGGAAGGCGGCCCGCGGCGTAGTCGTGCTCGCTGTCCGCAATCTGCAGCCCGCTCGCCCGACTCCTCCGAACCAGTGCGCTAACCGCGGAGCAGGCTTAGCGCCCATAGCAGGGGCGAGGTGGGGCAGGTGGGTGCGCGGGAGGAGCACAAGAGTCCCAGGAGCTGCAGGTTATCCGCCAACAGCGCCGCCCAACGCCGCAGACGCCGGCGCCCAGCGCTCTTACTGGCTGCGACCAGTATCTGGCTGGCAAGGGCAGGGAGAGAGCACAGGCTTCCAGCAGCTCCGTGGGTAGGCCCCTCGGGGCACATTTGCCTGCTCTTTCAGACTTTAAGCCTCCGGCATGGATGTGACGCTAGGCGCCAACTTCCACAGCACTCTGCACTGCCCAGAAGACTAGTCTCCCTCCGGCCTGCCCCGCCCCCGGGGAGCAGCAGGGGGTGCAGAGTCTCCAAGTAAAGGGGACACAATACATAATATTTTAAACTAGAATTCCCTGGATTCAAGATCAACGTGGGAATTCTTCCACACGGTTACAGTATACCATGCTTTTCACAGAAATCCATACAATGTGCATGGTTTGGGTGCACAGAAGAAGCCACTTTCTTCCTGTGTCACTTAAGTTTTCCAGTGTCTTCTCTTTAAAATATAAGTATGAAGGACTTTGTTCAAAAAAATCCAGAGAAGAGCTGGGATTGTAGCTCAGCGGTAGAGCGCTTGCCTTGCACGCGTGAGGCCCTGGGTTCGATCCTCAGCACCACATACAAAGCAATAAAAATAAAGACATTATGTCCATCTACAGCTAAAAAAAAAAAAAATTAAAAAAAAAAAATCCAGAGAAGATGAGTCTTGCATCTAGGGAAAAGTTCAGTCTGAAGGTATAATTTCAGGATTCCTCATCATTTGATGCCACATAGTGCTATAGTATTGATGTGATCCTCTGTGGAATTAGAAGGAGAGAAGGGAAGGATTCCAAGGGCTGGATTTTGGCAAGCTTCCACTTTAAGAGGTGGAGGGATAAGGAAGGACCAACAAAAGAGACTGAAAGGAGGAAGCCTGATAGAGGAGAGGAAAAGAAAGAGCACGTAGGGCCCCAGACTCTGCATCCTTCCCAGTGTCGGGTGCAGCACACAAGGCTGCAGTTAAGTCTCCACCTATCAGCATGTGCAAGCATATCAGAAGATGCTTCACTCTAGGAAGATTTTAGATCAAGAAGAAATGTTCTTAGAAATAGTTGACATAATGCCCTTAAAGAGGGTCCCACATATGATCCACTAATGATGGACAGGAAAACATGTTTTCCTACTTCTGGAAAACACACTATAAATTGAAATGTTCTCATTTTGGCAAACAAGATAGTAAAACAAAAAACTTATTATTTTCTGTTTATATTTAGAGTCATTTTTTTGCCCTTTGAGCTTTTCTTGTCCACTCCCCCTTGATAATTTGAGTATATGCTCAGTCACATTTCTGTGTGAGACACTGTTAAGGAAATGAACCTCTATTTGCTGAAGAATATTCTAGATGTTTCTACTAGTTGTCACTTGTTTTGACACTATGTGTAGCTGTGTGTGCATGAATATATGGTATATGTGTCTGCTTCTATGTTAAAATTCCAAATGTCTATGCACAAAAATTAAACTTTTAATATCTATAAGTGTTTTATTTTTTGTCACACTAATAGTATAAAAATGATTGTGACAATTTATGTCTATTAAATTTATGGTTTATTTATTCATAATATCTTTCATTATTCTTGAATTATTTTGGTAGAAGGTAGAAGTCTAGGATGAAAAGTTTTATTTTGACTTTAGTCTGAATTTTACCAAACATTTACATCAATACTAAATGAGTAATCTGACTTTTACCTTCTGACATGCAATAGTCTCTTTATAGAGATTACCAAACTCATTCCAAAGTTAATGTTATCCTTCCTCTTACACTGTACTGAGTTTTCACTAGGCATGGAGTCCATAGATCTGGGCTTCCCTGGATGTCAAGTCCCGACCACCTGCATGTGTGCAAAGGTTATGTGTGTGGTTCCTCATCCTGCTCCTATAAAAAGCTGCTTGTCCTCAGCCTTCTGTCCACTGTTCCATGAAACACAGGGTGGTGACAGAGCCCACTTTTTTCTGCTGAATAAAGGCAACTCAATAGAAGATGGCAAGGAAACAAGAGAGTAAAACAGGACTGGATGACACCATGGGTTAGAGGTGCCCATGCTCTGAACAGCTCAACCTGTAGAGTGAGGGAAATAACAGAATATTTATAATTAGGCCAAAAACCCTGCACCTGCTAAAAGATAATGTAGGGTCAACAGTCCAACAAGTTGGCTGAGGAACTGACATCCTTAATGAGACTCCTAACTGCAAGAAGTAAAATAAAAAATAAATCAATGGGATGGCATCAAACTTAAAAACTTCTTCACAGCAGAGGAAACAACCAAAGGAATGAAGAGAAAGCCTACAGAATATGAGAAATTCTTTGCCACCTGTACCTCAGATAAGCTGTTAATTTCTAGGACATACAAATAACTCAAAAAAGTTAACATCAAAAAAATAAATAACTAAATCAATAAATGGGTAAAGGAACTGAACAAGCACTTCACAGAAGAAATATGAACAGTCAACAAATATATGAAAACATTTTCAAAATCTCTACCAATTGGAGAAATACAAATTAGAACTACAGTGGGATTTTATCTCACTCCATTCAGAATGACAGTTATCAAGAATACAAGTAAAAATAACTGCTGACAAAAATATGAAGAAAAGGGTACACTCATGCATTGTTAGTTGGACTGCAAACTGGTGCAGCCACTCTGGCAAGCAATATGGAGATTCCTCATAAAACCGGGAATAGAACCACCATTTTCCCTAGTTATCCCACTCCTTGGTATATATCCAAAGGATTTAAAACAGCATACTACAGTGATGCAGCCACATCAATGTTTATAGCAGCACAATTCACAATAGCTAAACTATGGAGCCAATCTAGGTGCCCTTCAACAGATGAATGGATAAAGAAAATGTGATACACACACACACACACACACACACACAACACACACACACATATACATATGTAAAATGGAGTATTAGCCATAAAGAAGAATGACTTTCTGCCATTTGCCAGGAAATGGATGGATCTGGAGACTATCATGCTAAGCGAAATAAGCCAATCCCCAACCCCAAAGTTTGAATGTTTTCTCTGATATGTGGAAGGTAATCTGCCATAAGGGAGGGAGGAAAAGAATAGAATTTTTATTGGATTAGACAAAGGGGAATAAAGGGAAGGGAGGAAAGGATTAGGAAAGATAGTGAAATGAACGTGGCATAACTTTCCTATGTACATACATGAATATACCACAGTGAATCTCACCACTGTGCACATCCACAATAAATTACTTTTAAAAAATAACAATGGATAAATGGCAAAAAGATCAATGGAGGGAACGAAGGAGTTGCTGGAAGAGGGAAGAGGAAGGAAATCTGAATTAGAACAAGATATATTCCATGCTTGTATAATTACATCAAAATCAATTCCACTGTTGTGTATGACTAAAAAGAACCTATAAAAATGCTAGTGAGAAATAAGGAATTAATAATAGCGGATTTCATCAAAATAGAAGGCAGAATAGTAGCGCAGAGGAAGTGTGACTAGAGGAAGGGAAGTGGGATGAGAAAGGGAAGGGATAATAGCATGAAATTAGCCACATTATGTCGAGTGCATGGAAGAATAAATCCCACTTTTATGGATAACAGTAATTTATGTATAAACAGTAAATCAATAAAAATGAATTTATGCTAAAAATAAATTTATAATTTTAGGGAATGGAATAGAAAGTTAGAGATAAAGATGGAAATATTTGTTCACTATTTGAGGTTCATGTATATTAACATAAATTGGTATCTGAATGTGTAATAGTGCCACTACAGAAACCTAAAACATACACCACCCATTGCCTTGGATTTGATAGCAGAAATAGAATAGCAGGTGTCAGAAAACAAAAGGTGATATGATGCGTCAACTCATAAGACTCTACGCTTATGGGGCTTATGTTTAACTTCAAGAACAGGAATCTTTGCTCAGTGTTTACAGAAATTGATTGCAATGGAAACTGCCATATGTGATAACCATCCAGTGACAGATTGATTCCTAAGGTCAACCATTAACCAAACTTCCAGCATCAGAAGGCAGGCTGTTCAGGCAGTGGACTCCTGGATGGGATCCAGACCTGCAGATTGCACTTAAGATGTGACCACGAAGGCCATCCAGAGGGGAATGGTAAAGGGCAGTGAGGAACTGGGACCTAGCAAACCCAACAAGAGTCCAGTCTAGGATCTCAGAGCTTTTCCCCAGCAGAGTGTCTTTGCAATTCCTTCTCAGTCAAAGCACAATGTGACTCCATGTTTTGAATATCCATTTTTATTGCACTTAAGTGTATCTTAAGCTACCATTCTATTGAGTTACCTAACTCAGAAGAGCCAGAAAATAGACCCCAGATTACAACTGCCCTAAAGGCCTATTATTTCCTTCTTTCTGTTTTACCTAAGACACAGAGACAAAATCAGCAGCATGTGACAGATACCACATGAAAGGAAACAAGTCCCTCATGACGACAGATGATAGGGCTCCCTCTCTCCCTGGACTGCCTACTCCCCTTCCACTGTGGGTCTCAGGACCACCCAAGCACCAAAACCCATGACTGTGTGTGTGTCACTGCATCTTAGACATTTTAAAAGGATGGAGCCTTAATAGGCACTGCCTGTCTTTGGCTTATAAATAATTTCTGCAGAAACTGGTTCTAGGGCTGGGGGTATAGCTGAGTTGGTAGAGTGCATACCTAGCATGCATAAGGCCCTGGGTTCAATCCTTGGTACCTACACTAAAAGAGAAAGAAGAAAAAGAAGAAAGAAAAGAAAAGAAAAAAAGGAAAGAAAGGAAAGAAAAGAAAAGAAAAGAAATAGGTTCTATTTCTGGGAATTAATATTTATTTCCTTGAGTCATCTATTACTGTGCCTGAATATTATTTTAAATTTGTGACTGGTATATTTTACATACTAAAGTTGATGAAATTTTTTTCATATTTTTCTTTTTTCCCAGATTTTCTGTTTATCCTTGCAAGTTTAATTTTTATAATAAAATATAGTATATTTCTAAAGGAATACAATTGAAAATTTTTAATAGAATTATTTTTTCAAATAAAGGTTTAGAATTACTGAGATCCTTTTTGACACTTAGCTTCTAATCAAAGTTAGAAGGTTTATTTTTCATTTATTCAAATCTCACTGATTTTGTCTTTCTGATAATTTTTTCTTCAATTACATGTGATAATGGTAGTTTGCACAGATTAAATTTATTCTACTACCTCTTTTCTAAATTATTAAATATATTGCTGTAAACATGATCATGGGTAATATTATTTGCAACATCTGTAGTTTTACATTTTACAAACTAAAATCATTTAAAAAACATTTTCAAAATGTTTTCTCCTTTAAAAAATACAATTGGTTTTACTAAGAACTCTAGAAAACATTATATCTTAAACATATTTTATTCTTTCTTGATTTGGTATCAACTCATTTTAATATACTAATCATACATATTTATTGTAAACCAAAAAATTGAGAAATAATAGATAAGCAAAGAAAAATGTCACCTCTGTACAAGACATCTGGAGACAGAATCTTTTGACAATTTTAGGTGGGAATCTAAGTGTTGATGTGTGCAAAAGTTCTATTACTGCCAACTATGTTTCCTAAGTTTCATTTAACAGTTAAATGCAATTCTGTCATATACGCATACATTTGAATTCAAATTGGAAGTCAAATCATACAGCATTTTATAATAAGATCTCAGCAATATTTGCTTTGTTTCTTGCTCTGCTTGCTTCTATGAAGAATAGAATGAATTATGGAATGGCACTATTAAATTATTCTGGAAGAAAAATATTTACAAATAGCCAAAAGAATTATAAAAGCTCAGTAACATTGGAAAAGAAGAACAAATTATTTACAGTCATTGTAGTGCAAATTAAAATGACAAGGAAGTCTCTTTAATGATTTTGACACAAAGAATAATTCATGAATACACCATTTTCTCTGGAATTTATGGAAAACGGAGTTTTCTTACATTTTGACCTGTGCCACATGACATGGTACAGTCTTTCTGGTCATAACAAGTATATCTGAAATAGCAATTAATTCAACCCATAACTGGAAATTGAATTTATCTTGTATCTAATGTGTCATCTATCACCCTTCGATTCTTTTATTTTTTTCCTTTGGTATTAGGGATTGAACTCAGGGGCATCCAACCACTGAGCTACATCCCCAGCCCTATTTTGTATTTTATTTAGAGACAGGGTCCATTGAGTTGCTTAGCACCTTGCTTTTGCTGAGGTGCCTTTGAACTCACAATCCTTCCGCTTCAGTCTCCTGAGCTGCTGGGATTACAGGGTGCGCCACTGGGCCCAGCTTGAATCTATTCTTGATAGATAGACAAATTCACATGCAGGAAATGATTATGATAGTGTTTCTCATGGAAAAAAAATGAAAGGTAAATCTAGGATAAAGTGAATATTCAAATATTTTTGTTACAAGGTACTTTGCAATCATTGAAATTTTTTAAAATTCTACAACAGCAAAATTTGTAAGATGTACATGTTAAATATAGGAAAAAAGATATAGATTAGAGTAGATAAGATAGGCAGACAACAGACAGACAGTGTTGTGGCAAGGGATTCTTCTAGCCAAATAGGTAAACAGGAATAAAGAAGATGGTAAAATAAAAAAAAATTTTAAATGCATAGGATTCTTTTTATATATTAAAATGTACTTTTGCCCAGCATGATGACTATAGATAACAATACTTACTGCACATTTTAAAAAAAACTAGAAGAAAGGATATAAAATTTTTTACTAACTTTCAATAGAAATGTCAAATGTGGGCTGGCGTTGTGGCTCAGCGGTATAGTGCTCACCTAGCGCGGGTAAGGCACTGGGCTCGATCCTCAGAACCACATTAAAAATAAAAATTAAAAATAAAAGTATTGTGTCTGCCTACAACAAAAAAAAAATTAAAAAAAAAAGAAATGGTGGGCTGGGGTAATGGCTCAGCGGTTGAGCGCTTGCCTCACATATGTGAGGCACTGGGTTTGATCCTCAGCACCACATAAAATAAGTAAAGATATTGTGTTCATCTACAACTAAACAAAATATTTTTTTAAAAAAAGAAATGGCAAATGTTTGAGGAGTTAAATGTGTTTAACCTGATTTAAACATTATGCAATGTATGTATGTATCAAACATTACATGGTACCCCATTAGTATATATGAATTACATTTCTATGTATCAGTTAACAGTTTTTAAAAGGAAAAAAATAAAGTAATAAAATGTATATGCTTGACCTGGGCGCAGTGGCACCCACCTGTAATCCCAGCACTTTGGGAGGTTTAGACAGGAGAATCTCGAGTTCAAAGCCAGCCTCAGCAATGGTGAGGCACTAAGCAACTCAGTGAGCCCCTGTCTCTACGTAAAACACAAAATAGGGCTGGGGATGTGGCTCAGTGGACGAGTGCCCCTGAGTTCAAGCCCCGGTGCCAAAAAAAAAAAAGTATATGCTTAAATTATGCAAAAAATTATTGAAATAGCAAATAATAGTGATAACAGAATGCTGATGAACTTAAATGGTCTTTTAAATTTTTTCTTTTATATATTATTTATTTTTTGTTTGAAAAAGATCATATTTTAATCAGAAATATTGATAAAAATATTTTTTATAAATTGTATAAAACAAACATGCAGAAAAAAACACATTTTAGAATATGTAAAATAAATATTTGATTACTGTTTAATTCTATTTTTTAAAAATATTTTGTAGTTATACATGGACAGTGTCTTTATTTTGTTTATTTGTATTTTTATGTGGTGCTGAGGATCGAACCCAGTGCCTCACACATGCGAGGCAAGCACTCTGCCACTGAACCATAGCCTCAGCCCAGCTCTATTATTTGTACAGAATCAAATACAGAAAACATAAAGGAATGAGATGAGAAGTTATAGTATAAATTACATAAAATGAAGGATTAATGTAAAATATTTAAAATTCAAAGATTAATTAGCTAGATTTAATCATTATACTATGCGTATATATGTTTATGTGTGTGTATGTGTGTATGTGTACCTCAGAACATCATGTTGTACATGATGACCACAAATAATTTTATCCTTAAAATCTGGAGACTCATAGTAAAAACATAAGAAAAAAATACTGATAAAATCTGCATATTTTGAGTCAGAATCTGAATAACCAAAGAAAGTAAATTGTAAATCTTAAAAATATTTTATTTGGAAAGTCAATTTTCAGTTCTAAAATGTTTTGGGGACAGGGAAAGAATTGTCATCGCTTTTTGTTTTGAATATTCCATATTGTTTTGCTCATGATCATGAATATTAAATATGGAAACTAGAAATTAAAAAAACAAGCAGGAAATGTGGGTATGCACTTGTATTTATGTAGACCTTGCATTGACTGGACTTGAAAAATTCTCTTATGAATTGACATGCAAATACTTTCAAATTTTCTAAATCATCTGAAAAGGTTGATAGCTTTCTTTAAATTATTTTCTTCATACCTTGCGTTTCTTTCTCGTGTCTTATTTCATCTTTTCATTTGTGGTTTCCTGAGAGTCATTATAATAAGAGATACATTTGAACACTTGAGCAGTAACTCTTGATGACTGGCCCCGTCCCTTGCTTCAGGCTTCTGCTCAGGTGTCACCTCCACAGGGTGGTCCTCCCTGGGTAAAACAGCAATAATCGGCTCGCTGAGTCCTGGGGTTCGGCTTTGCTTTCCTTATGACATCACACCATACTTTGATGTATTCTGTGATGTCTGCCTCCTCCCCTTGCATGTGAACTTCCCTAAAGCAGATATGTTCATAATCTTCCCTGGGGCCAGAGTCTGGAACAGTGCCTGCAGGATGGGTGTTCCAGGAATATTTGTTGCCTGCTGAATGGATGAAAGGAGGTTATAGAAAACCATAGGGTCAGGAATAGCCATGATAATTGTGAAGAGCAGTTTGGACTGGGAAGGTAGGCTTGCCTTAAAAGGTGTGATGACATTAGAAAGCTCTAGTAATCCATCTATGATGTTACAAGTCCCCATATAGCCATCCTGGGGAAGGTCCCCCTGGAGAACAGCTTCAATCCAAACAAGACAGCAAACTAAGCAGGTGGAATACAGAGGAAAACCAAGTTTTGACCCACAAGAGGACAGATAAAACCAAGCAGAGGGCACATGATAAAGTGGAGGAAGGCAATCTCAGAATCCCTGGGACTATGTTGTGTGGCTGGGCAACCCATCCAAATTGAAAGAGAATGGATATCCAGGAGAGGGGCTGTTCAAACAGGACAGATGGATAGACCAAATGAGATTTGGATGGTTGTCTATAGAGTATGACATTGGACTCATGAAAAATACTTATTTAGGGGCTGGGATTGTGGCTCAGCGGTAGAGCGCTTGCCTCGCATGCGTGAGGCCCTGGGTTCGATCCTCAGCACCACATACAAAGCAATAAAATAAAGACATTATAAAAAAAAAAAAAAAAAAGAAAAATACTTATTTAAAAAAAGTAAATGATAAAAAAGTACTCAAAATAATGACTAATTGCAGAAAAGGTTTGCTAGAAAAGTCATCCCACAGCCTTAATAAATGGTTCACATTTGAAGTGTGTAAGGAGCATATACCATAGACATGCCTGGACAAGCTGGGACTCACTAAGTTGCTGGCCATAAGCAACAGCAGCCACTGACATGCTTAGTCATGCCTGCTTGCAATCAGTCAATAAGGGGCTGTAAGGGGCACTAGTCATAGGCATGCTTAGCAATGACTGGTTACAATTCACAGGGAGCACAGCTCCATGGGCATATGCAAAGAATATGTCCAGATGCAATTACATCGTCTCACTGGACATAAACAATGGATACTGACTTTCATTAGGTGTAACTTATCACTAGCTTACACCACCAACTTGGAACTGTATGTAAACTGTTTGTCCTGTCACATTGGGAGCTTTTGCTCCAAGGACATTAGTGACACTGGCCGCATTGCTGTCCGTCCCTGGATCAACTCCACCATTCCCTGATGTCCAGCCATCGGCTGAAGAGAACCAACCAGGAGTCTGTCACACCAGAACGGATGCTTTTCTGTTCCATGCTCAATAGCCTCACAGCAGCTCCAAACTCAGAGGGCACTGTCATCTCTTTCACTTCCAAAAAGTTCTGTTCTCCTAGGGTTTTTTCCTACTTTGTTGGCAACCCTTACTTCAATATATGACCCCTGAAGATGTCCATGTCTAATCCACCAACCTTGTGAATATGCTAGCTTATACGGCAAAAGGGCCTATGCATGGGCATGATGGAATTAAGGATTTTGGTATGAGGGTGATTATTCTGGATTATCTGAGTGGCCCTAAATGCAATCCATCAGTCCTTCAAAGAAGAGGGGCAAGGGAATCTGACTGAGGGAGGAGGAGGCAGCAATGGCAGCCCAAGCGGGATATATGCTGCTGGCCCCAAAGAGGGAAGAGGGGCCTTGAGCCCAGGAGTGAAGCTCCAAGAGCTGGAAGAAGCAGGGACATGCACTCTCCCTAGAGCCTCGGCAGGGGCGCAGCTCATCCCACAATGCCACAGCAGCCCACTGACCTCCACAGCTGCGAGACAGTAGCTTGGCTGTGCTGAGCAGCTTGTTAATTGGCACAATATAGTAATTAAGCATAACATGGTCACTGGTTACAGGGCAATAAGAAACAAATATACCAATCAAACATCCCTCATCTGAAAATCGAAAATCCCAAATGCTCCAAATCTGAAAATTCTTTAGCACCAACATGACCTCACAAGTGGAAAAGTCCACACGTGACCACATGTAATGGGCTAGAGGCAAAATGCAGGCACACCAGAATACTGTACGAACTTACCCTCGGGCCAGGTGTCTAAGGGACATGTGAACACAATGGAATTTCATGTTTAGACTTGGGTTCCAGACCCAAGGTATCTATTTCTGCTTGTGCAAATATTCTAAAATCTAGAAAATTCCAAAAACCAAAACATGCATTTCGGACGATGAGTACTCAGCCTGTACGTTCCTAGCACCTGTGGGCTCCTTTTCCTTGTGAGATTTGTAAACTATCAAGTGCCATCATGCCCAGCCCTAGGCCAGTAGCCCCCGCTTCCCAGAGCACTGCACTTTTCCTCTCTCCCTGGAGGACTGGCCACTCCTCAGGCCTGGTCATCATTTTCCTCCTATCCAGTCCACCCCCAGGAACCCCAGGCTTGCTTCTGGACAGCAGAATCTTGCTCTCCCTTTAGTACCTTCTCTGTGCTCCTACTTCCAGATCTTTCTTTTGGTGGCAAAGGTCTTCTTCTTTCCCAAGAACACTCTTTACATCTGCTGCCCTCATCTGACACCTGCTGCTGTACACAGCAGTGAGTGTGTCCCTGGCGGACAAATGAAAAGATATAGACTGGTAGACTGGATTTAAAAACAAGATCAAGCAACATGCTGTCTGCAAGAGATTCACCTTCTAGGCAAAGATATCCACAGACTGAAGATGAAAGGATGGGAAAAAACATATCACTCTAATAGACCACGTGAGTAAACAGGGGTTTCTATCATCATATCAGATAAAGTGAACTTCAAGTCCAAGTGAATCAGAAGGGACAAAGAAGAAAATTTCATACTGCTTAAGGGAATTATATATCAACAAATCATAAATATTTATGCCCCAAACAGTGGAGCATCTGTGTGCATCAAACAAACCCTTCTCAACTTTAAGAATCAAATAGAACACAACACCATAATACTGGGTGACTTTAACACACCTCTCTCACTACTGAAGAGATCTTCCAAACAAAAACTAAATAAAGATACTACAGAACTAAATAATACAATCAATAATTTAGACTTAAGAGGCATGATAGAATATTTCATCATTCAATGAGTGAAACCAGTTTCTTCTCAGCAGCACATGGATCCTTCTCTAAAATAGACCATATTTTTTTTAAAATTTTTTTTAGTTGTAGATGGACACAATGTCTTTATTTTATTGCTTTGTATGTGATGCTGAGGATCGAACCCAGAGCCTCACACATGCGAGTCAAGCACTCTACCACTGAGCTACAATCCCAGACCCATAAAATAGACCATATCTTTTGCCATAAAGCAAATCTTAGCAAATACAAAAAAATAGATATAATACCATTCATCCTATCAGATCATAATGAAATAACATTAGAAATCAACAACAGAATAAAAATAGAAGCTACTCTAACACCTGGAGACTAAATAACATGCTATTGAATGATGAATGGATAAAACAAGAAATCAGGGATGAAATTTAAAAATAGAGGTAAATGAGAATACGGCATATCAAAATCCCTGGGACACCATAAAGGTAGTACTAAGAGGAAAGTTCACTGTGTTGAGCTCATAGAACTAGAGTAGAAATAGAAATAGAAAGTCAACAAATAAAAGAACTGACATTATATCTCAAAGCCCTAGAAAAATAACAAATCAACACAAAAAGCAGAAGACAGTAAATAAATAAAATCAGAGCTGAAATCAATGAAATTGAAACAAAAACAACTCAAAAAATTAACAAAACAAAAAATTGGCTCTTTGAAAAAATAAATAGAATTGATAAACCCTTAGCCATGCTAATGAAGAGAAAGAGAAAACTCAAATCACTAAAATTTGTGATGAAAAAAGGAAATATCATAACAGATACTACTGAAATACAGTAGATAATTAGAAACTATTTTGAAAATTTATACTCCAATAAAATACAAAATCTTGCAGACATCAACAAAACTAGAGACATATGACCTACTAAAACAGGAGGACATACACAATTGGAACAGATGAATCTCAAGCAAAGAAATAGAAGATGCCATCAAAAGCCTACCAAGTGGGGCTGGGGTTGTGGCTCAGTGGTAAAGCACTTGCCTTGCATGTGTGAGGCACTGGATTTGATTCTCAACACCAAATATAAATAAATAAAATAAAGATCCATTGGCAACTAAAAAAATATTTTTTAAAAAAAGCCTACCAAGTAAGATAAGCTCAGGACCAGATACATTCTCAACTGAGTTCTACAAGACCTTCAAAGAAGAATTAACACCAATATTTCTAAAATTATATCATGAAATATAAAAGGAGTGAACTCTCCCAAACTCATTCTATAAAGCTAGTATCACTCTGATACCAATATCAGACAAAGACACATCAAGAAAACAATACTTCAGGCCAATAATCCCTGATGAACACCGATGCAAAAATTCTCAATAAAATCATGGCAAATCACATACAAAAACATAATATTAAAAAGAGAGTGCACCATGATTAATTGATGTTCATCCCAGGGATCCAAGGTTGGTCCAGCATATGGAAATCAATAAATGTAATTCATCACATCAATAGGCTTAAAGACAAAAATCATATGATCATCTCAAGAGATGCAGAGAAAGCATTTGACAAATACAGTACCTCTTCATATTCAGAACACTGGAAAAACTAGGAATAGTAGAAACAAACCTCAACATTATAAAAGCTATCTATGAAACTATAGCCAGAGCAATTAGACAGAAGGAAAAATTAAAGGGATACAAATAATCAATGAAGAACTCAAACTGTCGCTATTTGCCAATGACATGATTCTATATTTACAAGATCAAAAATCTTCTGCCAGAAATATTCTAAAACTGATAAATGAATTCAGCAAAGTAGCAGGATATAAAATTAACCTCCATAAATCAAATGCATCCCTATACATCTGTGATGAATCCATTGAAAGAGAAATTAGGAAAACTACTCCATTTACAATAGCCTCAAAAAATGAAACATTTAAGAATCAATCTAACCAAAAAGTAAAAGACTTTTACAATAAAAAATACAGAACACTAAGGAAAGATGACCTTAGAAAATGGAAAGATCTCTCATGATCTTGGATAGGCAGAATCAATATTGTCTATGTTTCCATACTACCAAAATTATTATACAGATTTAATGCAATTCCTATTAAAATCCCAATGACATTCTTCATAGAAATAGAAAAAACAATCATGAAATTCATCTGAAAAAATAAGAGACTCAGAATAGCCAAAGCAATCTTCAGGAAGAAAAATGAAGTAGGAGAACAAAACCAGACCTTAAATTATACTACAGAGCCAGCATGGTATTGGCACCAAAACAGATATGTAGACCAATAGTACAGAATAGAATTCATGGAGAGAAACCTACATAAATACAGTTATCTCATACTAGACGAAGGCACCAAAAACATACACTGGAGAAAAGATATCCTCTTCAACAAATGGTGCTAGGAAAACTGGAAATACATATGTAGCATAATGAAATTAAACCCCTATCTCTCACCCTGTATAAAAATCAACTCAAAGTGGATCAAAGACTTAGGCACTAGAACAGAGACCCTGCACTTAACAGAAAAACGAGTAGACCTAAATAGCCCCCATGTTGGCTTAGGAACTGATTTCCTTAACAAGACTCTTAAAGCACAAGCAGGAAACCCAAGAATCAATAAATGGTATAAAGTCAAACTAACAAGCTTCTTCACAGCAAAGGAAACAATCAATAACCTAAAGAGACAGCCTACAGAATGGAAAAAAATCTTTACCACATGTACCTCAGATAAAGCATTAATCTCTAGGATGTACAAAGAACTCAAAAAACTTAACACCAAAAAATTAAATAATCCAGTTTATAAATAGGTAAAGGGACTGAACAGATACTTCAGAGAAGAAGATATACAATCGATCAACAAATACATGAAAAAATGTTCAACATCTCTAGCAATAGAGAAATGCAAATCAAAACTACACAAGGGGGGCTGGGATTATGGCGCAGTGGTAGTGTGTTGGCCTAGCACGCATAAAGCACTGGGTTCGATCCTCAGCACCACGTAAAAATAAAATAAAGATATTCTGTCACCCACAACTAAAAAAATAAACATTTAAAAAAAAAAAAAACTACACAAGGATTCCATCCTACTCCAGTGAGAATGTCAATGACCAAGAATACAAGCAAGAATAATTGTTGGTGAGGATGCAGGGAAAAACATTCACTCATACATTGCTGGTGGAACTGCAAATTGGTGCAATCATTATGGAAAGCAGTGTGGAGATTCCTAACACAACTTTGTATGGAACCACCATTTTACCCAGTCATCCCACTCCTTGACATATACCCAAAGGACTTAAAATCAGCATAGACAATGACACAGCCACATCAATGTTTATAGCAGATCAATTCACAACTGCTAAACCATGAAACCAAACTAGGTGACATTTAACAGATGAATGGATAAGGAAAATTTTGTATATATACACAATGGAGTATTACTCAGGCTCAAAGAAGAACGTAATTGTGGCATTTGCTGGTTAATGGATGGAACTGAGAATATTATGCTAAATGAAATAAGTCACTCCCAAGAACCAAAGGCCAAATATTTTCTCTGATATGTGAATGCTAATTCACAATAAAGGGGGTGGAGAATAGAGGTACTTTGGACTAGACAGAGAAGAGTAAAGAGAGAGGATGGATTATGGGGCTAGAAATGGTAGTAGAATAAGCGCATTATTACCCAATGTGCATATGTGTTACGTGACCTGTGTAACTCTACCTCATGCACAACTAGATGAATAAGTAATACTCCAATTATGCATCATGTGTCAAAATGCATTCTAATGTCATGTATAACTAATTAGAACAAAAAATATATATTTAAAAATAAGAAATAAATATGAAATTTTAGCAATAAGACATAAACAAAACATTGGAGCAGAAGATTGTAAGTTCTTACTTTTTGCCTCTTAACGAGATAACCAGAACTATCCACATTACTAGGACACCTTGGAGTTATTATTTTTGCCTAAAGTTCTCCCTTTTTGGCAATAACAAATTATTTTGAAGGCTGTAATTTTTTTCTCAAAATATCTTTAATGGTTTTTAATTTTTTTTCTGGCCAAATTTAAGATCTTAAATTTTAATTTACAATAAAAGATCTTCACTTTTAATTTACAATAAAAATTTATAGTGATTTAAGAGTCAACAAAATGCAAGCACCTGTTAATAAAGTTCTTAAAATAATTTCTTACAATGTCATATACAGACTTTTAACTGTGGTGCTCAACACCTTTAACCCTTATATTGTGTAAGAGTGAACTGTACTCAGTTCAGTGAATGAGTGATATTGCTTGTATAGAATACTTTGGTGAAATATGTATACTTAAATAAATAAATGAATGGATAAATAAAAAATATTTGATATTATTAGTCTTTGTAATTTTATACATTGTCATAGTTGTCTGTTAGCATCTCATTATGGTTTTAATTTCCACAGACTAAAGATATTGAATATTATATAATAATATGTATATTATTGTTTAATTATATATATTATTCTTTTTAATAATATTTTTAGTTGTCAATGGATCTTTATTTTATTTATTTATATGTGGTGCTGAGAATCAAAACCAGTGTCTCATGCATGCTAGGTAAGCACTCTACCACTGAGTCATACCCCAACCCTATATTATTCTTTAATTAAGCATATAATATATCTAAAGCTTATATATGTATGAAAATCTTATAAGATTTTTACACATATACACACTCATATAGGGTTTTGTAAAGTATCCAAATATTTTGCTTGTTATGTTTAAATTGGTGGATACACTTTATTATTGTGAATTTCCATTATTCCTGGTCTATTGAGAATGCTTGTCTTATAAGGGTGTTCAATTTTGGCATTTTGTTGTTGTTGTTGTTTTCCACTTTGATTCTGTCAAAGCAATTCCGGTGCAGTAAATTGACATATTCTAACAAACTTAATGTTTTAACAAACTTGCATTCCTGGAATAAAGACTGGTACATCATAATGCACTAACATTTTTCTATATTTTTGTATTTAATTTGTTACATTGCGGGGGAGGGTAACAGGGATAGAACTCAGGGTACTCGAACACTGACCCACATCCTCAGCCCCATTTTGTATTATACTTAGAAACAGAGTCTCACTTAGCACGTCACTTTTGCTGAGGCTGGCTTTGAACTTTCAATCCTCCTGCCTCAGCTACCTAAGCTGCTGGGATTACAGGTGTGTTAAAATTTTGTGAAGGGGCTGGGGTTGTGGCTCAGTGGTACTGTGCTTGCTTAGCATGTGTGAGGCACTGGGTTCGATTCTCAGCACCACATATCAATAAATAAAGTCCATTGACAACTAAAATAATATTTAAATTTTTGTAAAGAATTTCTACATATATGTTCATGTACAATATTATACTCAAGTTTTCTTTTTTATTGGTGCATTATAATTATAGGTAGTAGTAGGATTCATTATGCCATATTCATACAAGTATGTAATGTAATTTGATCGTGTCATGCCCCAGGACCTTCTTTTTTCCTTTTTCCTCTCTCCTCCTGATCTACATGCTCTACTCTACTGGTCTCCATTCTATTATTATTTTTAGTGCATTATAAGTATATATATATATAAAATTATGTATATTCATTGGGGTATAGTCATACATAAACATTACATAATTTGGTAGGTTTTATTCCCCATAGCCTCTCTTCCTTCCTCCCTCTGTTATTTTCTGCACACTACTGATCTTTTATTTTCATGAGACCAATTTTAAAAAACTTCTTTTGATTTTTTTTAGTTGTTGATGGATATTTATTTTATTCATTTATATGTGGTGCTGAGGATTGAACCCAGTGCCTCACACATGCTAGGCAAGTGCTCTACCACTGAGCCACAGCCCCAGACCCAAGACCAATTTTTTGTCCTTTTTTTCTATCATCCACATATGAGAGAAAACATTTTTACCCTTGACTTCCAATAGACTCATTTTTTAAATACCTTGTTCTTCTTCTTAAAGTATTTTTTTATTTGTAGATAGGCACAATACCTTTCTTTTATTTATTTATTTTTATGTGGTGCTGAGGATCAAACCTAGTAGCTCACATGTGCTAGGCAAGTGCTCTACCACTGAGCTACAACCCCAGCCCAATATCTCAGTCTTCTTTTGTCAGTATACTACTGACCTCTTAGTGAACAAAACTAATTATTCATTTCTTCAGTATTTCACAGGATTCTTGTTTCCAAAATGGTAGTGTGAAGAACTCATGGACCCATTCTCCAGTTAAACAATTATAAACAGTGAAAATTAGAAAAACTATAAATACTTTAGAAATTGTCATGAAGAACATTTAGCAAATGAATTCACCTTCAATAAAAACAGCAAGAGTCTATAGCGCTAGGATCCACCCTCCCCCCACATCCCCAACCAGCTCAGTATGACATCCACTCTAGGTGGATGTTGCCAAGAAGATTGGGTTCCTGCTGCCCACAGTTCTCACCCAAGGTGTATTATATTCTCCAGAGGAGCAGACAATAAGCATTTCTCACACACTCCACAATTCCACATTGCAGAGGCTGAATTCTAGGAAAATGCAAGGGATTCCCTTCTTCCAGTCAGCTCCTCATTTATGGGGTGGAGATTTCAATTTAGGTGCTGCTATCTGAGAATAATGGAATTCAAATCACTTGTACCTCCACTTGCTCATTAGGCATAGGTATACCGTGTTCTACCATAGGTACCATAGTAGAACAGGCAAATTGAACACAGGGAAGTTACCTTCCTGGTCCAGAATTCTGCTCATGATGTAGGGTATCTCTCCAAGAGATGCTGCCAATTCAGAGCAGTGGCTCTGGGATTTTTGTCTAGGGGGACAAGGAGGCCATAGCAACAGAGAACTCCAAAGTACTCCCCAACATTCATGACTTTATTTGAGAGGAACTTGGGGGAAATTCAAGCCATAAAGACTCTTTAAAACAGCAGAGATTTGGGTAACTACAAGGGGAATGCTAACTCAATGGGGCAACAAGACCAGCTAGGTCAGGAAACTGACTCAAACAAAGAAATAGCTAAGAACTCTCCTGGGGTCAGAACAAAACTCAAAGCCTAGGCACAAAAATTAGTCTTGAAAGCGGGTATGCATTTAATTGTATTAGATTGTGAACTGATTCATGCCCTAGGACATTGCTGAAAACAACAGAGGAACCAGCCAGCAAGTGCTAGAGTCTAATAGGTGAGTATAATTCCAACAAAGGCAGACTGGCTTAACAGAAAATAATAGACACAAGAAAAGACAAAAATAGACCCAAGAAAAGCCCTGTTAAAGTCACTCTGATTCCAAGAAGACTTTGCATACTCCATAAGCTGTGCCCTCTGAGGAGTGACATAAGAGGTTTCATACTGTAGAGGTAACAGATTTCATTAAAATATTTCAGCCAAATTATTAAACAAATAAATGAGCAAACAAGTCCTCCACCCAATTCCCAGAATGGATTAGTATCCAGAATTCTGACAATAGAATTAACTAAAATATCCAGTTCTGAACAAAAAAAAAGGGGGGGGGGACATGGACAGAAATAAGAAAATGTCATCCATAACAATGGACAAATAAAAAGTAACCAAAATAAACTGCATGTGCAAGAGACCAGACATTGGAGTTAACAAAGATTTCAAAGAAGGAATTAAAAATATGTTCAAAGTACTAAGAAAATAATGCTTAAAGAAATAAAGTTTGGGGCTGGGATTGTAGCTCAGTGGTAGAGCGCTTGCCTCGCATGCGTGGGACCCTGGGTTCGATCCTCAGCACCACATACAAACCAATAAAATAAAGACATTTAAAAAAAAAAAAGAAATAAAGTTTGACAGAAATGTCTTATTTTTTTAAATGTTTTTTTTTAGTTGTAGATGGACACAATGTCTTTATTTTTTTATTGCTTTGTATGTGGTGCTGAGGATCCAACCCAGGGCCTCACGCATGCGAGGCAAGCGCTCTACTGCTGAGCTACAACCCCAGCCCAGAAATGTCTTATTATATAGAGAATATCAATAGAGATATAACCCATACAAGACATAGAAATGTCAATTATGGAGTTGAAAACTATAAAAATGGAAATAAAAAGTTCATCAGAGGGACTCAGGAGTAGTTCCAAACTGGGATAAGAAAGAATTAGCAAACCTGAAGACAGATTGATAGAATAAGAAAAGAGAGAAGAAAGAATGAAAATAAATAAAAGTCTCAGAGAAACATAAGCACAATAGCACACATGTAATGGCAGTACCAGAAGAAAGGACAGAAAATGAGCAGCCATTAGAAATACATAATGGCTGAAATTTCACAATTTTGATGAAACAATAATCTGTATATCCAAAAAGTTCAATGAACTCAGCAGGATAAAAGCAGAAATCCATGGTTAGTTACATAATAGTAAGAGTGTTGATAGCTCCAGACAAAAGGAAAATCTTTAAAGTAATAGGAATAAAACAAATTGTCACAAGGGAATGTAATAAGAGTTGACTGCTCATCAGAACCAACGTAGGCTAAAAGCTAGAAGAGCAGCATGCTCAATGTGCCAAGAACAAAGACACTGATCGCAAAACTATCTTTCAAAATGGGAAAGCAAGGGTTGGGGTTGTGGCTCAGTGGCAGTGTGCTTGCCTCGCACGTGTGAGGCACTGGGTTCAATCCTCAGCACCACGTGAAAATAAACAAACAAAGATATTGTGTCCATCTATAACTAAAAAATATTTTTAAAAAGGAAAAGGAGCCAGGCGCGGTGGCGCAAGCCTGTAATCCCAGCACTTAGGGAGGCTGAGACAGGAGAATCACGAGTTCAAAGCCAGCCTCAGCAACGGCGAGGCGCTAAGCAACTCAGTGAGACCCTGTCTCTACATAAAACACAAAATAGGGCTGGGGATGTGGCTCAGTGGTCGAGTGCCCCTGAGTTTAATCCCTGGTATCAAAAAAAAAAAAAAGGAAAAGAAAATAAAGACATTCCTTAGTAAACAAGTCTCAGAACTGATTGCTAGCAGACCCACCCTATCAGATTTGTTTTATGGTTTAGAATATTCTAGCTTTCTCTATTTGGAATACCTTCCTACTTACTTTTTAAATTATTAAGGAAATAATTTTGAAATTACCATTTGTTATGGTTTCAATCTGAAAAGTTCCCCAAAGTCTTATATGATGAATGCATGCTCCTCAATGCAGCAAATTTCACAGGCAAGGCTTGGATCATAAGGGCCCTGACCTCATTACTGAATCAGTACATTGACAGCTGTTTTAGTTACCTTTTGCATTGCTGTAACCAAAATAGCTTATAAGAACAATTTAGAGGAGGGAAAGTTTATTTTGGCTCATGGTTTCAGAGCTTCAGTCCATGGTTAGCAGACTCCAAAGCAATGGGCCTGAGGTGAGGCAGCACATCATGATGGAAAGGCATGGCAGAGGAGAGCAGCTCAGGCCATGGCAACCAGGACCCAGAGAAAGAGCTCCACCCACCAAAGGCTCTCCTCCCACCAGCTACATCCTCCAGCTATACCCTACCTGCCCACAGTCACCCAATTATTGCACATGAGTGTATTACCCACCAGTGGGGTTGCAGTTCCCATTATCTAATCATTTCACCTCTAAACATTGTTGGGTTCTCTCATACACACCTCATATTTAATCCATCACAAGAGCTGAATAAAGGTGGTGGAAACTGTAGGAGGTAGGCCATGGCTGGAGGAAGTAGGTCCCTGGGAGCGTGTCCTCGAAGGGTTTTTCTTGTCCCTAGCCCTGGTCCCGCTTTCTGCTTCCTGGCTGCTATGAAGTGACCACCTTTTCCTCTGCCACATTCTTCTGCCATGGTGTTCTGCCTCACCTGGGGCCCAAAGCAATGGAACCAGCTAGTTGATCATGGACTGAAACTGCTGAAACCAGGAGCCCAAAAATCCTTCCTCCATAAGTTATTCATTTCAGGTATTTTGGTCACAGGGAATAAAAGCTAAATAACACACCAATTAATATTGTGGATATTTGTATTTCTTTCTTTTTCATCTTTTTTTTGGTTCTATCAGTTTTTACCTCACACATTTTAAAACTTAGTTATTAAATACACACAAATTTAGGAGTATTGTATCCTCTTGATTAACTTACCTTTTTGTCATTATGAAATGTCATTTGTCTCTGTACTGTTTGTCTGGAATTTGCTTTGTCTTATATTCAAATAGTCACTCCAGCTTTCTTTTTTTTTAATTTTTTTTTAGTTGTTGGTGGATCTTTATTTTATTCATTTATCATTTGTATGTGGTGCTGAGGATCAAACCCAGTGCCTCACGCATGCTAGGCAAGCACTCTACCACTGAGCCATAGCCCCAGCCCTCACTCCAGCTTTCTTAAGCTTACTGTTTACATGGAGTATCTTTTTCCATCTTTTTAATTTTAATCTATCCATGCCTACAAATTTATTCAAAGAATAACGGCACCAAGAATATTCCCCCTTTGTTTCTTATTCTGTTACCAAAGTGGCAGGCCTTCTTTGACCACTATTCATTAAGACTTGTCTTTTGTTAACATATCCATTAACGATCGTCATAGCACTAATTCAAATATATAATCACAAAATTTGTTTTTATTTTGAAATTATTTCCCAACCACTAGACTAATGACAGAATTCATCTTGTCCCCCATTGAGTACCTACAGGTACCAAAATGACTAGCTCAAAATAAGAGATTACTATTATGGAATAAATAAGTGACTGAACTTAAGTTCTGTGAGCTTATTTATGCATACACACACATTCAAAATAAAGAAGGTCATCTTTTCATATGGTATGGAGGGTACCTTTTCAAAGTATAGCATATGGGATTTAATTTCTTAAAATATATCAAAGTACCAACTTCTAGATTCCAATAAAATTCTGATGCAATATTCATGAAAGCTGGCACCATCATCCAACAGAAATTTTCTGATGTACATTTTCACAATGTGTAAAAATTTCACATTACTCTTCTGGCTTGTAAAATAGAAGCCATATTTTATATTTACTGTTGACATAAACATGAAATGCAATGGGGTATATTTTGGTAGTGAATATGACCATGTAACCACCAAGTGAAAATACAGAACAGTTTTCTCATCCTAAAATGTGTTTTTTTTTACATATTTTTTTAGTTGTAGATGGACACAATATCTTTGTTTATTTTTTTTTTATATGGTGCTGAGGATCGAACCCAGAGGTCGACGCATGCAAGGCAAGCACTCTACCACTGAGCAACAGTCCCAGCCCCTCATCCTAAAATGTTTTTAAAGTCACCATCTCACATTGGTAATATTAACAATACGAAATCCTTGGTAAAAAGAAAATAACTTATTATAAGAAATATTTTAATGTGTACAATAAAATCCTATTTGTTAAATAGCAAGGCGTCTCTGGCCATCCCACATCTTTCCCCCTTGAAGTAATACTATAAACTTGCAGTTCTATTCAGAGAAGCAGACTCTTTTGTAGCTCTGGAGTACTGCTACGGCAGAAGGACACGTAAGAGTTTACACACACACACACACACACACACACACACATTATATTCTAGGTTAAAGAGTATAAAGAAGTACATTTAGAGGCTGAAATTGTGACTCAGTAGTAGAGCGCTTGCCTAGCATGCATTGAGGCACTGGGTTCGATCCTCAGCACCACATACAAATAAATAAAATCAAGATCCATTGACAACTAAAAACTATTTTAAAAAAAGAAGCACATTTAGCCCTTTTCTTCATATTTTTCTTTAACTGAAACCTAAAATGGTATGACTCTAGTTAATTGGCTATCTGTTCCATTGTGAGCACAGCAAATATTCGCTTTTCCTATGAGAACTGGGAATGGCTGCTCCAGCCCTAAGAACATGAAAGGAATCACACTGTCAGTCTGCTACCCCACTGCAATTGTGAGCAGCCACAGGCAGAAAGAGAAAATGCTGTACAATCAGGGCAAGCACTTGTTGATCACTGATCGAGGGTCGCTTTACTAGCTTCCCACTTTTGCCTGCTTCCCCTGACCCTTCACACATACACAAGTGGCAGTGACTTTGTGTCCCTTCTGTGTACATAACATTAAAGAGTTAACACCTGAACAAAAATGTCTTACTCATTCCAACTCATCTCTTTATCATCCTGTTTCCTTTCCT
This sequence comes from Xerus rutilus, assembly GCA_028644305.1. NCBI lineage: Eukaryota > Metazoa > Chordata > Mammalia > Rodentia > Sciuridae > Xerus > Xerus rutilus. Next base: position 25,560,933 of record CM053410.1, on the reverse strand, counting down.
CATGACAAGCCTTCTATTACATAGTAGATGTAAGTATAAAAAACTGAATAATTAGTAGGATGTGACATATGAAAGTAGTATTTATGCCTATAAAAACCACTTTGATGTCCTAAAGTGTGCAGTTGAGAGTCTTTCTGACTATTTACTAAATTTTTGCTTTCAAATACCACCTTTAATTGACAGTCTTGGATCTTCTGGAAGGGATATAATTTCAAAGAGTAAAATTGCTATAATTGAGAAGGAATGAGAGAAAGCAATGTCGCTATTAAAAACAAACAAACCAGAGCCAATTCTGTGTCCCAACCCTCCCTCAACCCCATTCTTGATAAAGACCCTCAAGAGTAGACACTGGGAATTAATGGAAGTACCAGATCAAAAGTGGTACTTATATTTTACTAAATAAGCTAGTCCATACAGTGGCAATAGGCAGAAAGGAATATAAGCAAGATATCTCAAAATGAGGTCTATATAAAAACAAACTGAAAGCACTGGTCTTACTCTATGCTTCCATCATTAGAAAAATCTTAAATATTATGTGGCAGTAAAAATCCCCACCAATAGTCTGTAAGAAAGCAAGTCTGCAATACAACTTTCTACCCGTTCTCTTAGGTAGTTTCATTCAAATATGTAGCTACAATTTCAGAAGGCCAGCAATTCACACTCCTTTACTAAACCTGGACAATATTTAGTCTAAAAATGAACATACAGAGAATTAAGAAGGAAATAATTTCTAAACCAAATCTTACATGCTATTCATGCTCATGTTCTCCTTTAGGAGAACAAAATGAAGGACAGGAAAGAGAAAAATTATATCAAAAAGTTTTAGAAAATCAAAAATTACAACTAAAATATAGACTGCCCAGCAAGGTCTGATAGAACTTTATTCCTACGATTTCAATTCTGGTTTGAAATATAAGTGAAATAATTTTTCTTAGTGAAAAGTCCCTGTTCAGGAGTTTATGTAGGTGATTACAGCTTCCTGCACATGCCAGGTTTACAATAAGGGCTGTCATTCACTGCTCTGGTACGCCCCATCTACTGATTACATATGCAGATTCACATTTGAAGCCTAGTGTTGTTCACATGACCCTCTGGGTGACACCAATGCCTCTTTGACCACTTTTTGGATATACTCATGTAAAATAATTTATTTCGATTTATTATGATAAGAAGTATAATTAGCAGTCATTTTGTAGCACAAACTATTGATGCCATAAGCTAATTTTCT
>CM053410.1:25535610-25559205 GCA_028644305.1 Xerus rutilus | reverse complement strand
CAGAGACAGGAGAATGCTGGGAAAAAAAGCATGATTAGGACCCTATCTGGATATCTGCCACCTGAGAAAAGAACTCTACTAGCAAGTCATCCATTGGCTTCCTATTCCAGCAGATTGCAGTTTCAGGACTTTCCCACCACCTTGTGGCCAGCACCATTAGTGCATCAGAGACAGATTTAGGCCTTTCAAAGGGACCAAACACAGAAACAGGTGCTCAGATGCTCATGGCATGGAGACCTACTTATGGGGGCTTGTGAGCAGCCCAAGTTTGTTGACCTGAGGTCTTTGGTTTCATGCCAGTTAGGTGCCAGGTGAGAACATTTGCTCAGATTAATAAAACAAGAGAATGCTTTCTTGAAAAAAAAAAAAAGAAAGAAAGAAAGAAAGAAAAAAGAAAGAAAGAAAAAGCATATGTGCAAAGATTTCCCTGTGTTACTAACTGTGATGGACATGGAAATATGCTTCTCCTGCTGCAGGGAACCCCACTTACGCCATTCAGAATCCACCACCATGTTTGCATCAAGGCCACCATCCTCAGAGCTGCTCCCAGTCCCCACCAATGATGATGGGACATGGCAGAAGTGATGGAGCTGAGCCTTTCCTGTAGGTTACAAGAGTCCTTGGGTAGGCAACTTGGGCTGTAGGACTTTTCACAAGCTTGCCAAAATTTTCTTAGAACTGGTCTGCTGCCTGAGATTCTTCTCACCTGGTCTTCCCCCTTCCTTTTGCCCTTCCTCATATTTTTAATTTCAAGGTGCCTAATTTAACCTGGCGGGCAACGCTCCGCCACTCACAAGCAAGCCCCTCCTCTGAGCCACAACGCAAGCCTCCAGGCTCACTGGCCTCTCACCTGTCCCCAGCAGACCCAGGAAGGGAGAGGCCCAGGGTGCTGTGCCAGGCCCAGGAAGCCACGGAAGCCTGCACGTGGATCCTGACCTGAGCTGAGGACCCATGTGCCCCATCTCACGCACCTTCCTGTCTCCAGGGCATGGCTCAGATGCTTGGGCACACAGCCCATAGGTGAGTGGGCCACAGCTGGCAGGGCCCAGCCGCCCCATCCTGTTTTCTGCACTGGGCACATTTCCAACATGCCCCTGACTCCACTTGGCTTTGCTGCAGGGTGGGCCTCAGTCTGCTGCTCCAGAGTCCTTCACACCAGCGGTGTCCCCAGAGACAATGTCCTCCTCGATGGCAGCAGACCTCCCCCACACACTGTGTCACCATCCTTGGACCTGGCCTGGGACCCTGACTTTGAGCACCACATGTGGGCTGGGGAGTTGGTGAGTGAGGAGATGCATCTGCCTGTCACCTGACCTGCTTGGGGACAAGGATGCCCGAGGGGACAGGAAAGCAAGGGCCCCAGCCCCATGTCTCCTGGCTGGGCAGCTCTAAAGGGCTCAACATCCCTGTCCACTATCTCAACCTAATGCATCCAGGGAGTGGGGGCAGGGACGGAGCAGCAGCATTGGGAGATACACAGCAGGCCTGTCTCGATTTTACACAGGACAACTCTGTGACTCTATGGGACAACTGGGGAAATCAGAATTGCAGGAATGGCATTCAGGACCAAAGAACAGGTTCAGGCATCACGGTGGATCCCGTGATGGAGTGCTACATGGTCTGCTGACCAGCACTGAGTGCAAAAAGCCAGGTGCCAAGGAAGTGTCACCTGAGCGCCATGGCTGGTCTACTAGTCTCTGATGCTGGGGCCCTTCTGTGCACTGTTTGAAGGGAGGCATGGGTAAGGGAGAAGCAGTGAAGAGGCTGCAGGAGGGAGTGCCTCCCGTGAACTCAGGAACACTCTGAGCCAGCACAGATGCGCTGAGCCCAGTGCAAGCTGCAGAGCCGCCTGGCCGCCTGTTGGGTGGCCCACCTACTCTTCCACATCATTGAAATATGACATAATTTTAAAAGAAACTTGCACCCCAGGACTGTACCCCAAAGGCATGAGATGTTGCCAGCAGAGAGCTGGGCCAGCGGGACAGAGTGGTGGGACAGAGCACATGCAGGGGAAGGGCCTCAGGGCTGTCCTAGGCCCCTTGGCCACCAGGGGTGGGGAATTCAAAGCAGATGTTTTCCTGGAACCACTGAAGCAGCTTGGGCAGCCGGGACAAAGCAGCTTGGGCAGCCGGGGCAAGGCCACAGCATCTCTCTATCAAATTCCCCTTAAGGGACAATGGCTCCCACTTTTCTCTCCATGTGGTACTGACCCTCGGCCAGCTCCCAGGGAGGCTCGGGTGGCTGATTCTCAGGAGGACCCTCCTGCAACCATGGCTTTCTAGCAGAGCACACAGTTATGGCTAGGTGACACCCACTGAGGGGCCTGCAGAGATGCTGTGGCACTGGAGGCAACTGGGGTTCAGCACAGTGACCAGGACCCTGGGATCAAGAGAAAAGACCCCCAGACCCTTCCACCTTGCCTGGCTGTGTGATTCAGGGCCATCCTCACACCCTATTAGGCCAGTTTTTGTGTACTTGTGCATGTGAGTATGTGTGAATCTGTTGGCTGCATGTGCGTGTTCACGCACGGGTATGTGTGTGTAAACCCACTCCTGGGCTGAGCCTTGTAAGAATTGCAGCCAGAGTGACCCAGGGCCAGACAGAGGACCTGAAGCTAGCTCTAGGTGAGCACAGAAAGGACAGGGAGGAGCCAAAAAACGGAACTGCCGAAGGCTAGGGGAGGGCTGCAGAGTGAGGGAGTCTGGGCTGTAAGGACTGGTCCCCATGTGCCTTTGGCCTCCAGACCTGGACTCATCCATGCACCATTCCTCAAATGGTGGCCAAGTCAAGCAGACCCTGAGCCCAGCCCTGAGCTGGCACCAGGATAGACGCAGAGAAAAGGAGGACATGCGCTGTCCCCATTTCTCTGGAAGACACGTCAGTACAGCTAGAAGGAGCACCCTAGGTGGAAGACTGGGGACAGCAAGGCAAGACTCTGCCGGGAGGGCTCATGGGCACTGGCCTCTTTGGGCGCAGTAATGACTTTGAGGACTATGGTGTTGATTTTGACTTTGAGGTTCTGATGAAGGCAGCTCATGGCCATCTGGTTCCCAACCAGGATGACAAAGATAAAGAAGTTACAAAGCCAGAGTTCCATAACCACAAGGACTATGCTGAGGAGACCCCCTCTTGTCTGAAAGAGGTCATTAACACGTGATAGGATTTTAAACAGGCAGTTATGTTTTGGAAGAGTTACAACAGAGGGCAAGGGGATTCCCTGTATTAATTTGTTCCTCCTCCTCTTGTTGTGGAAGATTTTTGCAGAGGGAAATAAAGCAACCTTGGTGGTCTATTAGAGCAGATGTAATCTACTCACAGTTACTTTTTAAGATGCCTGTATTTACATTCTTGCTTGAAACTTAAAGAGTGTTCTCTCTAAATAGCACTTTTCATGGTCAGAAAGATGAGTCATTTTAGCATCCTTTCTTGGACTAAACCAGGTTTTCTCCACCTCAGCCCTGTTCACTTGGGTCAGGTCATTCCTGGGTGTGGGGGCTGCACTGGGCATTAAAAGGCATTAAGGAGCACCCATGGAGGTGCCAGTAGCACTTCATCTTCCATTTACCACAACTAAAAATGTCTACACATGGTCCCCAAAGTCTCCCAGGAGCACAGCTTCCCTGGTTGAAGACCACGCATCCGGCCATAGGCTCACACTTGAAGTAGGCAGAGCATTTTATTGTTCATTATTCCTGATTCTCTTGTTTCTTTCAGATTTTTGCCTAGAAGAACGAAGCCAGATTAGAGTACAAGCCTCTCCACAAGACTGACTGAAGATGTCCTTGCTGACCACCAGGATGGCTATGCTTTCCTAATGCAAATTTCCCTGGTAGGAGGTGGCAGCCACCATCACTGACTCTGCTTATTGACTCCTGTGCTTTGATTCAGTGTATTCAGCAACATTCTTAAAATGATTTGCTTATGGTTTTAGATATATTTCAGGGAAGGAATATTTGACAAAAAAGTTTACATTATGTATATTATGCAATAAAAGGGAACATGTCCTTAATGACACCCAAAATCCAGATTTTACTATCCTGATTCTTGAAATTCAATTTGCCACTTGACTTTTCTAAGTGCATATACTTTCTTTCATCTTAGTGAATTGTCTAAAAGTAGATCATTTGTTGACTTTCTGACAGCTCAGGTTTTGCTTTCTGCCACTTTAAGTTTTCAAAACTACTTTCCCCAGATTGCCAAATGGAAAAACCAGTCACATCTCTTGTAGAGTGCTCCCACATTTGAGCCTGATGATCACGTGTTACATCTGATCTATTTCAAAGTGATTGTAAGGCGTCAGAATATTACATATCAGAGACAAGGACGGCCCAGCCTTTGCAAGGAGGCATACATGAGTGTCCCTGCACAAGCTTGAAGAATTGGAAGCTTCCCTGCCTAGCAGATCCATGCTGTCACTGCACACTTGTACTGAATGCACGTATACATATGTGCATTTGTATACATGTAGACGCGCATACACACTTGGGAGTGCCAGTCATTCAGCATGCCAAACATGCCAGTCATTCAGCATGTTTGATCAGATGGTCTCTTCTCTATTTTCCTTTATTTCTGAGTTAATTGGGGTTCTCTGGTATAAAACACTTCTCACTTTTCAGTGGCCATCTGTCATGCCTGTAACATGTCTGGCCAAGTGACTTTAAGCAAAGAAGTATATTCTCAGGGACTGTGTAGACTCAGACAACAAATATCACTGAAAATCAAAGGTCTGTTGTTGTGCCTTGCTGTGCCAACATCTGATTTTGCTGTCTTGATGGTACTATTGCTACGTGAGAATCTTGCTCATACAAGAACCTGCTAATGTCTGGGTGGGCTGTATCTGCATCACGTCAGATTTCCACCAGTAAGATATGGCTTTGACTTGGACAGAGTTTGCACAGTGACAGTCACTCTAGGAGCTGAAAAAGGGAAAGTGCATGAAAGGTTGGTTTTCCTCAGGTTTTTTTTTTTTTTTTTTCAGATGAATGACATCTGAAAAAATTATTGGCAAACCTAGTCATTTTTGTTTCTTGGATTTTGTTCCCAGGATATATCTATTTATAGGCACAGTATAATCAAGCCATTAATGTCCTTTTTGTTACTTATATAAGCCAACAAGGAATCTATATTAAAAGCAAAGAACATACATAAGAATTGTTCATGCTTTTGGGTAAAATTTACATGTTCCTCAGGCAACAGGGCTAACAACCTGGGTTGCCAGGCTTGGGAACCTCTAAGGGCACCAGGTGAGGGTGTGCCATGGCCAATGATGACTTCTGTGGTCCCCCAAATATGAGGCCAGAGCACATGCAGCGGTGAAGGACACTTGGAGCAGCAGGGACACCTCTGAAGGGTGAGGCCATCAAAGGCCTGGGCATTTGCACCCCCCTCCTCCACAGTCCCCAGTCAGCTCACCACAAGAGGGCACAGGTGGCCAGAGTTTCTAAGGCTGTCATTGTGATTGTTCTGGTTCTGCACATAAAGTTCCTAAAGTTTGTGACTCTCAGGCTCCAGCATGTGTTCAAAGTAAAGAACAAAGTAATAGACTTTGTGCAAAGTAAGAGATTCAAGTTTGGAAGGTGGACAAGAGATGTCAGCTGAAGCCCAGCCTCTGCCTCTCCAGCACTTCTTTTGACAAAATGACATTTACATGCCATGGCCTCATCAGAGACAAAGCACACCTGTACCTTGCCCTCTGGGAGCTCCCAGGACCAAGGCCTCTTAGCATTTTCACACTGTTTGACCAAATAATTCAATTTCCAAAAAGGGAATAGTCAACAATATACAGAAATATTTAGAGACAAAAAATGTTCTCTTTAAAAGAAAAAAATACTCAAATGTTAGGAGGTGGCTCAATCATCAGAAATCTTTATAATGGAATGTTAAATTATGGTCAAAATTCTATGTAGTAGTACATCACATTTTATTAAATAAAAATCAGACCCAACACAGTTTGTAGTTGACCCTACTTGAAAGAAAACTGGCGTAGGGCTGATCACACAGGCACACCAGGGATGGGGCAGAAAGCAGAGTTATCCGCAGGCCCCTGACAGGCTGTTCCACGCAGAGAGAGCAGCGACTGCTCCCCTTGAGCATTACTTTTATAGGCCAGAATCATGGCCAGGCGTTAGGGGTGGGTTTAGCCCTTGCGACTGGCATAGCAAGTATCACCTAATTTTGCAGAAGGCAAGTTTCTGTTTCTTGGGGACAGAGATGGGCAAGTCTTTATCTCTCAAGGAGGGAACAGTGACCAACAAGTTTCCATTTCTCAAGGACAGGCAAGTTTCTATTTCTGGAGAATAAGAACAGTATTCATAAAGTGGGGGTGGGGAAAGGAAGATGGCTGTCGTTATGCCAACACTACTGAGCATTAACACACGTGCTATAAGTAGCAGTGCACACACACAGAGGTGTATCTGAATGTTGGATTGTAAATTATTTAAATTTTCCCCTTTCCACATTATTAAATTCTCTCTTAAACTTCCCTGTAGTGTCTATATGTTGAATATAGAATATAAAACTTAATTTTTAAAGAAATAAGAGTTATTGTCTCCACCTCATAAAAATTTACCACCTAACCTGCCAGGGATACCAAAAATAAAATTCCATTGTCATTTTTTTAAAAAATCCTCCGCAATTTCATCCCCACCCTCTCTACTCCAAGCCTGTTGGCAGGTGCACTCACCTTCACCAGCTGAGGAAGGCCTCCAGGGTGAGTTCCTCATGACTGGCACGTGGAGAGGTGTCTGGAATGCAGGGCCAGACAGGAAATGAGTTTGGGGACACTAAGAGCACCCTTAAGGGATGCTCAGATCTTGTTCTCTTGGCCCTAGGCATGAGCTGTGACATCACGCCATATCAGCTTCCAGAATCAGAGTCGCTGAGTGGAAACCACAAAGGGACCTGGACAGTAAAGAGGATTAGAATGCAAACTCTAACACTGACAGAATATTAGGTGAGAGGGAGAAGAATGGGTCAAATGTGATTGCTTTGAGCAAAATATTTTCAGAGCTACAGTATTAGCTAACAGGAATTAAAATTGGGAAATTTAAAAATAGTTTCTAATTATGGAACATCTAACCATCCTTTGAAACTACTTCTGTGATGAAAGTTCACTGCTTCTGCATGCAGGTGGAGGTCTGCACAAGCTTCAGGCCTCTGTAGCGAAGAACGGTTACACGGCCTAATGTCGTTGCAGCAGACCCCAGCAGCTCACCATCCATTTGTTCTTTTGGAATTCTTGACCCTGTGTAGCAGGAACCTGAATGGCACCCTCTCACTGGTACACCAGATGCCATAGCACGTTCTCTCTGCCAAAGTGCTTGGCTAGGGGGTTATATAGCCCTTTCTTCACTGCTAGTGGTTGAAACTTATGCTAATTGAAGTTTGAAAGAAGTACCAATGCTATTGGCCCAAATTTATGCTAATTATGGCTTGGAAACTACTAATGTTATTGGTCAGTTTTTTGAATATTTTCATTAGATTCATTCATAGCAGTTAATCAACATGTGGAGGAATGGGCTGGGGTGTCGCTCAGCAGAAAGCACTTGCCTCACATTTGCCATGCCCTGGGTTCCATCCTCAGTTTCACAAAAGAAAAGACAGAAAAGAGAAATCCACCAAAAAACAGTAAGAAAGAGAAAACGTGTGCATAAGCAAATTTTATCAATACATAAAACCTTACTCAGGACACTGCGTGTCTGCTCTTCCGCACTCCAGTTCTGCTTACTTCCTGTGCTGCCACCACCATGAGGGAGATTGTGCACTTGCAACCTGGGCAGTGTGGCAACCAAACCTGTGTCAAGTTCCAGGAGGTGATCAGTGATGAGCATGTCATTGATCCTACTGGCATGTACCACAAGGACAGTAATTTGTGGTTGGGGCGCATCAGTGTGTGCTACAATGAGGCCACCATGCACTCAGTGTGACTGGGCCCTTTTGGGCAGATCTTCAGGCCAGACAGCTTCATCTTTGGTCGGAGTGGTGCTGGGATCAACTGGGCCATGGGCCACTACACAGAAGGCACAGAGCTGGTCTATCTGTTGGATGTTGTGATGAAGGAGGCAAAGAGCTGTGACTGCCTGCAGGTTTCCAATTGACCCACTCCCTGGGTGGGGGGACTGGGTCTGGGATGGGCACCCTCAATCATGGGAACACCATGATTGAATACAGTGGATCCGAAAATGTAGAGGGAAGAATGAACTCCACAGACCGCACTGAGCAAGAGCTTCTGCTTCAGGTTCTACCAATAGGAGAGCTGTAGGAACTGATGTGCACTGTTCATTCCACATTCCAGTGGCAGACAAGCCTCAGCAGTTTTGCTGGAATAGTCATAGGCCATGGCAGGCCTGCAGCAGACCCTGCCAAGAGGAGCAAAATGGAAAACCTGTTTGCACCAGGGAATCTGATCAGCTTTCTGCTTCTGATCAAAGCTGCCATCCGCTGCTGCAGCCAGCACCCATCAGGGAAGCCTGCTGCACAGACTGTGACTTGAGGTGGCCTGTGGCCAACAGGAGTGAATGTAGTGCCCAGTGTGGTTTAGGTTAGCACATGTTAGACATCTGCTGTGCCAAATATAGCAGGCTAGATGGGAAGAGCAAGACGGTCGATGACAGTTTTTGCAATACTCATCCCAAACCAAGCAACCAGAAAAAATGCTCAGGAGAACATAACACAGGCAGCTGGCACTACTTGGCTTGGACTGAATGTTCTCAAAGCTGCAATGGGGGAAGCCAAAGGAGAAGGGCTATTTGTGTCAGCACCCTCCCTGAGGACAGTGTTACTTGTGTACAGGGATACCATCTAAGGTCAGTGAAATGCATCATTGCGACCTACATGTCAGTGGTAGATGACGACTATAATGCAGAAACCAGACCAATTGACACCAGGACTGTGAATTTCCATCTTGTCAGCTCCCGACCCCAGTGGCCCCAGAAGCAAGGAGAAGAAGCACACACAGTGTTCCAAGAGCCCAGTGGCGACTGGGATCTCCGACTCCATGATCAGCCACTTGTGGAAAAGGTACCCAGATGAGGTATGTCAGCGGTGGGACCAGGACAGCTCTGTGGCTGCTGACAGTGCCTGTGCTGCCCTGCCTAAACCCGTGGCCAAGGACGAATGCTCTGTGACACGCTGCGGACAGTGGAAAGCCCTGGACTGTGTCCTTGCTCTGTGACATGTGGGCAAGGTAGGGCAACCCGACAAGTGGTAACCTGTCAACTGCTGTGACTGCATGACTGACCAGAGCGAGGGTGACCCGGATTACATCCCAGAGACCAACCAGGACTGCGCCACCCCAGCATGCCCTCGGCGGACCCCGTGCAAAGGCCTAACTCAGCACCCGTTCCAAAATGAGGACTACCAGCCCAGAAGCCCCAACCCCAGCCACACACATGTGCTCAGGGGAAACCAGTGGAGGACGGCTCCTTGGGGAGCATGTTCCAGTATCTGTCCTGCAGAGGCCCAGTAACGAGTTCTGGTGTGTCAAGGATGAAAACAGATACACTGCAAAGGACTCATGGAGAGAATCAAAAGCTATGAGCAGAGAGCTTGTGAATCCAGTCCTGGTCCCCAGTGAGCTTAGGGCAGCTGGGGAGAGCACACAAAGCCAAGTGGTGGAGGAATCCGGACATGATTACTGGCCTGTCAGTGGTCCAAGGGTGAACAGTTCCCAGATTTTAGCTGTGAAATCCCTGATAAGCCCCCAGATCATGAGCATTGTGACATACATGCTTGTCCCCAAGATGCTGTGTGGAGTACTGATGCCTAGAGCTTGGATCACCGCCCACCCCCACAGATATTTTAAGAGCTTACATGCTTAAATTGTAAAATATGAACTGCTAATTATTTTAACCGAAGACATGAAGATTATTTAATATAGCTCTTCTTGGGCCTGTATACAATTTTCTGAAACACAAAGGAGGAAGAAACAGGGAAAGAGTCAAATACCAATAATCTGGTACTCACAGAAAAAGTTCATGGAGTTTTAAATTATTTCCACAGGCTATGTGATTTTTAACACTTCCTTTGTAAAGGCATCATTATTGGAATATCTCTTTCAATGCCTCTACAATCTGAAAAGCATGACCACTTCTGCAAGGATTTTTTGTGATTGTTAAAAAATCAAACCAAAAGCATTTTCTTTTCTTTTAATTTTTTTTTAATATGGACACAATGTCTTTATTTTACTGCTTTGTACGTGGTGCTGAGAATCGAACCCAGGGCTTCACGCATGTGAGGCAAGCGCTCTACCACTGAGCTACAATCCCAGCCCCCAAAAGCATTTTCTAAAAGTAAATAAATAAAATCAGATCAGGGCTGGTGTTGTGGCTCAGTGGTAGAACACTTGCCTAGCATGTGTGAGGCACTGGGTTTGATTCTCAGCACCACATGTAAATAAATAAAGACCCATTGACAACTAAAAAATATTGTAAAAAAAATGAGATAATGGAAGTGAGAAAGGAAAATGACTGAGATGTGTAACATCTGAAAAATACACCGATATACTTAACTATATAGCTTAACCTTGATTGTAGAGATAAAGCAGCTCCATTTATATATGCAAATAGAGAATATTTATTTATAATGGTTAATCTTTACTTCAAATCATTTTAAGGGCAATTATATGGACTCCATTATTTAAGATCATGCTGATGTTCTATGGGATAGAATTTTCTTTCTCCATAGGATAATACTGATGATCTAAATGCTAAAATATGACAGATTTTTAATATTTATTATTGTTTTGTTGTTTTATTATTCTTATTCTCCTTGACATCAAATGTTTCTTAATGAAAGTGGACTAGAATCAATCAATCACTCTTGAAGTTAATTCTTTATCACTTATTGTGGAATGTTTTCTAGTCAGTGTCTTGTGGCTCAGAGCTGAAAACTGACCCAATCTCAGAGCCACTGTGTTGCTCCAGGGGTGTATGCAGCTTTTGACTTAAGGGAAGAAAGGATCAGCATCAAACTGGAGAGTTCAAAACACCAATTGAGTTCCTCACACTGTTTTTCTTTCACCACTCAGCCTGAAAATCAAGAGAGCAGTTAGAATTAGCCTAGCCATATGGGGTCCATGTCTCTGGGCCAGGATTATTACCTGGAAGCTAGTCTCATTTTTCTAAGGCCTTCTTATATGTAAATGTCCATAGCCATCTATGTAGGAGCAGCTGCTTCCCATTAACATGCTTTCCTTTGTCCCTGTCTCTTCATTAATGGCATATAAACTAGCATAATTTATTTATTACATGGAAATCTTGCAATGGTGTCTAGTGCATTTGAGAAAGAAGAATCACCCATAAGACCATTGTCCCTGTTATAGAAGGAGGGAATCACCTCTAGGGAGCAGTTCTCATTTCCCATTTGATATGATTTACATGAATTTTTATATTTAAAAGTATTTAGGGAAATTAAATTCAAGTGTCTGAATGCCAAGTAGTTTCTAGTGAAAAGGCTCAATTCTAAAATTTGCCACTGGATCTCTATATTATCATTGTAGGAGGTCAACAGATACAGAGATGTCAGGTGAGCTTAATCTCTAGACACAATACGAAGAATAAAGCTTTTTATATTTCTATGTGGAAGCATGAACACTTTTTGTATTGAAGGAGGGGTTTGAAGGGTCCTTAAGGTATTCAAAGGACATGAAAACACTACACCTGGGATTTTTATTCATTGCAAACATAAATATCTAGTTATCCACTTAAAACTGAAAAAACAGGTCACATTTATAGTTTATAGTTTTTTAAGGTATTTTCACAATTTAATTACTTTGCTGCTAGATACACACAGGACTAAATACATATTTAGCAGAAAAGTATAGGTCATTTCACGAAATTTAAGCACCAGAAATTTTTTACATACATCACACAAAAAAGAGTATAGTAATTCATTAAGTACAGAAGAGCTGAAGAATGCTGTTTAACAATAAGTCAAGTAGAATTAATAATGAATAGAATATTATTTTTAAAAATCCTCACACCCTACAAACTTAGTATAACAGATTGATAATGCTGAGATACAGCATTATTCTCTGCTACTTGCTATATGTGACCCTCTATGAGTTTCTTAAGCATTTTGTGCCTCAATGGAATGGTGATACCTACAGGACACACTTCACTAGGTTGCTGCTGACCAGCAAAGGAGGCAAGACAGGAAGTGTTTTCAATAGCTCTTCCCACAGGAAGCCCTCATGGAGGTTTAAAATGAATTCTGCTGATACTAGCACTGCTACTACTAATTCTCTCTATTAATTTTTATAGATTTAAAATTAAGAGAAAATATACATGTATTCCAAACTCTTAGGTATACATCCTGAGAAATGCTACTGAGACTCTTTGAAGGTAGAATTGACAGGGCTGTGAATTTAGTTGTAGACTGATGATAAAACTTGTGAAATTTGTAAAACTTTGGAGGTATCTTTGAAATTCTTGAGAAGTATTCTTACTATGAAATACACTTTGAAGGAATCATTAAAAATGATGAGGGACAAAATTCTATCCTCACTTGGGATGTGAATAAGAAACAGGGCGATAGCTAAGACTGGCAGTCCACACCAGTGTCAAATGATTCTTCAATGGATGCCACTGTTATGCCAACATATCTTAGAGGAAAGAAATTTTCTAACCAAATATTTACAGTTTCTTGTTAACGCAATGGGGAAGATTCCATTTCCCCACCAACTTTGGGCTGGGGTGTGGCTCAGTGGTAGACCGCTTGCCTAGTATGCATGAGGCACTGGGTTCCATTCTCAACAACACATATAAATAAATGAATAAAATAAAAGTCCATTGACAACTAAAAAATATTTTTTAAAATTTCCCAACTTTCTCCGTATTCTTCTTTCCCTATATACTGGATTTACAAAACTTAAGCAGCTAAACATAGTTCAAAATTTACGATTTATGGCTAATATTTGAGCATCTTTGCTGAGTTAAGTGCTTTAGCAGAGCTGATCATTTAATTTGGACAGCTATCAGTTTCATTTAGAGTAATTAGAAAGTATTGGCAACTATATAAAAATGTATTTCTTAATATTTTTAACATTTTCTTACACGTGGCAGGCCCATGAGAAAGACTATAGATAATCTAGAGAATTCTAGTGTATGTAGTATTTTGTGTCTCTTCGGCAGAATTAATAAAAATAAAATGATATAATCATGTATAAATTAATAATTGGGGCTGGGATTATAGCTCAGTGGTAGAGTGCTTGCTTCGCATGTGTGAGGCACTGGATGGGATCCTCAGCACCACATAAAAATAAAGATTAAAAAAATTAATAATTGAATATACTCATCATTCTAAATTATAATTTGCCCAAATTAAGATAAAGCTAGCCTAAAGTATTATTTATCTCTTTGACTTCAGAATACACAGGTACACAAAACTCCTCAAATAAAAAGTTTATTTAAGGTGCTGGGTTATGGCTCAGTGGTAGAGTGCTTGCCTAGTATGCGTGAGGCACTGATTTCGATCCTCAATACCACACTAAGAAAAATAAATAAAGGTATTGTGTCCATTTACAACTAAAAAATATTTTTAAAATAAAGTTCATTTAAGCTTGGTGCAGTGGTGCACAACTATAATTCTAGCAATTTGGGAGGCTGAGGCAGAAAGATCTCAAGTTCAAAGTGAGCCTCAGCAATTTACGTAGACTCTAAACAACTTAGTGAGACTCTGTTTCAAAATGAAACATAAAAGGGGTTCAGAAAGTAGGTCAGTGGTAAAGTGCCCCTGGGTTCAATCCAGTACCAAAACAAAAAAACAAAAATCACCAAAATCTCACAATTTAATTTAGCATTTATGATGAAAGAAATATATACATATCACATATACAAAATATGTCACTTTTTAAGAAATGACCATTTTCTACAGACTGATTTCAATTTAGCTATAAGCTTGAGGCTTCACATTTCAGTCATTTTACTCTTGCCTATTTTGTGTGGCAAGGGTGACTCCAGATAACAACAATGTTCTGTATATTTCTGAAAGCTAAAAGAAAGGATTTTGAATGTTTTCACCATAAATACATGATACATGTATGAGGAGATAGATCTGTTGAACCCAATTTAAATATTACACAATCTATACAGGTATTGAAACATTACATGATACCCCATTAATATGCACATTTTTATGTTTTTATGTACCTGTTAAAGAATAAATGTGAATAAACAAATAAGTAAATTTAAATCCATCAATTCTTATATTAGATCAGTTTAAGAATAGGGGATGAATCCACTTGTGGAAGGTCTTGGAATGTCTGTTCCCATTCTGAACATTTTACCTTATCAAGTTTGCCAAAGAGCTCATTTTCTACACTTCAAAATTGTGCACATGGGGCTGAGATTGTAGCTCAGCAGTAGTGTATTTGCCTTGCATACGTGAGGCACTGGGTTCGATCCGCAGCACCACATAAAAATAAATAAAGATATTTGTGTCCATCTACAACTAAAAAAATTTTTTTAAAAATTCTGCACATATATAAAAGGAAGGAGCAGGTGAGTCTACAGTCAAAATCATAAATTTGCATAATAATTAGGTATTTCAGCCATTTCCTTTCCCCAATTTAAGCCCCTCTATTTTATGCTATGGTTATTTATAAGTGAACAAAGTTCTTAGTTCATTAGAATAGCTAAATAGAAATTATTGCCCCAATGACTGTGGTATTTTTGGTACCAAATGAACTTGAAAAATTGTATGATGTTATGTGACTTACCAAATGGTTTCTCTTTTATCAATATGATTCACTGATTGATGGTACCAGGGATTGAACCCAGGTATGCTCAACCACTGAGACACATCCTCTGCCTGTTTTATATTTTATTTAGCAACTCAACAGGGTCTCCTTGAGTTGCTAAGTGCCTTGCTAAATTGCTGAGGCTGGCTTTGAACTTGTGATCCTCCTGCCTCAGCCTCCTGAGCCACTGGGATTACAGGCACATAGCACTGTATGCAGCTTATCAATATATATTTAGAAGTGTTCATGTCCCTGCTTCTAGGCTGAGCTCTATGGACATAAATTTAATCATATATAGTTCTTGTTTTTTGTAATTAGTAGATGATAAATAATAGCCATTTACAACACACCAAAGTCTAGTATTTTTATGCAAAGACAGAACAAAGTCATGTTTTTAATCATATGATTTCATACATAATATAATAAATTAATAGAATTTGTTCATTTGAACCACACTTTCTTCGTTATTGATTCAAAGTTGCGCCTTCAACCAGTGCCATATTATATACACAGTTAAAAGTTTTTTCCAAGATCAATTTCAGAGAATTTTTTTTTCATTTGTGATGATCAGGATAAGTAGAGGGACTTTTAATCTTAAATTAAATATTTGCTGTATTAGGCAGCAACATAATCAGAAACAATATGAATTCATGTTCAACTTTCCATCTGAAAGGACTCTCTCCTTGGAGGTACAGTAGTGAGGGCCTCTTCTGACTCCTATAACTTCCGTTCTGGCTGAGGGGGCTAAGGGACGAGGGAACCAGCTTCTTTCCTTTTCTCACTAGCTGGGTGACCAATGATTTAGAAAAGTGCACCTCTCCCCATCCTTACTATACTCAGCCAATATTAAAAAATTCCTCTTTCTCCCCACCATGTCAAACTTGTTACTTGCAGGGTAGCAGAGTTAAACAATTTGAAGGTCAAAGTGCAAACATCACATTTCCATCCAAATGTGATCCTACTGTACTTGTTCTGTTAATGGTGGTATAGCTCTAATCAGCTGTTATGTAATCTTTCCATCATGCTTACTTTCCTCTTCTTCCACATTCATTGAGTCCCTAGGTCTTTCAGACTATCTCTAGGAATTTCTAGTATTCACTGTCTCCCATAATTCTTGTTAGTTTAACTTTGGAATGAACATTCCTTGCATAGGTAATTTCCTGCTCTGCATTATACACCCTTTTAGAGATCACGTTTTGTTTCAATCTTCCCCAGGATGTAGGATGCTATTTTCTCTTGGAAGAACTTCAAAATGTTGTTAAAGGAATTTTAAATTTTGCATATTAAAAACTACTGGACAAAAACAGCTCATCTGATCTTCCTCAAATTCAAAGTCCTTATATGCCTTTTTAAAAAAATTTTTTTAGTTGTAGATGGACCCAATAACTTTATTTTATTGATTTATTTTTATGTGGTGCTGAGGATTGAACCAGTGCCTCACACATGCTAGGCAAGTGCGCTACCACTGAGCAATATCCACAGCTCCCTTTATATGCCTTTTCAACTATCCATTTACAATTCCTGCATTAGAGAAGATATAGATCAGTGGTAAAACACTTGCTTGGTATGCAGGAGGTCCTATTTTTGATCTCAAGGACTGAAAAACTGTAAAAAAAAAAAAAGAAGAAAAGAGAAGAAGGAAAAAGAGAAATAATTCCTGAATTTATTAATTTATTTGCTTTGCTGGAAAACAGATATATACATATTACAAATATCCAGTTTATGCATTTTTTGGCTTTCAATTTACTGGGAATCTCACATTAAAATGCTTTTAATAGAATACTAATACCACTATGTTGTAGAAAATACAGGAACTTTTATTTTAAACTAATGAAATAGAACGACACATTTGGCCCTGACTAATAATGTCCCCGAATTTATTCTTCAGCTGTTCATATGCCACAAGCTAGCACCAGTCAAGCATAACAGTGCCAGATATGTGTCTTTCAATCTGAAATGAGGGCATAAATGATGTGCAGAGCCCTTTGGCCCCTTGAAGAGGCACATCTGTAGGAAAGTCAGTTCCAGATTCCTTTGTGGGCATATTCTTGGGTGCATCTGGCCGGAAGTCACAGCTGACCAGTTATCCTAAAAGACAACTCCTTCCTGAGGGTATTGCCGTTGGTTTCACATGATCTTTGAAAATTTCTGACCACTTATTGACAGAATCAGTTTTAATCTTTTACTTGTTTACATTATATGCATAAGTCAATATCAAGCTGCTGATACTGAAATCTGGATGTTGACCAGAAGAGCTTTGATGAGAAAAAGAAAACAGATTTCACATAGTAGAAACAGCTGAAATTGAAAACTAGAGGAAATAAAACAAAGTGACATTTAATCACTCTTTTAGGAATGATGGCATTAATTTAAGATGGTAATGAGATTATGTTTATGTATGTATAAAATTCTCAGCATTAGGTAATACACACAGACATAAATTCATTAGCATGCATTCCTTCAGGCCTAATTTTAATGGAATAATCAGACTCTATTAAAGGAGTCTAAATTTAAACAGCCATATAATTGTTTCTACTACAAGGAAACAGAAGATGCCATCAAAAGCCATTCAACCAAGAAAAGCCCAGGGCCAGATGGATTCACAGCTGAATTCTAAAAAACCTACAAAAGAGAATTAATACCAATACTTCTCAAATTATTTTATGACATAGAAAAGGACGGAACCCATTCAAACTCATTCTATGAGGCTATGATACCAGTCTATGACACCAAAACCAGGAAGAGACACACAAAAAAAGGAAAACTTCAGACCAATATCCCTGATGAACATTGATGAAAAATTCTCAATAAAATCTTGGCAAATCACATAAAAAACATATTAAAATTATAGTGCACCATGATCAAGTGGGGTTCATTCCAGGGATGCAAGTTTGGTTCAACATATGGAAATCAATAAAGGTCATTCATCACATCAATAGACTTAAGGAAAAAAATCCCATGATTATATCAATTGATGCAGAGAAAGCATTTGACAACACACAGGACCCATTCATGTTCAAAACACTAGAAAAACTAGGGATAGTAGGAACATTCCTCAACATTGTAAAAGCTATCTATGCTAAACCCAAGGCCAAAATCATACTAAGTGGAGAAAAATTAGAACCATTTTCTCTAAAAACTGGAACAAGACAGAGATGTTCACTTTCACCACTCCTATTCAACATAGGTCTTGAGACTCTAACCAGAGCAATTAGACAGACAAAAGAAATTAGAGGGATATGAATGGGAAAATAATTCAAACTATCATTATTTCCTGATGACATGATTCTATACTTAGATGATCCAAAAAACTCCACCAGAAATATTCTAGAAATAGTAAATCAATTCAGCAAACTAGTAGGATATAAAATCAATGCCCATAAATCAAATGCATTTCTATACATCAGTGATGAAACTTCTGAAAAATTAGGGAAAAAACTCCATTAACAATAGCCTAAAAAAGATAAAATACTTTGGTATGAATTTAACAAAAGAAGAGAAAGACTTCTATAATGAAAACTGCAGAACACTAAAGAAAGAAGTTAAAGAAGACCTTACAAGATGGAAAGATCTCCCATGCTCTTGGACAGGCAGAATTAATATTGTCAAAATGGCCATACTACCCAAAGCACTATACTGATTCAATGTGACTCCATTTAAAATCCCAATGTCATTCCTTATAGAAATAGAAAAAGCAATCATAAAATTTGTTTGGATAAATAAGAGACCCAGAATATCAAAGCAATCCTTAGCAGGAAGAGTGAAGCAGGAGGCACTACAATACCAGAACTTAAACTGTATTACAAAGCTCTAGTAACAAAACAGCATGGTATTGGCACCAAAATAGACATGTAGACCTATGGTACAGAATTGAAGACACAGAGACAAATCCACATAAATACAGTTATCTCAAACTAGACACAGGTGCCTAAAACATATATTGGAGAAAAGATACACTCTTCAACAAATGGTGCTTAGAAAACTGAAAATCCATATGCAGCAAAATGAAACAAATCTCCATCTCTCACCATGCACAAAACTCAACTCAAAGTGGATAAAGGACCTAGGAATTAGATCAGAGATCCTGCACCTAATTGAGGAGAAAGCAGGCCCAAATCTTCATCATGTAGGATTAAGGGCCCAACGTCCTTAACAAGACTCCTAAAGCACAAGAAATAAAAGCAAGAGTCAAAGTGGGATGGATTCAAACTAAAAAGCTTCTTCTTAGCAAAAGAAACAATCAATGAAGTGAACAGAGAGGCTACATTCTGGGAACACATTTTTGCCACATGCACATTTGATAAAGCACTAATCTCTAGGATATATAAAGAATTCAAAACACCTAACAACAACAAAAAAAACCCCAACAACCCAATCAATAAATGGGCTAAGGAGCTGAACAGAAACTTCTCAGAAGATATACAATCAATCAACAAATATATTAAAAAAAAAGTTCAACATCTGTAGCCATTAAAGAAATGCTAATCAAAACTACTCTAAGATTTCATCTCACACCAGTCAGAATGGCAGTTTTCAAGAATAAAAACAAGTGTTCGTGAGGATGTGGAGGAAAAGGCACACTCATACATTACTGGTGGGACTGAAAATTGGTGTAATCAATCTAGAAAGCAGTACGGAGATTTCTTGGAAATCTTGGGATGGAACCACAATTTGACCCAGCTATCCCACTCCTTGGTCTATAGCAAAGGACTTAAAAACAGCATACTACAATGACACACCACTTCAATGTTTATAGCAGCACCATTCACAATAGCTAAACTGGAACCAACCTAGATGCCCTTAAATAAATGAATGGATAAAGAAACTGTGGGAGATATACACAATAAAATATTACTCAGCATTAAAAGAGAATAAAATTATGACATTTGCAGGTAAATGGATGGAGTTGGAGAACATCATGCTAAACAAAGCGAGCGAATCTCAAAAAACCAAAGGCCAAATGTTCTCTCTGATAAGTGGATGCTGATTCATATTTGGGAAGGGGCCATAGCAACAATGGACAAACTTCGCTCAAAGGGGAGAGGAGGAAAGGGATGGGAAATGGAGGCAGGAACGATGGTGGAATGCGATGGACAACGATGGCCTAAGTTCATAAATGACTGCACATACGGTGTAACTATATTGTGTAAAACCAGAGAAATAAAAATTGTGCTAAAAAAAAAAAAAGAAAAAACGGGGGAGTGTTTATGGGTGGTGAATAGGTCATTGGTGAGCCTGTGATGGGAGGTGAATAGGTTATTGGGAAAGGAGTTATGGGACCTTGCCTTCCTCTGATTTTTGTACAATGAATCAAAATGCATTCTTTTGTCATGTAAACCTAATTAGAATAAGAATATATTTTAAAAACCACTACAGAATGACAGAATCCCAGTATGAATAGAACATTAAAAAATAAATTAGGTCTAATTGTTCTTGATTATCTATTTTTGGCTTGTAATACTTTGATAATGGAGATATAGTCATTTGTCCACATAAGTCATGGAGGAAAGACTTTTCCTTTAATTATGACAGCTCAAATATAGGAAGATTCTCCTTTGGTTGTGGGTATTTTGATTTTTACAATAACAGGTAGCCCTATTATTTAGCTCATGTGCACATAAATATACACTGTATATGCTAATTGCATTTTTAGGTTTAATACTTTCCTTCAGGCTTATTCTATAAATTGCAAATTTTTAATAATGTTTCATTTCAGTTAACTGTGGTTTATAGAGTTGTAAACAAAGTTGAAAGTTAATCTGATAAATGGTGTCATATGTAGAAGGGCCTTTCAACTTTATATTCTTTTGAAGCAAAAACTTTACAAGACTGTATCATGATATTTAGGCATTTCAGTTCTGCTTTCAGTATGAAATTACCTTATTTCCAGTTGATTGGTGTAAAATATGAACTATATCAGCAACTATTCTGCAGTAGTAGTTAGGGCAAAAGTAGTTCTGGATTAAAATCAGTGGGTGATCATCAGTCCATTTTATATAGACCATGGCTGTAGACTTCTATCCACTTATTTAGGGCAAGTAATGTTTTATGCTGGCAAGTAAGAATTATTTATATGACTGATCTGACAACCAGTGTTACTCTTGAGGAAAAACAGTTTAAACTTATTGAACTTGTAGCGTTTCTTTTTCAAGGCCCAACTTTTTTGTCAATTAAATTATAGTGTGCTAAATTATCATTCAAAATCTTCACTGCCCTTCAAATGTGATAAAGCTGCTTCTTAGTTTTAAGAAAGAAGTTACACCATTACATTTATTTTAGGGTTAAATATACATTCTTCACAAAAAATTAAGAGCATATTTCACACTTGAATAAAGTTTTAACTACTAATTCTTAATTAGGGTATTTTTAAGAAATGTTATTTATTGGTCTCTATTAGGAAAACATTGTTTAAAGTGAGGTCTTCGGACTGGGGCTAGTATGCAAATGGTTATTCGTTTGCAGTGATACAGAAATAGAAAGAATTTTTTAAAAATTCGTAGTAATATGGCAGGGTTATTTTATGACTATCAAATGTAACAATAACAAAATTTGGAAATGTGTCTTTGTTTCTTGATTTCAGTGTCCTAATAATTCATTTGTGTTTTACAAAAGTCTCCCTGAAAACAAAAGACAGTCTAGGTGACTCCTCATATCAGTGTTCTACAGCAGAATGCAATTCTTAATTTTATGAAAATGAGCATAACAAAGAAGATATAGGGGGAAATTGGGAAAGAGTGAGCTAAAATTGTGGTTTCCAATTCCTCAAAGTTTTCTAAGAACTGGAATTTTCTTTTTGTATTTGAAATATCCTGTTTACATAACATGTTCAGTCGTGTTTTCTTGTTTATTCTTAATATGCTCTAGTTATTCTTTTTTATGGAAAAACAAGCTGATTTATACTATCATGAATAACAAACAAGACTTTAAATCAATTAAAATATTTTATTAAAAACAAAGTTATTTTCACATTGGCTAAAATCATAGTAAATACATTTCTTAGCATAAAGACAAAGACTGAAAGTTCAAATATCTCCAACTGCAAGATTATGTATACAAAACTCCCATTATTGCTTATGAAACAATGGATCAATCAAATTAAAAGTTATGCTATCTAGAATAAAGTAAAAATATTTTGTTTATAAGATTTATATTTAAATCACCTACACTTACAAAATACTATCCTAAGAATTATAATTTCATTAAACTTCAATTGAAACAAAAGTATAATCACTTAAGTAAAAGCAGTTACTTAAACTAAAAATGAGAGATAAGTCAAATTACTGTTAAAGAGAGATCAAAAATATTGTTAGGTTTCTTGTTGTGGTTCTGGATGTTCACTAACAGGCTCATCTGAAGGTGGAATCCACCTTGAAGGAAACTCACTTCTACTTTCAGAATGCAGGAGTTGGGGGGAAAAACCCAGCTTTTGGGGGAAGATAATGAGGAAAACACCTCTGCGAAAGGATATTTTGCATTGGGAATGGAGGGCGTGGTGGGCCACGTGGAAAACAATCTCCAGATGCTCCACACAGGTTTCCTGGAGGAGGTGGAGGAAAAAAAGGTCCTCTTCTCATGAACTGACTCCTTGGATCCACTGGAAACAATGGGCCTCTGGTTGGAGAAGAAGGTGCAAGAACAAAGCCAGAACCAGTTGCTTGGTTTGCAGCAGGGAGAGGTGAATCAGGCACACTGGAATTATCAAGATCATCTCTGGTATCTTTTCTACTGGGTTCCATTTCTAAAGACATAGGCCCATCCACTTTATCCAAAGAAGGCATATTCAAACTTCGGACTCCTGCTGGTCCAGACAGTCTCCCATAATTAGAATAATATGCATCTTGCCTTTGTGGAGGAAGACGTGGACCAGAATATGGTTGGCCTGGTGGAGGGATCATCATCCTATGGTCCTGTTCCCATGGAGGTGGCAGGGGACCAGTGTCAGAAGGTGCTGTCTGAGGATCAGTTGACCTATCACAGCTCGATTCTCTTCTTTTATTGCTAA
This sequence comes from Xerus rutilus, assembly GCA_028644305.1. Taxonomy (NCBI): domain Eukaryota; kingdom Metazoa; phylum Chordata; class Mammalia; order Rodentia; family Sciuridae; genus Xerus; species Xerus rutilus. Next base: position 25,536,466 of record CM053410.1, on the reverse strand, counting down.
TCTGAGGGTCCAGAGGATTCTCTGGGCCTCTTGAGCTTCTTCCTCCTCCCACTGGAACCACAGGTATGAATGGACTCCTGTTTTCCACATGAAAAAGTCTCATTTCAGATGAAGGTTGATCCAGTGGTGAGGGACCACATGGGCAATGCTGTCTGCCAAATGCTATATTAGAAACACCACGTGCATACCGATCTTTCTCTAAAAGTTCAAGCTTAAGCTCAGATTCAGTTAATTTTTGTCTGAGGCAAGCATTTTCTTTCTTTAAATAACTGAGGTTTCTTGCAGAAATCCGAGATGCCAATTCATTATGATGTGCTGTTTTCTCAAAAGAAATAATCTGCTGCTGATATGAATGAGTGGTTCTCTCCAATTCTTTGTCAAGATCCTTGGCTCGCTTTCTATAGGTCTCCAGCTGTTCAGCTGCATGGCTAATGTTTTTATCCACTTTGGAAAATTTCTCCTCTTGCTGTAATCGATAATTTTCCTCTATGACCAATTTCCTGTGGAGTTTCATTTCATTTTGTTGATATTGTTCAATCGTGACTTTAAGTTTCTGCTGAAGCTTCTGATTCTCAAGTTTAAACTGTGAATTTTCTGACTGCAAAGATGCTTGTTCAGTCTGAAGATCATTAACATATTTTATAAGGTCTTTCTTTGCTTTATCTACTTCAGATAATAAGGTATAAATTTGGTTTATTCCTCTGTCTACGGTTTCTAAAGAAGCACTGAACTCAGCAGCATAAACAGTTTCTTCAAAGCTCCATTTGGCTGGTTCTCTAGGTGAGCACCAATTTCTGATTCACTCTTTGTCTCCAAGTCCAAGTTACCATCATCTGTTAGGTCTTCTCCAAGCACA